>CM076582.1:554220004-554778385 GCA_034641835.2 Pinus albicaulis | reverse complement strand
GTCATCCGTTAGATTTCAGATCGCTCATCCAACGGCCATCATTCGCCGGAGCTGCGCACTGTTTTAGCCCTGATCACCGTACCCCTGGTCCACCGTCTGTCGCCCACCCACGTGTTCTCTGAGGTTTATCTCTGCCCCAATCAAACGGTCCGGATTCGTTCTCCCGATGTGGACCATTCCATTGCTCCCGGTCCCGCCACGTCACCTCCACGTGTGCCCACCGTACTCCTATTCGTTCCGTTGCGTATGACGTTCAAAGTCGGGATTTTTAAGGTTATTTGGTTTAAAGAATGTTTATTGCTACAGTCCGCCATCTATCTCGACTTCCACTTCACACTGTGCCCTTTCACCATTTCCCTGCAGTTTTTTCCTCCATCTCATCATCTGCACAGTCATTCCCATCATCCCCGTCACGTCCGTCATCCCCATGTCTGTTGTCTTATCCAGTTTCTGTTTTGCAGGATTATTTAAAAGAAGAATGGCCGCCATAATGCACATCTCTGCTACAAGGACAGCGAAATCCAAAGAAGATCAGTTACAACAGCTAAATCTATGAGCAAGGACCTGAGAAGGTAAAGACTGGACGTTCATTAAAAAGGAACAGGGTTTAAACTCTGTGGAAAACCCTCCGGCGCCATTAAATCTCAAAATGCACGGACAGAGACAGAGATGGAGCGGAAAAGTGTTTTAATGCAAGAAAAGGGATTAGGACACGTCAATGAAGATCTTAAGCCTTGAATCAGCGGTTTAAGAGGCAAAGAACCAGTTTGAAGACCTCGAGGATTGATCAAAAGGTCCTGAGCACAAGCAAAAGGTAACATCAGGGTTTATTCGTCAGCAGAATGTTTTTCTTCATCAAGTACAGGTCGCCCTTATAGTTTTTATTATGCACACTGTCCCTGAAGGATTTTTCACCCTAACAGCAGTTCAAAGTAATTAGAATATTTATGTAGCAGACTTCTCAGTAGTTCATTTTCCTTTGTTTATTCACCACAAGTACAGCACGCAGCCGAAGATTTCAAAATCATATCCGGAGAAGATCATTCTTTCAAAAAGGGGGTGACAGAGATTAAATACTCAGCATTCAAGTAGAATGGGCCTTGGCCCTTTTTCTTTCAGGTGTTTAATGTTACAT
Source organism: Pinus albicaulis (assembly GCA_034641835.2). Classification (NCBI taxonomy): domain Eukaryota; kingdom Viridiplantae; phylum Streptophyta; class Pinopsida; order Pinales; family Pinaceae; genus Pinus; species Pinus albicaulis. Next base: position 554,777,250 of record CM076582.1, on the reverse strand, counting down.
TTAGTGTTCACCTACCTCCTCAGTCGATCTTCTGTTCATCCTCTGCTATAAAACGTAGAAGGAAATTATTGTAAAGGTTGTTGATGAGATATCAGAGAAATGCAAGTATTTTCCTCTTGAGACAAGTTCTTTGTGTAATATTGTAAGATAGGCTGAGATTTGATGTATTCAGACTGAATGTTCAAGCTATGGGCTATGATGTACCTGATTGGTGTTGTTTTTAATATGACAAGCATATTTCTTTGGATCCTGATCTAAAGTAGCTGGTGATGTTTTCTTATCTCTGTGTTTGATTTCATTTCATTCCATTTCTACTGGCTCGCATCAGAAGTTTGGCATAAGATTTACCCTTGATAGGTACCTTATGTTGCTGCTCTCCCAGCCCTTTATGTTTTCTGCTCATATGTGTATCTGAATATTGATTTCAATTGATTTAACCAGTGTAGTGGATGTTATTTCCTGCTCTCTGATGTATGAATTAACGAAATCTATGTTTATATGTTCTTGTTAGGATTTAGTTGGATGAGTTGAGAACACTGGGAGGTCTAGAACCCTGTCTCTGCCTCACTAGGATCTTTCCATCCCGATTAAGCCTTTCTAAGATCCCTCATGTTGCCTTTGATTTTGTCCAAGCAGGTCTGGAGTTAAATTACCTCTGGCCCGATCTATAGACAGAGTTGGTTGGTTCTCCTTTATCTATTTTCAGTCCTTAATGTTCCATTCCACCAATCATCTTGCAAGATCCAAATTCTCTAGATGACTAGCCCAACTGAAAGCTTGCACATTGAACACAAGTAAATCCTTTCTTGACTCCATTTCCCAATGGCCTTGATGTTCCCTGAGTTATCTGTCTTAGCCTAATTCCCTCTATGCTCATCCTTGTCTTATATTGGACCTTCCTTTCCTGATTCCCAGCAACCAAACATCTAATAAACAACCAAACAAACAACCCTGAGCCTATAACTAACCTAAAATTACAACTTAGAGCTTCAAAGACATACACTTTGAGTCATCTAGAGAGATCCCTCTCTGGACCTAGGAGGGCTAGATCCTAAGGTCTGAAAGTGGTTCTATGTTGTCTCATATTTTGGTCTTGTCAACCTGGCCAAAACATGGGAACCCCAACATAATGGCGACTCCACTGGGGAAAGATCTGAGTGCATTCCACCTTAAAAAATTTTAAAGACTCAAAGACTTAGAACTCTGGTTAGGTTGACAGTAAGTCACTCCTTTCTTGAATCGACCTCCATTTTTGAGTCTCCATCATACTCTTAGACAGAGCCTAGAAAGGGCCAGGTAGCCTCCCGATCTCACCCTCTTCGGAGGTGACATATCTGGTAACTGCCCTCCCAGTCAATCTCTGGTGGGAGTTTGCTATTTTTGAGGATATTCCTGAAAGGTGATAGTGCCTGAGCACTGTGGTGGACAGTGTAACCCCTTAGATATAACCTCCACCTGGCGACTCCATTGTTCCTAAACAAAGAGACTCCACTGGTGATCAGTAGGCCTGTTGATTAACTTGGTTTCACAATAGACTCCACTGGGAGACCAGACTCCGAGACAACATCAACCACAGTAGAAGTGATGAGTAGGGTTAAGCTGCTTGGCTAGGAAACAACATTCTAGCTTTCAGAACCATTCACACAAGAGCTTATCCCAACCCTGATCCACCTGAAATAGTTGACAATCCGGAGAGTATCCTCAAGGGATCTCCTACACTTAAAAGACCAGCTATTTCCAGTCACATTCATAGAGCTAATTCTGCACCAGAAGATCTTACAGCTCTATTGAACCCATTCCTTGACCTAGATCCTCCAAACAGCTTACTAAGAACTAGGTCATTCTCTCATTTAGACCAGCCCGCCCTTGAGTTTCACAGTACACCATCTCATAGTGGTCAAAACACTAGGGACAGAGGAACCCCTCCATCTACACCACCTGATATTCACTTCCTTCAAAATTTGGGGCTCAGTCACCCTAGATCCGCTCAACAAACTTCTGTTGGTCCTAATATTCCTGTCATACATATACCAGCTGCCCAAGTCAACCCTTTACCTCATCAACATATTATCATGGCAGCTTGGTATGCACCTTTGGTTTTACCATAGCCCTTGTTACCCTTACCCAATGATTATCAGTCAAAAATCCCACACTTCACCGCTAAAGAATCCATCACAGCCCAGCAACATGTAGATAAGATGGAGGATTCTTTTGAATATATGGAAATTGATGATGAAACAATAAAAATAAGAATCTTTGCCCAAAGCTTAGGGGGTAATGTAAAGAAATGGTTTAAAAGTTTACCTCCTGGCAGTATCCAAGATCTCCCTGCGTTGTATCAGACCTTCATAAACAAATGGGAAGTTAGGGCAAACCTTCACCAGCTCCTAGCAGACTACATGATCCTTAAGAGGAACGTGGGAGAGAGCGTCCACGACTACACCACTAGGTTCAAAAGCATATACAATGCTCTCCCTCTACACATGAAACCTCCTCAAGGTATGGCCCTAGCCAAATATCTTGATGGATTCGATGCTGACATGGCCTACGAACTTAGAGATAAAGAGTACACCACATTGGAGGACATGCAGAAAGGAGCAATAAATATAGAGGAAAACCTACTTGAGAAAAGAGCTAAATTAATAGCTAAGAAAAGGGTAACATACAGGGATGAAAATGTAGCTTCCACATCCGATCCCAAATATGATAGATTGTCTAAAAACGTGGAGGAGCTACAACAAATGATAAAAAGGATGGTGATCCAAAACAGAAACCAAAACCAGAACCAGAACGTTAGAAGAAACAATGCTGCTCCCAACAGACAAAGAGAGTCAGATCAACAGGTTATTCCCCCATTTCAAGAAAACTTTTTAGATGAAGATGAGGGGATCATGGAAGAGTCTGAGGAGAATACAATAAACATGTTTGAAACAGAGGACTCGATCCGTAACTGTGATTTGGAAGAAGATCAGCCCTCACCCTCATATTGGGATGAGGAAGGATTAGAATCTGAAGCCTACAAACTTGGATTCGAAAACGCTATAATGCAAGTCAGGGAACAATATGAACTCAGGAGAAAAAAGAGCCAAGATACTTCCAAAACCAAAGCTCCTGAGATCACCATCAAGAAAAGGCCTGACAGAGCCTCTAAAGCAATCTCTGAAAGTAGCAAATCAACAGCTGAAAGTTCTGGGAAAAACAAAGAAAAAGACAACCAAAAGAATGAAAAACAAGGTGAGCCCGCTAGTGGTACTAGCACTGTAGTTAGTATTCCTGACACAATTGTTCCCAACCCTATACATAGTGAGAAATCACAAACTGATTCAGCCACTAAGGCTGTGGCTAATAAAACAGAGTCAAGCATTTCCAAGAGTCAGTCCACTTTCAATTTAGAGAGTGAGATTGCAAAAATCAAAATCTTTGTACCATTAGCTGAGTTGGCCACTTAGGATGTATATAAAGGCCAAATTTTGAAAGCATTGAATTTAGGGGAAAACAATGATACTGTAAATTTGAATGATGATCAACCTGCCCTGCTGTTCGGTCCAAAGATTGAGGGAAAGTTTCAGGAGGGGGTAGTTCCACCTTTCTATATCAGTCTTAACATTCATGACAAAATACTTCACAATGCCATGCATGATTCTGGGGCATCACACAATTTAATGCCTAAGGTAGTGATGGAAAAGCTAGGCCTAGAGGTAACACGACCTTACAAAGATCTATATTCGTTTGACTCTAGCAGGGTAAAATGCCTAGGCCTAATCAAAGACTTATGTGTGAGCTTGACCCAGATCCCAGCTAAATGTATGGTCATGGATGTTGTAGTGGCAGATGTACCACCCAAGTATGGCATGTTGCTATCTAGATCATGGGGAGCCAAACTGCAAGGGACGATGCAGATGGATGGCTCATATGCCACTATCCCTATATTTGGCCAACTTAGAAGACTGTATAGAGAATCCCAGATGAAATTCCTAGTTAGTAGCCCCGAGAAACCTGAAAATTCACCATTATACTCTGTGCACACAGACCTGGATTCTTTCATTCTTTATAACGACCCATCCTTAGGAGAGCCAGTGTCAGAAAGCAGAAATACAAACAATAACATAGAGCCCATGGACTTTAACATAATGGCTACCCTAGAAGAATACGATGAATAAGACTATGGGCAGGGTGCTGGAAACGAAACTCTGAGTGAACCTGAACCAGAATCAGAACGTGAACAGCAAGATAGCCAACTCTCTAAACCCCACACATGTCATGAAGAGAAAAACAACCCGCAGCCTAGTACAGATCCTGTAATGCAACACAATGGCGAACCCAACTGTAGGGAAGGAAATAATGACGAAACGGAGAATGAACCCCCTGTGGGAAATGAATTTCGATGGATCCTGTACTAGGAAGATGGCTGGAGCAGGGGTGTGGGTACGTAACGTGGAGAGTGATCATTCAGAGAGCCACGCTGTCAATCTTCACTTTAAGTGTACAAATAATATTGCAGAATATGAGGCCCTCATCCTGGGTCTGAATCTATTGAAAAAATTAGGAGCCCATAGGATAGCTATGAGAGGAGACTCAGAGTTAGTTATCAAACAAGTGAATGGTGAATATACAACGAAACATCCCCGACTAAGGGCATATAGGAATGATGCCATGGATATACTGAAAACTTTCATGGAATATGAATGGGTGTTTGTTCCCAGGAGTCAGAACGTTATTGCTAATGGATTAGCTTTCCTAGCCAATTCTTATCCTAGGACTCCCCCTGACCAACAAATCATCATTCAAACCAAATTCAGACCTGCAGTGCCAGACAACGAAAAATATTGGCAGGTCTTTGAAGGTGATAAACAGATTGAAGACTTCCTGACAGGCATAAATGAGTTTGAATTTTTTTGTTCAGACTCTAAAGACGAAGACGGTTGCCTTAGTGAGGAATCCTCTGATGAAGAACCCCCACCTTGTAACATAGAAATAAACACCTTTTCTGAAGAAACTGGGAATTCAACCATAGGATGTGAAAATGCGGAAAATGAGGAAATGGAGGTGTTGCAAGCCAAAGATAAGAACATACCCAGAGGTCTGGCACCCCTAGAGGACCTTTTTGACTTTGATTACGTAGCCAAAAATCCCACTATAGAACATGCAGACTCAGAGATAGAAGAATGTAACATAGGCACTAAAGATAAACCCAGAATGATTAAACTGGCTAAGTCTTTACCTACAGGTACGAAGAAGAAATATATTGACCTGTTCAAGGAATTCATTGATGTGTTTGCATGGAGCTATGTAGACTTAAAGGCCTATGACACTAGCATCATACAACACAAGATACCCTTGAAGGAAAATCAGAAGCCTTTCAGACAAAAACTCTGTAGGATCAATCCAAAACAATTACCTGCAGTTGAAAAGGAGATAAAAAATATGTATGATGCAGGAATAATAGTCCCTGTAAGGTTTTCTGATTGGGTGTCAAACTTAGTGGTTGTGAGAAAGAAAACAGGGGAGATCAGACTATGCATAGACTTCAGAAACCTCAACAAAGCCTCCCTGAAAGACAACTACCCTTTGCCTAGAATGGAACATATCCTACAGAAGGTAGTAGGCTCTAAGAGAATCTCCCTGCTTGACGGTTTTTCAAGATACAATCAAGTTCTCGTACTCCCAGAAGATCAACTCAAAACAACTTTTACCACTCCATGGGGCACCTTCATGTACGTGAAAATGTCTTTTGGATTGATGAATGCTGGAGCCACCTTCCAGAGAGCGATGGATATAGCTTTCTCATACGAGATAGGGCACTTCATAGTTATCTACTTGGATGACTTGACTGTCTTTTCTAAAACCGAAGAAGAACACCTGAAAAATCTGAGGAAAGTGTTTGAAAAATGTAGAAGGTACAATCTGTCCTTAAATCCTAAGAAAACTATATTTGGGCTGCAAGAAGGCAAACTTCTTGGCCACATTATATTCGAGAAAGGAATCAGGATAGACCCACATCGAGTTGAGGGAATACTCCAAATCTCACACCCGAGAAACATCAAATAATTACAGTCCTTTATAGGGAAGATCAATTTCCTTGGGAGATTCATTCCCAATCTTGCTGAGTATCTTAGGAAAATGACTGACATGTTAAAGAAAGGTGCAGGAATTAAGTGGACTGTCGAAGCCAAGAAATATTTTGAGTCAGTAAAACTGGTGCTTACTCAAGTCCCTATCCTGATCAGTCCAGATTTCTCAAAAGACTTTCTAATTTTTTCATTCGCCTTTGAGCATACAATAGCTGCAGTCTTGCTGCAGAAAAATACGAAAGGAAATGAACAGCCAATTGCCTTCTTCAGCAAAGCGCTAAGAGATGCACCCTTGAAATACAACATTATGGAAAAGTAGGCCTATGCCCTGGTAAAGGCCTTAAAAGACTTTAGGGTGTACATTCTGCATTCTCGCACCGTAGCCTATGTTCCAAATATAGTAGTTAAAGACATCCTGTCCCAAGACCCTGATGGGAAAAGGGGCAAATGGATTGCTACAATCTTAGAATATGACCTTGAGATAGAGCCCACCAAACTGATCAAAGGTCAAGGCCTAGCCCAATTAATGGCAGAATCTAATTTGCAGGCCCTTGACATTAACATGATAAATGCCTTAGATGAGCAGGGAGGATTGCCCCACCCAACTGTTGAGGAGAAGTTTCAGAACTCTCCTTGGTATTCCGATATCCTTTACGTGCTCACCAATCTCAACACCCCTCCATAACAGTCCAAAACTAAGGCCAGATTCATAAAGCTAAAAGCCAAAAATTACTGCATCCTGAATGAAAACCTATACTGGAAAAATCCAAATGGCCTATTGCTAAAATGCTTGTCCGAAACTGAAGCTAAAAGAATCAAACAAGAATTCCATGTTGGGGAGTGTGGAGGCCACCTGAGTTGGAAAGCCACTGCGAATAAAATACTCGGGGCTAGTTACTATTGGCCCACACTTTTCAATGACGTCCATAAAATGGTAACTGCCTGTCATAAATGCCAAATCTTTGAGGGCAGAAGAAAGCTCCTCCCCCTCCCTTTACAGCCTATCACCATAGAAGGTCCATTCATGCAATGGGGCCTAGACTTCATTGGGGAAATTCACCCCTCTTCTTCGGGACAACATAGATGGATCCTAACTACTACAGATTACTTCACCAAATGGATAGAATCCATACCCACTAGGAATGCCACCGATTCTGTCATCATTAGGTTCCTAGAAGATTACATCCTCTCTCGGTTTGGTTGTCCAAGGAAAATAATCATTGACAACGCTGTTGCTTTCAGATCCAAGAGAATAATTGATTTTTGTCACAGGTATGGAATAGCCCTTGGTCATTCAACTGCCTACTACCCTCAGGGTAATGGATTAGCTGAATCATCCAACAAAAGCCTGGTCACAATCATTAAGAAGTTGCTGGAAGAGAACAGAAAGTCATGGCACAAGAAGTTGGTGCATGCTTTGTGGGCTGATAGGCTCACCACAAATAAATCTATTGGCATGTCACCATTCCAGCTGGTTTATGGAACAGAAGCAGTTTTTCCTACTAGCCTTGGAATACCAGTGATCAAGCTTGTCCAGGAGATTCAGACAGAGGAAAACAATGTGGTGAGAAGAGTTAATGAAACCATCCATCTTCAGCAAACAAGGGAGCAGGTGTATAGCAAAGCTGTCAGAGTTTAGGAAAACATAAAGAGGCAGTTCGACAAAAGAACCAAAGCTTCAGACTTCAAAATTGGGGACAAAGTTCTGAAATGGGACTCAAGGAGAGAGGACAAAGGCAAACATGGCAAGTTTGACAGCTTGTGGCAAGGTCCATATATCATCCAATCCACTATGGGTCCTAATGCATTTTTCTTGCAAGAACTTAATGGTACAGAGCTGCTTGGGGGTCCTGTCAATGGCAGGATGCTCAAGCATTACTTCTACTAATTTCAGTTTCCAATTTCCATTTCATTGTACATACCATTGCAACGTTTTCATTCTAAAAAAAAAAAAAAAATCGAAATCTGAGCCAAAAGGAGCAGAATAGATGGTCCTAATATGCTCAAAATCTGGACCAGCAGTGAAAAGAAGAATCAGCTCTAACATGCCCAAAACCAGAGCTGAAAGGGAAGAAAAAGAAATGACTCTAATATGCTCAAAACCTGAGTCACGGAAAAGAAGGATATTTCAAATTGCAGATTTCCAGCCTTCACAGTTTTGTCTCCAAGTTTTTAGCAATTTATTGTCCAAGATCAAAAAATTTATGCCTTGGATCCACAGCAAGTCAGACAGTTTAATCCTGGCTTGGCTGTTTTGAATTTCCTATCTTAGAATGTAGGGGAAGAAACCTGTTGGACAGTTTAATCCCAACAGGTAGTAGATTAGGTAGAGAAACAAACGAGACCAATAGTCTAATCTGGTCTCATGCAGCAATAAGGGTAGAAGTAGAATAGATTTGTTTTCCGTTTCAAAAATAAATGATGTAAAGGGTCTGCTAGCTTAAATGCACCCTAAAAGAAGAAAAAATGCTAGGACTTTAGTTTGGGTAGGTAGATTGGTTGGGAAAATGTTTCTGCTGATTTTTGTATCTAACATATTGTGGCAGCTGAAAATTGAAGGAAAAAGGGATGTGCCAAGCAGCAGGCACCTGGCCTACTCCAAAGATTATTTATGGTTTCTTGCCTCCTTCAAGAAGAAGCCATCCCCATGTGGAGCCACTGTTAGCCCCCCTATGAAATTCTTGACAAGCAAGCTGGGGGGCTAATGTCATTTTGGATACCTTCAATGAATGCATCTCCCTTGAAGACACATTATCCTTAAGGTCTCTCTGTGCTTTTCCTTATACAAGTCCCCCTTGCTGGTTCCTCCCCCTAGGGCCTGCATTCACCCCCTGTACCCCTGCAAATTTCCCTTTTTCCCCCCCCCTTTTTTTTCCTCTTCCTATCATAGTACCTTTGTTTCCCCTCTATTTCCCCTATTAACCCTCTACACCCCTCCAAAATTCCCCTTAAATCACACCATTATCCTTGGTTTCCTCATTTTTCCCCTCTATTCCACTATCGTTACCCTTATAGGGCTTCAAAATGTGCTAAAATGGCTTGAAAACCCACTCTAAACCTTATATCAAGCCTAGCCCCTCTTCTGATAGTCGCGCGCCTTTTTCTCCATGTGATCTCGTGCTGAAACCTCCCGCGAAGTCCAAAGGCGCTTACCTTTGTTGTTCATCGGGCGTGACGGCAGCCGTTGATTTTGGTTGATCGAACGACGAACATTAACCCCGATGCCCCCCGTGTTACCCTGTTCATTTCACACCCCGCGCCATCGCCGTCCGTTTAAAACGATAATCCGACAGTCCAGAATGTACCCGCTTCTGTGGGTCCCGCCGCGTAATAACGCGAAACCGCTTGGTTTATTTCGCACCACTTAGGCGCAGTAGGTGGTTTTCCCCGAGCACCCAACAATTCCATTCAGCGCTTGCCACCTGTCCCCTGTACGACGGCAAAACCGCTTTCTTCCCGCGCATTATCTTTCGGTCCAAGGCACGCAGCGAAATTTATGCAGGCCGTCAGATCTTGAGCGCCTCATCCAATGGTCGTCGTTCGTCTAAGCTGCGCACGGGTTAAACCATCTCCGCCGCACCCCTAGCCCGCCGTCTGTCGTCCTCCACCGTTGATCCCCACCGTGATCAACGGTCCAGATTCGTCCCTCCGCCGTTGACTGTTCCACTGTCCCCGATCACGCCACGTCATCTCCATGTGTACCCACCGTACAATCTTCCCATCCATTCATATTCATTCGTCCAAAATGGCCATTTTCAATGTTTTTCGTTGAAATTTCATTTTCTCCGCCTGCGACTACATTCCGCCACCTTTCTCCACGCCATGAATGTTCCCACCGCGTTCCTACACAATTCCGCGGTCTGTTCATTCTGCATGGCTGTTCCCATCGTCTCCATCGTGTCCATGCATGTTTTCTTAACCAGTGTACCTGTTTTGCAGGGTTTTCAAAAGCGAATGACCACCATGATGCACATCTCTGCTACAAGGACAGAGAAATCAGGGAAGATCATCTTCCGCGGTAGAATTTATGAGCAAAGACCCTAGAAGGTGAAGATTGGACGTTCATTAAAAGAGAACAGGGTTGAAACTCTGTAGAAAACCTTACAGCACCATTAAAGCTCGAAATTCACGAACAGAGGTAGAGGTGGAGCGGAAAAGTATTTCAGTACAAAGCAAAGAAGATTAAGGCCCGCTAATGATGATCTTAAGCCTTAAATCAGTGGTTTAAGAAGCAAAGCACCAGTTTGAAGACCCCGAGGATCGATCAAAGGATCCTGAACACAAGCAAAAGGTAATATCAAGGTTTATACGTTAGCAAAATGTTTTTCTTCATAAAGTGCAGGGTGCCCATACAACTTTTACTATGCACCGTGTCCCTGAAGGAATTTCCACCCTAACAGCAGTCCAGGGAAATTAGAATATTTACGTAGCAGACTTCTCAGTAGTTCATTTGCCTTTGTTTATTCACCACAAGTACAGCACGTAGCCGAAACACATCAGAGTCATGTCCAAAAAGAAGATCACTCTTTCATCAAGGGGTGGCAGAGATTAAATGCTCAGCGTTCAAACAAGATTGGCTATGGCCCTCTTTCTTTTCAAGAGTTTAATAGAACATTTAGTTTACCATCTACCTCTTTTGCTCCTTTTCAACTATAAAACTCAGAGGGAAACATTGTATCGGTTGTTGATGAGATATCAGAGAAATGCAAGTTTTTTCCTCTTGAGACAAGTGCTCTGTGTAATATTGTAAGATAGGCTGAGATTTGATGTATTCAGGCTGAATGTTCAAGCTGTGGGCAATGAATGTACTTGATTGGTGTTGTTTTTAATATGACAAGCATGTTTCTTTGGATCCTGATCTAAAGCATCTGGTGATGTTTTCCTATCTCTATGTTTGATTTCATTTTATTCCATTTCTACTGGCTCGCATCAGAAGTTTGTCATAAGATTTACCCTTGATAGGTACCTTGTGTTGCTGCTCTCCCAGCCCTTTATGTTTTCTACTCATATGTGTATCTGAATACTGATTTCAATTAATTTAACCAGTGTAGTGGATGTTATTTCCTGCTCTCTGATGTATGAATTAATGAAATCTATGTTTAGATGTTCTTGTTATGATTTAGTTGGATGAGTTGAGAACACTGGGAGGTCTGGAACCCTGTCTCTGCCTCACTAGGATCTTTCCATCTCAATTAAGCCTTCTAAGATCCCTTGTATCGCCTCTGATTTTGTCCAAGCAGGCCTGGAGTTAAATGACCTCTGACCTGATCTATAGACATAATTAGATGGTTCTCCTCCTTTCATTTTCAGTCCTTAATGTTCCATTTCACCCATCATCCATTAAGATCCAAATGCTCTAGATGACTAGCCCAACTGAAAGCTTGCACATTGAACACAAGTAAATCCTTTCTTGACTCCATTGCCCAATGGCCTTGATGTTCCCTGAGTTATCTGTCTTAGCCTAATTCCCTCTATGCTCATCCTTATCTTATATTGGACCTTCCTTTCCTGATTCCCAGCAACCAAACATCAAATAAACAACCAAACAAACAACCCTGAGCCTATAACTAGCCTAAAATAACAACTTAGAGCTTCAAAGACATACACTTTGACTCATCTAGAGAGATCCCTCTCTGGACCTAGGAGGGCTAGATCCTAAGGTCTGAAAGTGGTTCTATGTTGTCTCATCTTTTGGTCTTGTCAACCTGGCCAAAACATGGGAACCCCAACACAGTGGAGACCAGTGGAGAGGTTCAAAGCCATTCTTTAACAGGGATTGCGCAGTAGAGGCAGGCTAGTAGGTGGCAGAGATCGGTGCATGGATTTGCGAGATCAGGCCTGATTAGTGTGTAGCGATTGTATTGTACTGAGAGCTTGATATGATCAGATTTGTATGAGGATTGTTACATGATCTCTATGACATATATTATATATAGATAGTTGGGGTTTTTAGCTTCAGGCTTTCCCGTTAAACAGCTTGTTAATGTGTGTGAATTTTTATGGTTTCATGTGTGCATTGGAATTGATTTAATTTCCGCATGTGATGATCAATAGTGGAATAGATTTTGTATTTTGCATGAAGTTAAAATAGTGTGTGAGCAGGAGAATTTTGGATATATAACACATAAATTATATAATTTCTACACTAGTTGCAGTTTATTTTGAGTTGTAATTGTTTAACTTGATTATTTGAGTTAAAATCAGTATAACTAGTTCTAACTGAGAGATGAGCTAGTAATAGGTCCGGTGAATTAAATCTAATTTAATTCACAGTTAGTGATCAATCAGACAAATGATAATTCGCTATAAATAGTTGTTGCATGTCAGTTCTAAGAGTGACCTAGTTGATATTGGAGTTAAAGGGAAGAAGACTATCAATTGTATAATTAGAAAGTTATACAGGTCATGCATGAGGTCACCGGGATACCTTGGATGTATTGTGCAATCAATTAAAGGGAATCTCCTATTTAATAGGGGCTCAATCAGGAATGCGTAATCCAGATTGGTCAGACAAAGGCAAGGAATTGGTTAATTATTGGATCGATTTTGCTAGATCAGAGTGAGACAGTTAGAGATAGTGTAGAGGTTTCTTAGGAAGGGAAATATCATTGTATTGCTTTATATTCTTCACTTAATGAAATATACAGATAGTGGGGTTTTTAGCTAATTCTTCCCCAAATACATCTCTATTTTGTGCGATTGAAATTATTTCTCTTACTTGTTTATGTGATTGTGCGATCGTAATTGGTTTCCAGAATTTGTAGAATTGATTCGGTATTTTGTTTTAGTACATTACAAGATTAGTTGAATCTATTTAGATATTTCTGCAGGGTTAACACTTGGCTCATGCAAACATTTGTTGGAATAGAGAGTATTATTCTGCTAGAATTGGCTTATCCTTTCACAATTTTGGTCTTTATGCCATAATTGATGGTTATTTGGAATAGTTTTGTATAGCCACATTAGATTTTAAGAGTAATGGTAGGAGTAACGATGACTTGTTTTTATTAATACAAGGTCTATTAAATAATTACTAGATCGAGATAATGGTATGGTATCGTGTACGACAGATAATTACAAAAAAAGGATAGTGGTATGGTGTATCTTACGACATATATGATCCACCACCACCCGACCATAATGTTAAGAGTCGTCCTCGGCATGTGTGACAAGGGGTAATATCATCCTTAAATCTAGAAATGCAAGTAAATCACAAAAGGTATAACTGTCGTTGACTTACCATTATGTTGACGCGGAAACTGTACAAGTGTAATGACTTGAATTGATGTTGTGCAACATTTCATTTGTGGCATGTGTCTATTAGTGAAGTCCTCCACTAGAATGATGTTGTGAAAGAGAAATTGATGTGTTAGTAGAATTAGGTGTGTCATCATAGAGCTATGGTTATCACCCATGAGGATGATAAAACACATATAAGGGCTTGCGATGGTGAAAAAATGAAGATATCCTTTATCGATATCAGAAAAAAACTACATAAAATTGTAGGAAGGGCTTTCACATGTGCACAACTTGTATCAGCAAAGCTCTCAAGAGCTAGGTAGATTAAATTTGTTTCATGCAAGCCTATAATAAGTGTAGTAGCTTATGAGTATTGAGTCTGTAACAATAAAAGAGTTAAATGGTGAAGCATTTATAGACAAAGAAGAAATATAAAAATGTTGCTATAGAAGAAGAAAATGAGATGTGTGGACCGCGAGCAATCTAGTTTTCAGCGACCACATTTATCGAATGGCGCCCCAGAGGGGTTTTCAGCATTAGACATTTTATTTTATTCTTTTATTCTTTTTATTCCTTTTTTTAGATAATGAAAAATTTCCCTTGCCCCAACAACTTCAAGTTCTAAATTTGCATTTAACACAATGTTGAAAAATTAATCCTTAGAAGTAAGTTTCTGATACTACCACATACGGTGTCCATTGGTAAGAAAATAGTATTATACCCATCAATAGTTGTCTATTTCACAATCCCATTGTCAAAGATTGTTTCTACCTCATAAGGCTAACCACTTGGTGCACAACTTCCCTTTCAAATATTTAAACCCATAGTCATTTAATAGAGCCCAATAACCCCTTTAGAAACACCTTCTTCTTGATAAATTTATCATGCCACTTGGCACGCTATTTCTAGATGATATTTGTTTATTACACATTATTCAAGTATCATCTAGTTCATTTAGTTGTTCTAGTCGATGTTTCTGAGTTGTAGTCAAGTATAAATTCACCTCCAAAGTAGTTCTAAGTGTTTTAATCTCAAATTAAATGGGAAATATAGGACTCTTACCAAATACCAACTATAGGGATCTAATCATGTAATGTTCTTCCAAGTAGTTCTATAAGCCCATAATAGTTTTGGAAGTCTCTCAACCTAGTCCCTTTGGTGGCATGCCATAGTCTTTGTGAGGATAGCTTCAAGAACCTTATTGGTACTTTCCACTTGCCCATTTTCCCGTGGATGGTAAGGTAAAGTGAACTGATGATGAATCCTATACTTTTTGACAGGGTCCTGTATTAGCCAAGAAGTAAACTGTGCTCCTCCATTTATAGCTATATCCTTTAGCTTTCCATACCGGGAAAAAAAATTCTTCAAATAAAATGTTGGAAACAACACGTTTAGTTTCCCTAGTGAGTGCTCTTGCCTCCATCCACTTGGTGACATAGCCTATAATTACCAAAACATAGCTATTTTTTTGAGACGGGGGATTAATTGGTCTCGCAAAATATAAATCCCATCTCTCAAATGGTTCCATCACCAGTTGAGGTTGTAACGAAATTTCATCTAATTAAGTAGGTTGACCCATCCTCTGACAATTGTTTCATCCTTGCACATATTTCCTTGCATCTCAGAACACAGTAGGAAAAATATAACCGATCTGAAACACCTTATGACCCATTATCCTTTCTACAAAATGTGCTCCTTAAGGTACATCATGACAAGCATTAAGAATGTCATGAATCTCGTCCTCCCTCACATGCCTTTTAATATGTTGATCAAAACTAGTGTGGAAGAGGTAACCATCTAACCAAAAATATTGGGCACTTTGTTGAACATTTTTTCTCTTTTCCCTGGGAGAAAGGTGATGAGGGAGTTTTCCTACAATAAGGTAATTGGTAATGTATGCATACCAAGGTGAATAAGTGGGCACTACAAAAATATACTCATATGGGAAAGAGTCTTCAAGAATTAGATCATTAGTAACATTAGTTGATCTAGAAATAAAATATGCAACAACATTATCCTTCCTAGATTTATCTACAATAGTAATATCAAATTATTGGAGTAACAACAACCACCTAGTAACCCTGGCATTAGTCACTAGCTTATTCATTGATAATCAGATAGCAAAGTGGTAAGTATGCACAAAAGTTTGAAAACCAGTAATGTAATGCCTAAATTTGTTGATAACATGAATAATAGCAAGAAAATATTTGTTTATCACCATATAATTTACCTTTGTCGGGGTCAATTTCTTATTGCTATAATAGATGGCGTGGGGTTTATTCCGCTCCTGTTAGCCCAACACAACTCCAATGGTAATATCAGAAGCATTAGTGGAGATGTGAAACGACAAACTCCTGTTAGGTCCTTATAAAATGAGATTTGTTGTTACACATATTTTTAGTTCTGCAAAAGCGTTGTTACACTTGTCATTCCATTCAAAATATTTATCCTTTGTTAACAGGGAAAACAATGGGAATGCAATCTTGGAAAATTTTTCTATAATCGTCTATAAGAACTTGCTAGCCCTAAAAATCTATGTAACTCCTTAGTCTCAGGAGTGGGGATTCTAAAAATTACCTCAACTTTTGTTGGATCAAATTTTATACCTATGGCAGAGAGATAGTGACCTACAACAATACCTTTAGTCATCATCATGTGGTAATTTTCAATATTGATACAAAGGTGGGATTGTATGCAACGCTCAAACATTTTTTTAAGGTTGTGTAAAGCTTCATCAAACTCATTCCCATAAGGTGTAAAGTCATCCATAATGATTCCAGATAGTCATTAACCATATCAGAAAAATTCCTAACACTTCCAGCTGGAATATTGCGGGTGTGTTACAAAATCCAAAAGGTAGAACCCTATAGGCAAATGTACCCTAGTGGAAAGTGAAGGTAGTTTTTTCCTAGTCCTCATGAGCAATCTGAATCTGGTTGTAGCCTCTAAATCCATCCCAAAAAAAAAAAAAAAAAAAAAAAAAAAACATTTTAGCACACAGAGTATCTAGGACTTGACCAATAAAGGGAAATAGAAAATTATCCTTATGAGTGGCTTTATCTAGCTCCCTATAATCTACAAAAACTCTCCACTTTCCATTTTTCTTAGGACAATAACAAGTGGAGATACGCATTGACTATCACAAATCAGATAGATGAAATTTGCATTTAATATCTCTTGAAGTTCCTCCTTGACAACAATTTTAAATGTTGGATTCATTCTACATTGACGTTGTTGAATAGGTTGTGATCCTTCCTTTAGATAGATGTGATGAGTGCACAAAGTAGGATGGATACCCTTCATGTCCTTATTGTCCCACGTATAGGCTTCTTTATTCTTTCTAAGTAATTGCACCAACCTCTCTTTTGTACAAGGGATAAATTAGGATTAACATTTAAGTTCTTCCCAAGCTCTATTTCCACTAGAATACCCTTAATACTAGGGGTCATAGGTATTTATTTTATACCAGAATCATCAAGACTCTCTTCCTCACTAGATTTGTCTATCACATAACTTAACAATCGAGATGTTGATTCTGTAACAACATAATGGTCATTAATGAAGTTGTTAATTATGTTGTCCTCAATCTCATTTTTAAAGTGCAAGGCTTTTCCTACAGTGAGTGAGGGATGTGTACCAACTTCTTCTAATTCAAACCCGAACCATAAAGGATTCTCACATTCCAAAATGGGTTTAGCTGGAGGTTAAATAACAATATCATTAGTAGTGTTATCATCATAGATGGTCATGCATCCAATTAAAGCATCTGTAGTGGCCAGCCATGGCCTGCCTAGAATCAAAGGATGTCCCCTAGGTGTGTCTTAGGTTGTAACACCATAAAACCTGTTGGGCACTGCTAGGAATCTACTGAAATAATAACATCCTCCAATATTCCTTGAGATCAAACCTTATACCTATTTCCTAATTCTAAAACAGTGGGAATCGATCTTCGATTAGTAAGGCAAAGTAGTTCAATAGTTTCCCTAGTTATTATATTGATTGTTGCTACTAAGACAATCAGGGTAATTGGAAGAGTTGTTCCTACAGTATGAACAATTATGTTGGGTTCCCAGGATATTCATATTTAGTAGGTGTGTTATCCCTATCATTAAATTTGGTAATTTTTCAATAACATGCACAATAGGAGATCTTGACGTTTTCTACCTATATTTTTAACACATAAATCCTAAATTGTTTTAGCATAAATTGGAACATCTAGTATTTCTTGAAGTAAAGGAATCCAGACATGCAATTTTTTTAACTCCTTTAAGAAATTAGATTCGGGCCGAGGAGTATTTTTTACTACAGTTAATCTTTTAGGGTAAGGGGGGTGCAAAGAAGTATCATTACCAATAGTTGTTACAGGTCTCATAATCGAAGTGGCATAAGCTATTACAGTGACATCAAAGATATTATTGAATATTGTAGTGGTGTTAGTAGAAACACCAAGTGTTACAACAATGTGGGTATTACTAGTTGTTAGAGTGGTGTTGACAACATCATCAGTTGTTACATCTTCATGAGTATAATTAATTGTTTCAACACCAGTGGTAACACTAGATGGTATGGCCTGTTGTTTCTCTAAAGAACCTTGAATTAGTGTGTTGCACTACCTTATTATTTGGATTAGCGTTAGGTTGTAATGTAGCTGAGGGTGTAATGGAGATCCACTCAGAGTTACAATTGAGGGGAGTTTTAGTTGTTGTTATTCCATTGGTATCTGAATAGGAATTTGGTTAGGAAAAGCATTCCTTCGCCATGGATGAGGCCATGAAGGAGAAGGCCATTAAGGCTAGGGCGCAAGATATTATACCAAAGGGGGATTAGGAGGCTACCAAGGGTATACTGAATATTGAATTTGCTAGGGAATTTTTTGAGGACCATACATACCAAACCAAGAATTAAAAGAAGAGAAGGGTTCTTGCATCATACCCGATGGCCTAGATTGCCAGGACTTCTTAGTGACAATGAAATATGTTGCTTCAATATCCTCCCCTAACTCATTATAGATAGATTTTAATCTAGGTAATGAGGGTCATTGTTCTGTGGAATTATATTTGTCACATATGTTACCATTGTTAAGTGGGAATTCCCTCCGAGGATGCTTCTTCCTGCATCAAGAGAAAAATATATATATGTCGTGCTCTACTTCCATCTATTTTTGTTTTGTGTGCAACACATCAAACTAAGAGGACATTGAACTCATAATATCAGCTTTAAAATTCTCCAGCACGTTCCCAATTTCTTCTCGTATTGCCCCATTATTTGTTGACGTTAAAATCTTGTTAGAAGTATCATATGTCAAGGTCATGTTCCTTGTTGATACTCTGGAAATCCTTTGAAAAAATTGAAAATTTTAATCATAAGATTCCTTGGATATATCTCCTTTCACAAAAATATTTAGCATGCCAATGCAATCATCCTGCATTCCTCTGATCAAAATTTGTTTAACTATATCCTTTTCCAGGTTACTATGTTGATATCTCTAGAGATTATATATGAGTGATCTTGAATAGATCATCCCTTTGATCTATGGAATGGAAATATTCCTGATACTTCTCTAAAAATGCCTTCTTCATCCCATTCCAGGAGGTGAAGGATGATCCATCGAATTCCATAAACCATCTAAGTGCGCCTCCTTTAATATAACTGGAAACAATTTTTTTTTCATCATTAGTGTAATCATAACTCCTGTAGAGGACATCGAATTCAAAGAGAAATGTATCTGGATCTTCTACGATTGTTCCTTGAAAAATAGGAAGCGTAAACAAAGGGATGTTCTTCATTGGGGCCTATCCCTAGAGATTTGTAATGGGGAACTCAAAGTTAGTAACTGATCTTCCTGCCATTTGCTTTTGCATAAAAGCTTGAGGATTTTGTATAGTTGTTACAGGTGTTCCCCAAAATGAAGGATATTTCTCTCTATTTGGTGATGGGGATCACTTGGGCTATTCAAGCTGCTTAAGTTACTCAAACTATTCAGATTGTCCAGGTGGTCTTGATGATTTCAGAAAACCTTTTGTAAAAATATGCTCAACAAGTTGTTTCACAACAATGCCTAAATCTGGGATGTACCGATCAAGTGGTCGTTCTTCTGGATTTGATTCCAAATAATGCTCATCTATATCTCCTTTTCCTTCTATCAAGCCTTTATATCCTTCCCCTATTGATACAGGTGGTATAGAAACTCTAGGGCTTGTCTCTGAGATCAAAGGTTTATAAAATTTCCATTCCTAAATATGTGCACCCAAACACAGATGACTCAAGTGAGGTTGGCATCTGTTGAGTAGTTTTTCCTGATCTTTTCTTCTTAGGTGTTACTCCCCGAGTATATGATTATGCTTTAGCTTTTGAGATGA
The DNA here is from genome assembly GCA_034641835.2 of Pinus albicaulis. Lineage (NCBI taxonomy): Eukaryota > Viridiplantae > Streptophyta > Pinopsida > Pinales > Pinaceae > Pinus > Pinus albicaulis. The sequence continues at coordinate 554,757,581 of CM076582.1, read as the reverse complement.
TATCTTGTATATATGTTACCTTTCCCAAATCCTTATTCTTCTTCTTTCTCCCTTGTTCTCTTCTACCTACACAATCAGTTTCTTTGGGGGCACTGTATTTTCCTTCTTCACTATTCATGCAATGAAATCCTATGTGCTCTGATTCCTCAGAAGGCGATCTTAATTCAATATGTCAAAGCGATCCATAAATTCTTACCTCTCGTCTTACTGCTCGGAAACCTCTAAGCTAGGAACACATCTACCACACTCACAATCAAGCTAGTCACACATATGCACCTCTAATAGCCTCCTCAGCAACAAAGCCAAAATATTGGGCGGATCAATTGTCCCTTTATTCATAACAGTCAATCCAACTCACAAAAATTGTCAATCCAGGTAGGATTTTTGTTTAAAGGCTATCATGCAAAGTATATGCAGGAAAAAATTGCAACTAGCACTAATTAAATCAAAACCAATCATTGTAGTATCACTCTCAACACTCAAAACACTCTTGTTGTCACACTTCAAACCTTGCTCAAAATTACAGAAAGAAAATACATATTGCTGCAGAATAAATCACACTCTGTCACATGATCACTCTTATTCAAAAAAACATCACTCCTGGAAACCACTCAACACTCAGACAATTGCTAAAACAATCATTCAATGAAATAAAAAACTCAAATAAATGTAATAGTAATCAAGTTGTAGGTTTAACCATGTACAAAAATTATCTGCAAATGATTTCTTAAAAACATAAAATAAACAATAGCGAGAGCATAAAACATAAAACATATATACACATAGATTTTCCCCTCGATCCAAAATCAGGACTACAATCTTGATTTGTCATTATATTCCTTTTAGTATTACAACACATATATATACATGCCGAAGCATTCATAAACCCCAATCCATTAGTTCAACCCCGCAACACCCATTTTTTCTCTACACCAAGAGAACTTCTGAGTACTCACACACTTCGTCAATGCATCTACACCATTCTTCAAAGTGTCCACCTTTACCATAACACCTTTTTATCCTCAACCATATCTCTCACAAACTGATATTGAACATCAATGTGCTTTGTCTTTGAATGATAAGCAAGGTTCTTAGCCAATAAAATTTCACTTTGGCTATCACAGTCTATCCTTATGGCTCATTGCACCAACCCCATACTTGAACACAATCTCTGCAACCAAACTGCTTCCTTGCTTGCATGAGTGGCTGCCATGTATTATGCCTCTGTAGTTGAAAGATCCACTACAGACTGTCTTTTACTCATCCAATTGACTGCAACTCCAAATAGGTTAAACACATACCCACTTGTAGATCTTCTTTGGTCCAGATATCCAGCCTAGTCTGCATCAACAAAACCATAGATGTCCAAAACTCTGTCCAATCCTGGTCTTCTCTGGTAGCACAAAGCATAATCACTAGTGCTATGCAAATATCTGAAAACCCGCTTCACTATTGTCCACTGCTCCTTCCTTAGTTTTGACATAAACCTGCTCAATACTCCCACTGCATGTGCAATGTCTGGTCTAGTACAGACCATTGCATACATCAGGCTACCCACTTCACTTGCATATGGAACACAGGACATATCCTCCTCTTCTTCTTGTTCCTTGGGATGCTATTCAATAGATATATTTACACCTACATGAATAGGAACCTTCACCGATTTACTATCCTACATATTGAACCTTTGCAATATTGCCTCGATATACTTCTTTTGGTTTAACTAGAGCTTCCTCTTTTCCCGATCTCTCTTAATTTCCATGCCCAAAATATAGTTTGCAGCACCAAGATCCTTCATGTCGAATTTGGAGAAAAATCGAGTCTTCAAATCTTGGATAATTTCTTTGCCATTTCCAATCAACAACATATCATCCACATACAAGACCAAATAAATAACATGGTCACCAATTAATTTAAAATACACACAACGATCCTCTTTGCTTTTGGTGAAGCCAAGTCCCCATATATAGGTATCAAAATTCTGATACCACATCATTGGTGATTGTTTTAACCCATGCAGAGACTTTTTTAACCTGCATACTAGTTCTTTCTTACCCTTCACCGTAAAACCTTTGGGTTGCTTGATGTAGATCTCCTCTTCCAGATCCTCGTAAAGAAATGTTGGCTTCACATCCATCTGTTCTACCTCAAAATCAAATGCAGCAGCAACAGATAAAAGTAATCTAATAGAAATAACCTTGGCAACAAGAGAAAAAAATCACCAAAATCAATTCCCAACACCTGGGAATAACCTTTTCCAACCAACAAAACTTTGTATTTCTCCACCTTGCCTTCTACATTCATCTTCTTCTTAAACACCCATTTTCTCCCAATGTGATTCCTTCTAGTCGGCAACTCCACCAGATCCCATGCCTCATTTTTGTACAAGGATGCCATTTCATCAACCATGACCTCGTTCCAGAGTTTTCCATCCTCTAAATCCACTGCCTCCCTAACAGTTATGGGATCATCATCAGTGATAGTTAAAGAAAAATTTGAACAGAAAGCAGAGGGACTATACCTTTTTGGCTGCCTTCTTTCCCGAACTGATCTTCTCACACCAGGAGTTTGTGGCTCTTCCTCTTCTGAATCTTGTTATGTTGTAGAGTCTGATTCATCCTCCTTTAGCTCAAACTCTATCTTCTCAGGTTCCTATGGTAGGACTTCATGCTTGACAACATCTTTCACCTCTCTAAACACCACATCTCGACTATACACAACCTTCCTTGTTTCTGGGTTCCAAAGCTTGTAACCTTTTAAACCATCCTTATACCCAATAAAGATGCACCTTTCATATTGATTCTCTAACTTGGTCCTTTTCTCCTTTGGAACATGTACATATGCATCACATCCAAATACCCTGATATGTGAAAGAGAGGGTTTCTTACTAGTCCATACCTCACGTGGAGTCTTATCCTCCAACACTGATGAAGGTGATCCGTTAACTAGGTAACATGCAGTCTCCACTGCCTCTGCCCATAATTCCTGTCCTAACATGATACCATTGAGCATGCTTCTTGCCTTTTCCATCAACGTTATGTTCATTCTTTCTGCAACTCTGTTTTTCTAAGGTGTGTATGGAGTATTCTTCTGTCGTGCTATACTACACTTCTTACAGAACTCTTCAAATTCCTTCTTGTAGAACTCTCCACCATTATCTGGCTTCAACGCCTTTATCTTCTTCTCCGTCTAGTTTTCCACCAGAGCCTTAAATTCTTTGAATCTGTCAAAGACTTCAAATTTCTTCCTCAAGAAATATATCCATGTATTCCTTGAGAAGTCATCTATGAATGAAACATAGTACATAAACTTAACCAGTGATGGAACCGACACAGGTCCAAACACATTACTGTGCAAAAGCTCTAATATATTGTTCACCCTCTTAGCACCAGAAGGAAAACTCACCCGTTTCTGCTTCCCATATACACAATGTTCACAGAAATCGAAATCCAGAGAGAAATTAGACATACCTTATACCATACCATTACCAAGCAGTATCCGAAGGCCCTTCTCTCCAATATGTCCAAGCCTTTGATGCCATAGCATGGTCTTTTCTCCAGAGAACGCTAGGATTTATGCTCCACTTTTAGGAACCACAGAACTGTTACACCCATCAATAATAGTGTTACCCTCAAGCTTGTACAAAGTTCCAATCCAAACTCCCCGCATTAATACCAGTGCTCCCCGAACTATCTTGCAGGTATCTTTCTCGAACACTGTTTTTTACCCCTGCATCATCCATCTTGCTTATAGAAATCAGATTTATGGTCAATGCAGGAATATGCATAACACCAGGAAGTGTTATAATCCTTCCACCTTGTAGATTCAACTTTAATTTTCCACATCCAACGATTCTAGCCTTCCTATCATCCCCTAAGAAGACATCACCACTATCATACTTCTCATACTCGCATAACCACTCCCTATGGGGTGTGAAGTGAAAGGATGCACGTGATTCAATCAACCATGCCTCATGATCTACGTGTGTATTTGAAGAAGAAGCCAAATAGACATCCCCACCTTTATATGAGGTGGTTTTTGCCTCTGTAGAAGGAGCATCATCAAATCCCTTTCCTTTACCACGAGCTTTAGATCTGCAATCCTTTTTGAAGTACCCTTCCTTTCCTCATTTCCAGCACACCTTTACATAATTTCCAGGAGATTTAGATCTCCCACTCGAAAACTTATTTTTGTTTCTGTTTTGGGATCTCCCTCGTACAAATAAGGCATCTCTATTCCGACCCTCCATATTTCTCTGTCTCATTTCCTCTGACAGCAAGGCTGAGACAATTTCATCAAAATTCAAGGTAGTTGTATTGCTACCTATTTCAATAACCAGATGTCCCAGGAATCTGGTAGAGAACACATCAAACTTATGCACTTATCTTCATCTGAGATTTTAATATCAACAAATGACAACTGACTTACCACAATATTGAAGGCATTCAGATACTCTGTCACCAAGTCTCCTTCCTTCATCCTTAGGCTATACAACTTTTTCTGCAGGAACAATTTATTCATCAGAGACTTAGATTGGTACAAATTCCCTAACTTAACTCACAAAGTCTTCGTCGTAGCTTCCCTAGATACATTCAACAATACTGAATCTGAGATACACAACCGTATTGTGCTATTTGCCTTCCGATCCAACTTTGCCCAATCTTCATCTGACATTGTCGTTGGTTTGGTACCCGGATCTACCGCGATCCACTGATCTTTATCCACCAGCAGATCCTCCATCTTGAGCTTCCACAACTCAAAACTTTGAACATTAAATTTCCCGATCTCCATCTTTCCATTGCTCGCCATATTCTTTCATCGCAAGAATTGATCCCGCAGATCTCCCATTGGACATGGTCTACCACAGGCTTGGGCAGAAAACCCCTCAGCAACAAAGGCGTCCCCTTGAAGCCGAAACAACTCTAATACCAAATGTAGGTTTTAACCCTGTACATAAATTTTTTATAAATGAATTCTTAAAAACAGAAAATAAACAATAACGAGAGCATAAACATAAAACAAATATACACATATTTTTCCCCTCGATCCCAAATCGGGACTATCAACTTGATTTTTCATTATATTCCTTTTAGTGTTACAACACATATATATACATGCTGAAGCATTCATAAACCCCAATCTATTAACCCTGGATTAGAGCATAACTATAGTTCCCTTGACCAGATCTACAAAATACCAGGGGCCGAAAACCATCATGCCCCAAAACCATGTGCAAACCCATGCACAAAACCATAGGGAGTCCACCCACTTAAAATAGGGTCCAAAGAAATTTTCTTGGGTCGCTGCCTCGGACCTCGCACAAGGGGCTACCCATCCCCTGCGAACCCTTGGACAAGGGGGACTGCCACCCACCCTGTGAACCCCTGCTACGCTTGATGCAACAAATAAGGGGGGCATTCGCCCCCCTGTGACCCCCGACGCGTGCAACTATTCGTGAAAAGAATATAACACACACCCACATTCAAACAAAAGATTAAGATCCTTTTCTAATCTTGATTATCTCTCATGATTCTTTTTTTTAACATATGGACTAAATTTACTAAACTAATAATCTTTCCATACATTGCTTTGAAGACACAATAATATTCAACCTTTTCAAATCTTACCACCTCTTTAAATATTAAGAAAATGATTATCAAAAAGACCTTTGACTTTATCCATAAATAATTATCAATTCTAAATCTAAATAATTATCAATTCTAATTCTAAATGTAGCTTTTCATAAATTAGCTTCAACCCAAAAACAAAGCAAATATTCATTTGGGTTATACATATCCCTTCTTTTCCTTTACATCAACTACAATCCCTCTTGCTCCCACAACCATGGACTAGGTGATTCACAAGTGAACTTTGAAGTTTGAAAAAATTAAATTCTTAGATATCAATGCACAATTGAACTTTGAAGTTCTCATACAATTTTTTGATATCATAAGATAGAGCTAAAATTGAGAAAGATGCACTAAAACCAAGAGCCACGTGTCACTCTTGTGCTCTCCATAAAAATGATGAGACACCACTCAAAACCAAGAGATGAGACAAGGGTGTTAAGTTGGTTGATGATGTTCTACTTCATCACCTTTTATGATGTATGTACATACATACATATCACCTTCACCACATTCTTGTTGAAGTGATGGCCAAAATTCCTTTCACCGCAATAACTTCACAAACAATCGCTCTAACTTATCACATTTAAAAGCCCAATGGCCTCCTAACTCGGACTCTACCATGGTTAAATTGGTAGAGTTCGATGGGTAACCCTCGCCAGGTAGGCACGTGATACAACGCACATGCACATGGCCCATGGATCAACCCATCACAGTCAACATGGTACGACCGATACCAGAATATAGTCGTATCATTTTTTTACTTTTAATATTTTTTAATATTTTTCGACGAGCGAGAAGTCTGTGCAGTTTGATTTTCGAATATAAAAACAGAGTGAATTAATAATATTTTGCCTCTGCCCGGGCAGTGGGCACCCCTGTACCCGGGATGTTATATTATTGCTATTAATTTAAAACGGAAGGAATTAACTTATAATCCGGGGAGGGAACTCTCCAGTGGTCGGACAGATTTTGGGTTGGGTTACTTTTTTAAATTTAAGAGTGATTTCGGGTCAGGGATTTCCATTTGGCACACACAGTGGGCAGATGGCAATGATATCGTTCGCTGTATGTAATATATAGAGGAGAAAAGTACAGCGAAGAGGAAGAAAACGACGAAACAGTGCTGCAGTACAGATCACATGGTGGTTAGTGGCTGTAAACTTGTTCTAAGCGAAGAAGCCGGACAGAAGGCAAAGGAAAGTAGGCCAGGCAAGTGAAATCTTCCAATCTTTGTGTTTCTTTTTGCATATTATTAGGTGGAAGAGAGTGTTTTGGGTTTTGTCTGGCAAGAAATCGCTCAGGCTTCTCAGAGACATGTTTGGAAGGCTTATTGTGTTTGGGAAACCAGGTAAAACATTTAGATTGAGTCAAGAATACTTCATTTTAGCAGCGAGTCTTCGTTTTACTGGAGTTAAGCTACCTGGTAACACTAACGTGGCAGATTATAGGTGATTTTGTCGAGATGTAGACGGTGGAAGGATAAATGAGCGGACTGTGTTAAATCTTGGTTTAATAGTTTAATAATCGAAGGGTTTAATCTTGAAATGCGTAATGTGAGGGAGTAATTTGTGCATTCACGAGCTTTTTGAGGTTTGAAGTGGAAATGAAAATGGGCGACGAAAAGAGTGTAGGCCAGTGGCTAAAAATGATATTTACGATTTCGTAAGGTTGAGTTAGAATATGCTTCATTTATTGCAGATATATACATTATTGCTGTCGAAACAAAAAGAAACCATGTGCGGGCATAAAAAGACGATAGAGTAGGCGAAATAGGGATTATGTCTTGAGCTCCGCTTGTGATCAGGTCATCCATATTTTTTTATGTTTTTATGATTTTACGGACATGCTAGGCCAGGCCGGGCCCTCGCGGCAGAGATTTGGATGTGCTGTGTTTACAGGCATTTAGTTGGTATTTTATGTATCTTTACTGTCACAGCTGCCGTGGATTTGACATGAGTAGCCTTAAAGACCATAGGGTGAGGTCGGTAGTAAAAGTGAAAGATCAAAAACTGAGCTTGGCAGTTTTTAACATTTTGAGCATTGACCGGCATTGACTACTTGAATTTGTTGATTGGTAGCCGAGATGTGCACAAGGATATAAGTAATAGGGATCGAACTTCCAATCTCCATCTGGGAGAAAAGAAGTTCAGATTGTAAGGAGCATATTGTGTAATATTACGGATGACAGATAAATCCGTAGTTGTAGTGATTGTCTTCACTGTTTTTCAAGAGATTTAGTATATATTATTATTATTACTATTAACAAGGAAGAATAAGTTTTCTCTGGAATCTGCAGGTAATGATAAGCTATGGCATACAATGCTGAATGGTTGCTGCTTCATATTCAGTTTCTGATCTTTGCATCTTGATCTGCTGTTAACAGGTTTTTGTAGCTCGTGCTAACATCCAAGATCTCTTCAGATTCGAACATATATTTCTAAAGACAAGTCCCAGGCCGAGCCTACTGAAATGCAGAACCCGTTAATAGTTGAAACGAGCTGTGGCTCCTTACTGCAGGAGCTACAGGTGCGCTTTCCTTCCCTTCCCTTCTTAACTGTTATTTTCGGCTTTAAGAGTACTGTTACTGTGGCTCCGCTAGGCTTATATCATGATCACAATGGAACGGATTTTGCATAAAGAAGGAAATTTTACGAAATGAAATATTTTTTGAAAGGAAAAGAGAACGTCTTCAAATAATGAAGAATCTTCATTGCAGTTATCTGGCTTATCTGCAAGACCGTTATCAATGTCACAGAAGTCCGCACATAAAGCTGCAATTTCTTTTGAATTCAAATCTATGGTTTTCGTTGATGTCAATGTTTCTAGATCCCCTGTTATTATGATAGAAAATTGTCTCTCTGTATTTTCCTGAAAGTTAATCTTAAAAATTTCAGTGATGGTAAACGAATAATTGGTAATGCATGCAGCAAATATGGGATGAAGTAGGAGAAAATGATGCGGAACGAGATAGGATGTTGCTTCAATTGGAGCAAGATTGTTTAGATGTCTACAAGCGGAAAGTTGATCAAGCCACCCGCTCAAGAGCTCGATTACTTCAGACCCTTGCTGATTCCAGAGCCGAACTCACCAATCTTCTCTCTGCACTTGGCGAGCACTCTTTTCAGGGCCTTGTAAGTACTGTTTTCTGTAGAAACAGACTCATGTCAGATTGAGATCCCATTGTGATTAAGCCTCTTATTCCCATATTGAGTACATGCTGTCATTGTTATTTCAGCAACTCTGAAAATGTGGCTTTCTGATTAATATATTAGCAGACATTTTTTCTTACCATCACCAAAATGATCATGTTTTCTGTGGACAGTTATAGTGCGTCCATACTCTTCTTTAGCTCGTAACTTTGGTTTTTGTTTAGCAACTCATGTCAGCAAATTTGTTCACTGTATTTCTAGCCTGAAAAGCCTACAGGCACCCTGAAGGAACAACTTGCTGCTATTACACCGGCTTTGGAACAGCTTTGGCAGCAAAAGGAAGAGAGGATCAAGCAGTTTTTGGATGTTCAAGTACAAATTCAGAGGATTTGTGGAGAAATTTCTGGAAAATTGCAGCTCAATGAAGCTATAACTCCGAAAGTTGATGATCAGGACTTATCATTGAAAAAATTTGATGAATTTCATTTACAGTTTCAAGAACTTCAAAGAGAAAAGGTGATATTTCTCAGTAGCTTTGGTCCATATGCATTTTAACTTGTGCTGAAAATAATGTTATCATCTGTTAAATATTCCCTTATGGTCTGGACTTGTCGTTTGATTTAAAATCATCTTTTAGCCTTTTGACATTGATTTAGTTAAAGTTGGCCGGTGTTATAATTATTTCCAAGTTAAAAGAGACAATTGACAAATCCTTTTCATTTGATCTGAACGCATATCATATGAGATTTAATTATAAACTAGACTGTTTCTTGGTACTTCATGCTTTAATTAATGTATGCAATCCTTGGCAGAGTGATCGGCTCCACAAGGTTCTTGATTACGTTAATACTGTACGTGATCTTTGCGCTGTATTGGGGATGGACTTCTTTAATATCATTACCGAAGTTCATCCTAGCTTAGGTGATTCGGTGGGGATTCAGTCCAAAAGCATTAGCAATGATACCTTGGCCAGGCTAGCCAGAACAGTGCAATCTTTAAAGGAGGAGAAGAAGCAGAGGTTGCAAAAGGTAGTGCCTTTATTCTTGAAAAATAGATTATCTTCTTAATTCCAAATTTCCTACATGTTACTCTGAACTAGTTATTTTTACATGACCTAGCTTCTATATTAACTAGTCCTAATTTCCTACATGTTACTCTGAACTACTTATTTTTGCATGAGCTAGCTTCTATATTAACTAGGAATTACCTGACAGAGTGACTGTGCTCAGTAGTTTGCATTGAGGTTAAAGTGCTATTCTGAGGAATTATTATATCATTATACATGTTTAAGTAATCATTGTGAGATTTTACTCAGGAGCCACGTGCTATATATTAAAAAATAATATGCAGGGAGGATTCTCTCAAAACTGGGTGTAAGCCAGTGCCATAAGACTTGTTATAAAACTAGAAAATTTTGAAATCTAGTAGTATCTGCGTAAATAGTCCTTAAAATACAGACCGAGTTTTATTTAGCTGTATATCTCTCAAAGCCTTGGAGGAGATAAATACAATGCTGCACTGGTTTTTGCGATGGGGGGCAGGTCTCCAGGATGGCTAGAGATCACCCCCAATCTTTTCAGGGGATGGCATGTTGAGGACAGCAATACTACTGATTCTAATAATAATAATATGACCAGTAATAATAAATATTAAAAAAATTTAGAATTCACCATAAACATTTCTAGCTGCTTGTAACCATAATAGTCTGCACTGTATAGTATCATGCACAGGCCTTACACTTACCAGTTCTGAAAAAGCTTGGGCAATTAAAAAATGGGCCAACTGACATTGCATTATTTGCACCTGGCAATGAGGGCTACAGGGCTATTATTAAGTGTAGCTGTTTTCAATTTGCAATAAGGTTCTTGAAGGGTCCGTGAGATGAATGCCTGTCTCTATAACAGCTTGTCTTTCCTCATATTTCTTCCTGATGATGTTTATGTTAAATGCATTCCTTTCTCCATAAATTCTGCATATTTTTACAGTTGTGCTGAAAGACACCACAAAAAACTTTGGAATATACATGCATTCATAAAGAGATTAGATTCATTTTCAGATTAAGAAGGTGATTGGATAGGAGTTTATTTAAACATTTAGTACCCAATGTACAATATGTAAAATGAGAAGAACAAGAGCACTGATCACAAGGATCAGACCTTTAGAATGTTGCATTTCTCGATCTGTTGACATGAGGATCACCAAAAGTCTAAATCAAAACCCATCATATAAAACCCATGCTTTGAGCTGCAAATTGTACAGGTTTGGTATTATATGAAAAGATTGATGGGGAAAGTGAACATACTCTCCAATCAACAATACCCATTGCCAATTAAAGATACATGGCGAGAACATCCACAAAATCTGCCTGTAATGTCCCCAAAATCTTCCTAGAGGTTTGCTGAAATCAGCCTGGAACATCTTGGCAACAGCCAGCAAGTGCCTGACTCCCCAACGAAGCCCCTGGGAATTCTGCGATGTTTCCTCGGGGTCTCCAAGTCCCTGAAATGCCAGAATGGTGGGTATGAGACTTGAGTCCACATGCAACATACGATAAATGTGAAGTTTGCCCAGAAAATTATGCACTTTTTATGGGTGTTTCTTGGGCATAGTTACATGAGTTTTGTTAAACACTGAAGTTTGTTTGAGGATGACAAGTGAGAAACATATTTTACAAACTATATGAAATGCAAGGGGAAACGTCAGTAATACAAATAGGTCAGCTTTAAGAATACACAGTTGAATTATTGAAAATGTTATAGAAAACATGCGCCGATTTTATACTTCATAGCAAAAATTTTATGGTTGGAGAAGGTGGCTTCCACCATTACTTGGACAGGACTGGGCGCTTGGTCATCCAAAGTGAAGTTACACTGGTCAAGAGTCAATATGTTTCGTACTCGATCCTTTTCTTGTTTAGAATTGGACTATATATTCCACAAATCAAAGGAATAATTGTTCTTTTAAACATTGGGATCAAGCAGACCTAGACTAGAGCATAGACTTAACCACATCTCTCTCTTCGGGGGGATGCAAGCACGGGAGCAAGGTAGCTCCTTTGCCATCCAAAGCCAAAAGGCTGCTCATTCCAAGACATTATTCGATGCGTAAATTTAGGATCTGTGAGAGTATGGCCACCTAGGTGGAGCAACAGCCAGAGCAATCTTTGGGTCAGGTTGACTTGCTACTCAACAATTGGCAAATGAAACTGATAGCTTCATTCTATGCCATTTTTCACTTCCTTGTGGGCTGGGATGTATGGAAATGAGCATATCTATATAAAAATAAGTGGAGTCCTAAGCATGAAACCTCTAGCATTGGCTTTTTGCAAACAAACAATATCCAAATCCTTCAATATCTGGCAAACCATCTGACATTGGCTTTACAGTAGAGGCTTGAGAGACCTTGCACATTCCAAGAGAATACTTTCATTCAAGAGGGAAAAATCCTACCTTGGTTCCTTTCCAATATCCATACTACCATATTCCTCATCAAATGCCCCAAATGAATTGGATACCATTGCCAGAATCAATGGAAAAACTTTGTGTAACGTCTTAGGTTTCTTTGGAAGTGCTTCACCTTCCTTGTTTTGTCTGTGTGTTGATTCAGCAGGTTGGGCAGATATGGAGCATCCCTTTCAATGTCACTGTGGCTTTGAGATCTCTAAGGGCTAGAAGGTGCACATTCGGGTGCAATGATAGTAGACTGGGAGAGGCTTTTATTCCCTAACATGGAGGCATTTGGCTGAAGGATGGCTTTGGGTTTGGAGGTTGCTTGCTAGCTTTGATGCCCTTTTGACACATTTACCCAATCATCTTGGCTAGCATTTGAAGCTAGAGGGACCAGTTAAAGAGTTTGAGGTTCAGGGATTATAGTCTGCAACTTAACCATAAGGGTGCAGTCTTTAATATGTTGCTTCAGGCTTTGACAATTGAAACAGGTGTTGGTCAAATTGACAACTAGGTTATTCCTACAGATCCAGGTCTTGCAGCCTTGCGCTGCATGATAGTCACAACTTGTGTTTTCATAAAACCTAAACATAAAAACCCCCCAGTGGTTTTCTCATGCTTGGGAAATGCCAGCCAAATGGCTCCTGGGATTCTAGAATCCTAGCCCAGATCATGTTCTTTGAGGGGGTACAACTGACAGTATCCAACAAGGGTATGGCTGCTATATTCACAAAGTATCCTTTTATTCATCAGAAGAAATTTTAACTGGAGGATCAATAAAGGAGACCAAAACACTACTTTGCAGTAACCTCGGGGACAAAGTTGCAGGCTTTCTTGGGTGCCCATTTTCTCTAAGGTTGCTGCAACACTATGGCCAACACTAGGAGTATGGTCATCTTCAGGCCCTGGCAGCTGATTGGAAAGGCCAATCGATTGACACTCAGACTAAATGCACAGTAAGGCAAACAGTTCTAAAGCATGCAAAGCTTTCTGCCTTTTGGGTTCTGAAAATAACCAATGAAGAAAACCTTTTGCACAGAAGTTTACCACAATGTATATAGATCAGTTTGCAACAATTTAGATGACAAGTGTTGAACAGATTGGCTAGAAACCATTGAAACAACAAATCAAGGCTCTTTCCTCATAGTAATTGTTCCTGTCTCAAGTCATCTTGGAAGAAACTTGCGCTTCTGGAGAGAGTTTATTAGTTAGTGACATGAGGGTTAGTCCAAGGACCAAGACTCCTAGCATTTTAATACACAGAGACTGGCACACAGACATGTTTTTTCATATTTTCATGAAACAGATGTTTGGATAGCATTCTGCACATGGAACATTACCCTAAAAGTGAAACATCTCCAAAATGGAAAAATGTCTGCAAAGTGGTTTGGCCCTTGGGTGATGGGTACTTGATTTATCTTATAGGTGCTAGTCTATGAAACGGGTGAATGCCACATGAATCAAAACATAAACTAGGTCACATAGCTAAAGGAGATAGCAGTATCACCTCCTCAACCAATGGATCCAGCACATTGAAATGTCTGGGATGCACATGGGTTAGTTAAATTTTGATAAAAGACAATTAGTTGTAACCAACTCTTCTTTGTAGTGTGTAGGTCAAGATAAATTTCAAACACTCCAATTAAGCTGACCTCTAGCACTTACCTCAAGATAAGGTCTCCAGCTGGTAATTCCAATTTCAGACTGGAGACAAAAATGATCAACACCCAACTTATTCTCTGAGACCAGAAATAAACGTTTCTTTCTCAGAAAAACAAGAATCATTGGATCTAAAGAAGGTTGCCCCTCACGAGGAGCCTTAGAAGCTAAAGACTGGATGACATTTAATAATAATATTTGAAATTAGGGACCATCTACTTGTACATTAAGGTGGTCACATTATTTATGCAGCTTGACATGCTTTAAGAAGAAGCTTTCTTGTTTGGCATTCCAAAGGTCAGATTTGTACCCTTTGATCTTTGAGGCCACTTCAGTAAGACTACTTCATGAGAAAATTTGGTTTTTACTGACTGAGAAGGCCATAGAAATATTGTTGTTTGTCTGGCCTCAACCTTCGTGGAAGGTTACGATGTAGTTAGGTCGAGTTATCCAAATATGCAGCTTTAACAGAAAATGCATGCTCTTTTTTTAAGCCTGCCCCTGAAGAACTTTTAGGTGTTGGAAATATCAGCAATATTCAGGGGGCGGGGGCGAGGGCGGGGTAGGGGTTGAATCAGTAACCAGTATGCAAGAGATCATTAACAAGAGTGCATTAAATTTACATGGAAAACTCAATAATGAGATTAAATTGATAAAATCATAATTTATTACATATACTGTATATACATGAGGAAATAACAATCTCCAAAATTTATGAGCTCCAACTCAAAGGAGGCTAGTACCCCCTGGAACACAAGCTTCAACAAAATTTTCCAAAACTTCCTTCCTCAAGTCTGCCTTCAAAATCTCTTCAAATCTGTCCTTAATCCAGTCTCCAAAACCTGTCACTGCTCATGCACAGTCAATGAGTCCATGGCACTTCAGATCTACTTCCAACCCTGCTCAAATCAGCCTTCAAGTCTGCTCCAAACCTTCTTCAAAATATGTTCCAAAACTCCTTCAAAAGTCTGCTTCAAAACTGTATCAAATTGTTTCAAGTTACCTCCAAGACAGGCTGAATATAGAGGTGTCACAGGGCTGAAAAGATGGCTGCCACAGGGCTGAATTTAGGCTACCTCAGAGGTCTGGTACAGGGCTGAAATCAGGCTGTCTGCGGTTGGTTGCAGGGCCAAGATGTGCCTAGAGTAGGCCGAGAAGGATGCTGCCAAGTACCCGAGTTTCTTCCAATGTTTGTTCAGATATTCCAAAATTGATGAAAAACAAACTCCCAGAAAACCCTAACCAGAACAAGAAAACAAGCTTTCAAAACTGCCTTTCAATTTGCTTAACTCCTTGGATCATGAGATCTAAACCTTTGCTCAGCAGGTCCAAATTTGCTCTGTCTTACTTGACCGAATTTTCTTGGCTGAATGGGAGAGGGGATGGCCTATTTATTGGCCTTGTTGACCCTCAAACAGGGCTAACTTGATCTGTAGGAGGGCTGACTTGACTAGGTTCAAAAATTCAATCTTCATCTTGAAAAAATCATATCTCCTCAACCGAGAGGAGTTAGAGGACGAGCCATACCTTGTTGGATAAGGTGTTGGCGAGCACTATGAGATGGTGCAATCCATTCTTTTGTTTGCCTTGATTCTGTCCACCAAAATCTTGATTTACTTCAGGAGCTGCTTATGGCCCATTCACCCTTTTGACATCTATGACAAATTTCTTCCAACATTAGGTTCCTTTTCAAGTCATTAAATCTGACATCTGTGACAACTTTCTTCCAACATTAGGTTCCTTTTCAAGTCATTAAATCTGACTCGATCAATTGGCATGTTCCTTTCCAAAACCAAAACGTAATAATGTGCACTTGTGGTTCATATCCTTACATAAGCCTTGTAAAACTTAAAATTCTAGGCAATAAATTTTGACTCGCCTCCACATTGTCAACACTTGTGAGCATTTTGTGACCATTAATACAACAATAATTTTATATTTATTTATTTGTTTTTAAGAATAGCTAGTTTATCCAGGTGCAGCAAGTTCTTCCTGCTCCAATCTGGGACCTTTACAATAGTTGTAGCCAGGTTGCAATATTCAAATCAGAATCTTTTGGCCAAGAAGCCTCGAGGGGGGTTACTTATTCTGCCAAAGTCATCCAGGATTTGCCCCTAGACCCAACTGCAAACAAAAGCACAAGCACTAGCCCGAGCCCAGCCACAAGTAGCCCTCAAGCGGTAAACATGTTGCTGGGGAGACTTGAACCCAGGAGGGGGCAATAACAGCACCATGCCTTTACTGACCAGTCAAGGCCCCCCATTAACACAACCTTACATTTTGCATAATGAGGTGGTTTGTTGGCTGCAAATACATACTTGAAACCTGAAAAATTTAATCCAGGTAATACAGTATAAAGTTGGTAGCATTATACAGCAAACTGATTATTTAATTCCATTTTACTTTTACTTTGAACTTCAGCTGTTAGAAGACTTGCAGATAACTACCAGTGTAATTAGCATGTATGTTCAGGTATGTTCAAGCATAGATGATAAAAGGCAAAAACCAATCATTGTTTTTTTAGGTGATAACTAGCATATCCTTAATTGGATGCATGTACCAGCACAATATAATCGTATGAATGGAAATAGCTCCCATTTAGATATAGCCAGCAGGTTGTCGTTTGCTGTCATAGTGCTGGTCCACCTTGTCTCTTTGTAAATATAAATGGCATCTATTGTAAATGGTTGAAGAAATGTTAAGGTAATTGTTTCTGTTTCCTAGAAAGTTGGAAGCATAAATAATGCCAGCAATGAAAGTGCGTTGGAACCAAGCATGTACATATTTTCTCCTTTGTAAACCATTTGTCTTTGACGTTATCTGGCAAAGGTTATATCAATAATTGATCCACAGTAGAGACTTATCTCCAATCTCCAACCAAGCAACTATTGAAACTGAGAGACTTGAAAGTCAGAACTTCAAAATCTGAATACGTCCGTAGAAAATCGCTCCAAAATTGTAATTTAATTCCTTGTTCACCCTGCAACCATTTAAACAGCTAAAATGTCACCCAGTGATTTCTTTCTTCTAAGTATTCCACATGTACGGTGTGTGCTCAAAATGTCATGCTTAGAGTTGACTATGGGATACTGGAATTTTTAGGAAGATTGGATGACACGAGGATACTCGAATCTGCAAGGAAGATTGGATGTTCAAAGATGAATAGTTTTGAACTAGGATTATGTTTGACCGTAAATTTTCTGGTTTTTTTGCAGCTTCAAGAACTAGCAACTTCACTGACAGAATTGTGGAATTTAATGGATACCCCTATGGAAGAGCAAAATTTATTTGATCACGTGACTTGCAACATGTCAGCATCGGTGGATGAGGTCACGGTCCCAGGTGCACTTGCTATTGATATTATTGAACAGGTGAGCCATCTACATCCCACATGTTTTTTTGGGAGTTTGGTAGTTTTGCAACATTGATGTTGTTCTCTGGTACGCATTTTGCTTGTTTCAATATTTTCTTATCTTTGGTGAAGGCTAATCAGTATTTACATTTATCTTCTCATTTGTTTAGGCCGAGGTAGAAGTTGAAAGATTGGATCAGCTAAAGGCTAGTAAAATGAAAGAGCTGGTGCTTAAGAAGCAATTAGAGCTTGAAGAAATATATAGACGGGCCCATATGGAAGTAGATTCTGAGTCTGCGCAAGAGAAATTAATAGCTTTGATTGATTCTGGTTTGTCTGCTTCAATCTCCTCACGTGTAACTTCTTTCTCTTACTTATCTGGATGCTGATTTAATTTCATCTTTGTGAAGGCAATGTTGATCCTTCGGAGCTGCTAGCTAGCATGGATGACCAGATCTCCAAAGCAAAAGAAGAGGCATTTAGTAGAAAGGAAATAATGGAGAAGGTGGAGAAATGGATGTCGGCTTGCGAAGAAGAAAGCTGGCTTGAAGATTACAGCAGGGTAGGGTAATTTTCTATGTTATCCACGTTTTACTTGTTTTTATTGCGAAAGTTTTATTAAAATTTTCCAGGGAAGTCTTTTACATCAATTTTTTTTTAAAGATTCCTGCTCTAGTTATCTTTATATATGAACCATTTCTTTACAAGGTAGACATTAGAGTCGGAGATCTACCCCTGCAGGGCATATCGTTTATATCTTTTAAAATTATACTTTGACAGAAGTTTGCTGGTCGAATTGTCTATGTTAGTTACTTTTAAGGTGTAAGTTTCTTAGCTCATGATCTGTATACAGGATGATAATAGGTACAATTCCAGCAGAGGTGCTCATATAAATCTCAAACGTGCAGAACGAGCCCGAGTAATTGTTAACAAAGTTCCTGGTAAGTGTTGTGAACAAATGCTCTGTATACTTTGCCCAATACATACAAATAACTAGACAGCTTTTTGGATATGTAGCTCTTGTGGATTCCTTGATTGCAAAAACAAGGGCGTGGGAGGAGGAAAGGTCGACTACCTTTTTATATGACGGGGTAAGGAAACGTTAATTTTTTTTAATCTTCTTGTGTGGTTATAATAAAAAAATACCATTCAGTGTGGATAAATTTGTAGCATAGTCAAAATCATTGGAAACCTAGTTGCTTCCTGTCGTGAGCTACTAACTCCTTACTTTCCTTCTCCCCGTTTGAGAACTGTACAGGTACCGCTCCTGGCGATGTTAGATGAGTACACTATGTTAAGGCATGAAAGAGAAGACGAGAAACGGAGGCTCAGGGTATGTGATTTTAGTACTCTCCAGGGTATGTGAGTTTAGTACTCTATGTATTATTGCTGTGTTGATTTGCTAAAGCCAACCCTTGCTCTTGTCAGGATCAAAAACGTTTTCATGAGCAGCTGACGACCGAGCAAGAAACATTGTTTGGTTCAAGGCCAAGTCCCAACAGGCCACATTCTTCAAAAAAGGGTGCAGGCCCTCGTGCAAATGGGAGTAGTTCAAGTGGCACTCCTTTGAATCGACGCCTTTCACTCGGTGTACAGCAATCTGGAGCAAATGGAGTCACACCTGTTAGGCAGGGCATGTCTGCCAGCAAGGAAGGTAAAAGAGAGCTGTCTCGGCCAGTGGCCCCTGTCAATTATGTTGCTCTTTCCAAAGAAGACTCTGTTTCACAAGTTTCTGAGAATGAGTCCACTCCTTCCACCCCATAACTCAATAATGGCGATGACGATGCTATCCATTATACAGTTAGCGGTACCTGTTGTTTCCGCAGAATTAACTTTGAAGATGAGAAGATAGGTCAGTTTATATTATTGCTGAGAATGCTTGATATTCTATTTGCGATTATCAAGCACTGTTCACAGCTAATTCTCATATCGTGCTTAGAGACAACTATCTGTAAAACATATTTCATTATAGCTATTTCAAATAATGTTGTAGGTTACGGGTTTGGCTCATACCCCTTATTAAAATGACCATGAGTAGCATGTTTCCAGGCTAAACTTATTAACTTTAAGGTGTATAGGTAATTTAAGATTACTCTCTTGTAATACAAGTCTCTAATTTTTATTTTATGCAATGGAGTACCGAGCTCCAATTTCAGGTCTTTGTCCACATTGCCTCTCTGTTTGGAGTTTGGGAAGTTGAAGTAGATTAGTTTATGTGTTTCTGGATTGGGAATTTTATGTCTAATTGTTATTTAGACATCTCTATCTTCATTTTTTTAAAACTGATTTTAACATGTCTTAACATGTGGAAACTGTTTTTCTAAAATCATATAATTTCTGATCATGTTCATAAATCCTTGCAAATCCTTTATTGCATGGCTTTATTGTATCTTGATGTCCTAGTATATTTAGCAAAAAATTAGTATTTTTTTGTTTTGGCCAAAGCTGCGACATCATGTCACAATAATTGAAGAATAGCTCTGTAGAAATTGCAGGTAGTATTATCTGCATGATTTCTACAGGTATTATCTGCATGAATTGCTAGATTGGTTGATCAAAATAAAATATACAATTAGTAAAATACTGAATATCTTATTTTAAAATTGGTGTAAGAGACCACCTTGTATCTTATTTTAAAATTGGTGTAAGAGACCTTCTTGTTTTGCTAGATTGGTTGATCAAAATAAAATATACAATTAGTAAAATACTGAATATCTTATTTTAAAATTGGTGTAAGAGACCACCTTGTATCTTATTTTAAAATTGGTGTAAGAGACCTTCTTGTTTCTCTACAGACATGTGTATATACTATTGACCTCATTTGGTACCTATGATCTGGTTCTAAAGCTGTGAAACCTGTGACTGTGACCCTTGAGAAGGAGAAACATGTTTTTAAATAGCTTTAAACCTGTGACCTTTGCGAAGGAGAAACATGTTTTTAAATGGCTTTAACCTGTGACTATGAGGTTTCACAGTGACCCTTTGAGAAGGAGAAACATGCTTTTAAGTGGCTTTAACCTGTGAAACCTGTGACTGAGGTTTCACAGTGACCTTTGAGAAGGAGAAACATGTTTTTAAATAGCTTTAAACCTGTGACCTTTGAGAAGGAGAAACATGTTTTTAAATGGATTTAAGCCTGACCTTTGAGAAGGAGAAACGTGTTTTTAAATTCTTTATATGAATATTCTGACAAGCAGCATTGAAATGGGTTTTCTATTCAAATTTTACAATGTATATATGTATGTTTGTAAGAGCCCACAAGTTCAAAGCATAAATAACTCTTTGAAAATAACAAGAGTAAACGACAATAATGGCATTAGTTAAATCAATAAACCAGACCACAAATAACTCATTGGAAATAAGAAGAGTAAAAGACAATAAGGACGTTAGTTAAATTAATCAATTATCAGACCCATGCTATTAAGGATCTTGAGCAAAGCTCTGAACTATATTAATGAAATTTTTACATAAATTAATTGTTTCTATGTAGCTTTTGATACTGTAGATTTTAATTGTAGTTTATGAAATTTGATCAAGGAAACCGAGCACTCAATTCCAAGGAAACTGAGCATTCAGTCGAAGAAAACCAAAAAAATGAAATTACAAAATCCCCAAAAAAAATGAAATTACAAAATAAAAAAAAATGCAATTACAAAATCCAAAAAATGCAATTACAAAATCCAAGGAAGAGCAAGGAAATAAATGAAGATCTAATTACAAAAGAGCAAGGAAATAAATGAAGATCTAATTACAAAATCCCAAGGTAAAACAAGGAAAGAAGAGAGAAATATAGATGTAGCAAAAGAGACAAACTTTTACAAATTTCGAAAGCATATTTTTACGACTCTGGAAAGTTGATTACTAAATAGGGATAAGCTTACTTTATACCATTGACACTTGACTTGTAATTCGTCCTTTTTGTTACGTAAGTGGTGGTGGTTGGTAGTTGAATATAGAAATTAAAATTTAAAGTTTCTTTAATTTTTATATGTTCATCTTTTGGTTTTTTTTTTTTCCTAAATTAAGTTGAGAGACCCACTTAGTGGAAAACACAGTAGGACTAAATACTCGTAAATAAGAAAGTAATCCTCAATTAGGGGCTAATAAATGGTTCTTCGATATGGGGTTGTAAATCCTACTTGGTTTCGAACCTAATTAAAATAATCCTTAATTAGGGGTTCTTTGATATTGCGTTGTAAATCCCACTTGGTTTGGAACTTCACTTTGGTACTTCACTTTCTTTGGTACTTAAGATTTCAGTGTCGTAAAAAGTATATTCTTTTTATCTATTAAAGATGGTTATTAAGGATCGGGAATGATCTTTCAAGAATATGCTAGCTTTTATTTTCTGTTAATTGTATAAATGGGTTTGAGTTCGACATTTAAGGATGGGGAATTATTTTTCAAGAATTTGCTAACAATTGAGAGAGTTGAGCGGAGCGGTTATTTGTATGGATGGGTTTGAGTTAGCGCTGTATTTAGGTTTCAAATCTTTATTTGTTTAAATGTAATTAGTTGAGTTTGCGCTGTATTTAGGTTTCAAATCTTTATTTGTTTAAATGTAATTAGACTTTGCCCACTGTTTGAAAATGATTTTGATGTCTTATGTTTGTTTTAAGGGTTTTTTGTTTTTTATTTTATTTTTTATGTCAGATCTAAGACTTTTGTGACCCATAATATAGATGAATGTCTTTTGGATTAATCGCTTTGTTGTCCAATGAGTGTATTATAAAGATACTGGGTCTTATAGTCGAGAAGTCACCTGTCTGATCCTACAGAATATAAACTGCAAGATCGATCACCAACAAAAGGAATCACTGCGATCCATCAAAAAAAGAAAACAAGAGCATATATGGAAAAAGATCTATAGTGCTAGGTAGGACTGATGTTGATCCTGTCCAACACCTGCCTTAGATAAAGTGGCTGCTTCAACATTTCTCTTCCTTTATATGTGACAACAAGTGACAATATCAAAAGATGATTTTAACCGAACAAATTTTTCATAAATAGCCAATAGTGTTATGTTGTGGCATATGTGGACAACATTGAACCAATTAACAACATTTATAGAATCTTTGAAAATTTGCAATGATTTGCAACCCAATTTTAGAGCCTAGCACAACAAGAGATTTAAAGTGAGGAGCTCAGTGAAATTATTTGTTCCTCTTCCCAAGCCGATCTTGGATTTCATAAAATGATGGTTTTCAAGGAACATGACAATATCGCCTCCATAGATCCCATGTTCATTGCAGGCCCCATCGAAGAAAGCCCATGGAACCCGTTGATTAATTTCCTCAACTTCAATTCTCCGAACTGTCGGGGCCAAGACTTTTGAGGGAATCATGGAGAAAATTTTCAGTAGCTATTAGGAGGGTGTGGAGACTTTTTCTCTGAAAATTGACTTGTTTTTGGCTAGCCAAATTCCCTAACAAAGAAGGGGTGGGAGTATTTTGAACGTCTCGTTTTGGACATCATCCCACCATTGTTTCCATGCTTCCTCACGTGAAATACCACTCCAGGCAGAGTTGAGTCCTACAATATGACCAATCCTGTCTAATGTGCTCCGAATGAAAGGGCACGTGAGAAAGAGGTGGTGCACCAATTCTTCCTTGTTTCTGCACAATGTACACCAGCGCAGACCCTCTTTACCTCTTTTCTGAAGATTATTTCAAGTTGGAACTCTATTTCGAAGGATTTACCAAAACAAGAGCCTTGCTTTGGTGGGGCAAGCTAATTTCCATAAACTTTTCCACCACCACCCTTGTTCATTCTGTAGCTGTCTGTGGAATTAGCTAAGATATCCATATTTAGGAGTGTAGGAGCTTGAAGGCGCACATAACCACCTTCGTTCATCCTCTCTCTCTCTGATTCTGATATGGGATCTTTTTATCTCATTAACATACTCCTGCCACATATGAGTATACTCATTTAATTGAAGTTGATTTGCGCTTAACCGCCCTTGGTCCTAAAGAGTAGTTCTTCGGATATCCACCGCCTTATTCAGATAAGTAATTCCTTGATTGTTTAAGCTTTGCACCATTTCATCTGGTACCCTATAATTATCCGAGCCTCCAATCCATTGATCTAGCCCGATCCAGAGATTTTCCCCATTTCCTACCCCCCATGCTAGACTAGGGCCCACAATGTTGAAAGCTGCTACAACGGCCTTCTAGACGACTGGAGAACTGGGGGTCCTTTTATTAGGGTTTCTTATCCACTCTTTAATTGTTTGAGGGAAAATATATTTCCTATGAACAACAAACGTCTAAAGGTTTTCAGCTGCAATAAGCCTACAACTTAGGTTTTTTGACAACGATTTGGCAAAAGAAGGGACGTCTTTCAGACCCCAACCACCCCAATATTTTGGCATTTCAATCTTATCCCAAGCCAACCATGGGAGTGTATTTTATTCTTTATTTCCATCCCACAGGAATCTGCGACATCTTCTCCTAATTTCTTGTAGAATTCCTTTCAGAACCCACGTTAGGGCAGTCCAATATACTAGGATAGCTTCTAGAATTGACTTTATCATCACTAGTAGCCTTGCCCTCGACAACCATTTGAGGCTCCATTGACTTATTCATTTTTCTACCTTTTCCACTAGCCACCTCCAGTCCCACTTCTTAAAGTCATTTACTTTGAGGCGAAACCCCAAATATTTGAAACATTCCTTGATTGGCTTTGCCTCAAAGGGAAGCACACGCTGAACTTCTAGAACTTCTTGCTGGAATAGGCCTAAGAAAGTCAGAATTGATTTTTTGACATTAAGAACCATTCTTGTAGCTTTCTAGAATAACATGAGGGCTCATTTTAAATAGTCAATGTCATGTCTGGAACCATTGATGAACAAAAGGATATCATGCAGGGTCCCCCTCCGTTTTGCATCTAAAAGAATTTCGTTGAGCCCTTTTGCTGCCAAGAGGAAAATGAAAGGGGACAAGGGGCATCCTTGTCTGAGGCCACGCTGAGAATGAAAGAAGGGGGTTGTCGACCCATTGGTTAGAACAACAAAGGAGACTTCCGTTATACACCCCATGATCTAGTTTATAGTGAGATTCCTAACCCTAGACGGGTCAACAACATTCTTAAGTAGATCCAACTTATTCTGTCATATGCTTTGGAGAGATCAATTTTTGCTCAGACTCCTTTTAACTTCCTGATTTTAATGATGTGAAGGCCTTCCTGAGCCACCCCAATTGCTTCATGAATTTGCCTCCCATCCAAGAACCAAATTGTTCCTTTGAAATATTCTTGGAGAATATTGGTTTAAGGCGAACAACGATGATATAAGCAATAATCTTATATAAAAAATTACATAATGAAATTGGCCTATAATCTTCAGAAGTCAAAGGTTCACCCACCTTTGGAATTAAAGCTAGGAAAGTGGAGTTGAAAGGGGCGTAGATCCTTCCATTGATCATTGAGTCATCAACAACCCTTAATAATTCATCTCCTATCAAATCAAAGAAGCCCTGGAAGAACTATATAGTATAACCATATGGGCTTAGACTGTTGTCCCTCTACATGGATTTGAGAGTATCTTCCAGTGTTTGTCTCATGATTGGGGCCATTAGCATAAGGTTATCTTCCTCTTTTGCAAAATGAGGAAAAAGTTGGGCGACTCTAATTACTTCTAGAGAAGCTTCTTTCGAGGCTCGATAGAGGGATTGATTTTTTTTTACCCATTGACACAATCTCCTCAAAATTTTTGCAGACCTCCTATCAACCTTCTTCATCTCCCATATCGTGTTTATATTTCTCCTTCCCTTGGCATAATTGTGGAAGAATTTAGAGTTTTCATCTATGCTTTTCAACCATACAACCTTACTCTTTAGTTGCCACTGTTCTTTCCGATCCCAGAGAATATTCCTTTTCCTTTTTTCTAGCTCTATAATCCTTTTCTTAGCTTTTTCTGATTCATAGCCTCCTCCTTCCACTTCCTCCATTCTTTCGAGCTTTGCCTTAATAGACTTGAGATCCTCCTTGTCCCTCAATCTCTTAACCTTTTCCCACTAGATCGTGGCTTGTTTCACTCGTTTGAGATTGTCCATGAATTGCTGGGCGACTATTTGGGGCACATAATATCTATAAGGGTTCCAGGTCTCTTGTACAAGCTGAGAGTAACTCTCTTCTTGGAGTTACGAGGAGTTAAACTTGAATGGGCTTCTTGGATTTGGATTTCCCTTCTTAATTTCGTGGAAGATTGGGCGGTGATCTGAAATGCCACCAGACTTGACCCACTGCCGAAAGAGTTGTACCTTATCCACCAGATCATCAACCATAAAAAATATGTCTAACCTTTTTGCCACCATTGCACTTCTAGTGTGTCTGTTCCCCCAGGCGGGCTTAAGATGAATTAAATTCGGGTCAATGAGCCTGTGCTCAGCGCGTTTAGATGTGAAGAACCTTGCCATAGAGTCTTCATGAGCACGAGGTCCCCAGACCTCAGAGGCCCCAAGGGAGAAATTCAGGTCGCCTTCTACCACTAGGTTATTTGACTTCATGAAGGATTTTTCGAGAAGGGAAAGCCAGAATTGGTCTCTTTCCTGACATGGACCATATATATTTATAAGTGTTAATTCCATAGATAGATCAACATAGATTTCTGTACCGAGAACTTGCTCAGAGCTCCATGAGTTTAGTGCTCTTATATTACTCAAATTAAATCCTGTCGATAAGCCTCATGATCGCCCTCTAGCATCAAGAGAGAGGAAAGACCACCTCAAGAACATCTTACATAGGATTTTTGAGACATTCATCCTCGATCCCAAGGTTTCTTGGAGCATGAGATATCATGACTTGTGGATGAGACAAGTCGCTTTAGGGCTAGCTTCTTATGGGTGCTGGCTAAAACCCTGTAGTTAAAATAAAGAGAAACCATTCCTAGGGCCTGCGCTGCTCTAAGCACCCCTTCCAATGATTTTTGTTTGCCATGAGCTATGTCCAATTTTGCTTTTAATTGGGCCTTTGAGATGTTGGTTTTCCTACCTCGAGTTTTGGTTGCCACTGGATGAGTGAGAAGTTCCACTAGTCCCCCAGACTGCCCTAAAGAGGTATCTTTCGACTCTCTGGGTCAAAGGTTATAAGGAATGGAATATTTCTGCGAGGAGTCATATGGAGACCGAGGTTGATCCATGTATGAATGTTAGTTTTGCTGTGCTAATTTCATCTCCATATTTAAAATTTATTTACTGATCTTATGCTTGATTTACATAGTTTTCCTTGTTGCTTATGTGTGTCAAACATGTAAATTAACTGAGTTTTATGAGTGAATTCAAGAGCATAAAGTATGAAAATCAAATGCTGAACAACAACAACAAAATACACATCAAACCATCACAATTGATCCATCAACACAGAGTTTTGATGAAGGAGTTCACCCCTCTTGTGCTACATCTCCTTGGTCTAGTTTCCATGGCTTGGACTTCTGTATTATCTCAAAAGTGAAAAAATGCTATTTACATTCACCTACATCTCCTGAAACCTACTCCAATGGCTCTAGAATGTCCAAAACATTCAGAAATGATTCTTCATTCTCTAAATTTGGTCTTCCACTGATCTAGGTATGGCCTTCCCTTCTGGTGGCCCCAGTCTTCTTTTTTCTTCAAAGTGAAAAAAAACACCTTTAGAAATGCTCCTGTCTCTGTAATCTATACCAATGGATTCAGAGCATGCCAATATGCTAGGAATGACTCTTCCTGAGCCAAAATTGGTCAAAAATTTCTCAAGATATGGCTCATTTACTTTTCCCCTAGAATCCTCCTCCAAAACTGGAGAGAAATCCAATTAGTGTAGAAAAAAAGGGATTCTGTCGAAAATGGAGGAGTCCGCTAAACCCACCGCCATTTAAATATGGGTTTAATCAGTGGTTAATCACAATTATGAGCAGATAAGAATGGTCTAACTGCGCATAAGCGCAATTTAACATAACACTGTTTAACAATCCTTAATCTTGGATTATGTTAATTAATCCAACGATTTAGCATTTAAACTCTGCGCTTAACTTTCTGCTCCGCCCGTGGTCTTCGCATATTGGTTGTATGGGGAGGGGGTTGGCCCCCTCCAAACTCCCGCCATAAATCTCGGTTGATAATAAATATAAGTTGGAGCCTTATGTGGTTAAGACCCAACACAATAGCATGGTGGTAACGCGGCCGGTTGGTGCGGGGGAGGTCGTGGGTTTGACCCCGACCCCCACACAATAATTTTGTTCCATATGACATTTTCCCATACCAAAGTTTTCAAATTTTGGTTAATTAAATAATTTCGTTCATAATCATATATGCGCCTTTCCAATGTTTACAACTTTGGATATAAAAGTATAATTCGAACTTTAATATTGCCATTCGACCATTGAAATTCGATGCATACTGTTGAGCCTCAAAATTGTGCTTCCTTTCATCTTACTTTACCTCATTTTCCTTTGTCCATTGATATCCTAGACCCAATTGATCAATGAATTTAGTTAAAATTACTTTTAGAATGATTTACATGATTGACTTGCTAAGTTTTGTGATTTTTTCCATTGTAATGCATTTTGACCGGAACTAGCTGCAGAATGCAGACATTCTGTAGCTAACCGGAAATTCTGCAGCTGTCTTCACGTTTGGGTATGTTCCAGGTGGCCTCTCAAGAAAAACCGCATATGGGCATATTCCACGTCATGTCTACATTGTTCGTTGCTCATCATGAAGGAAGAAACGAATTCTGGATATGGTTTTGGTACGTGGGAACACATTTAGGAAGGCAGACTTCTATTAGGACTGTCTCAGTTCAGATGTCCTTTTCCTTTTTACGTTGCCACTTCAAGAGTCCTAATGTGATTTCGATAAGGAAAGACAATGATCTTGGAATTGTTGCAAGTCTTGTTATGTACATTTGTTATATAAACACTTGGGAAAGCGAGAGCTAGGCTAGATTTTACTTAGATTCTGTGCTATATTTCTGAAGACGCAGATTGCTCTGTTCAAGTTATTTCTCTTTTAATGAAGCAGATAGTGTTGTTTTGAAAGCGTTGATTTGATTTGGAGTTAGATTCCGTCAGGTGGTAGAGGGCCCCTGCCTCTTGCACGGATTTATTTGCGTAATTTAGATAAGTATCCTAGCTGCCTTTACATTTTTTTGAAGTTGAATTCGTAGTTGTTTTCATTAGTTACTATAGTTATAACTCGTTCTAAAAACTCTTCCAAAAGAAGAAGCTCTTCCAAAAGATTATGAAAATGAATGGGAAATGGCTATAGTATTGTAGGATTTAATTGTAATTTCTTTTGTTCACCATCACAGTTATACTTATGCTAAATACTCTTCCACAAGAAGAAACTCTTCCAAGAAATCCTTATAATGTTTTAAGCATGATTGTGATCCTGAACGCTTCATTTGTGTGTTTGCACTAAGTACCATAGTTGTCCTTGCTCTTAAACGCTTGTCCAACATATCATAATGATGAGTGGGAGATAGCCATGATATCTTAGTTTTTAATTGCTTTCAGTCTTTATGTTTGCATTTGCACTTAATTATACAGTCAGGATTGTTCTAAGAAACTCTTCCAAAATACCAATCATGATGGACAAACAGACTGTATAATTCCATAGAATAATGCATGATAGCATAGTTAGGATACTCCAGAGTTTAATTGCACTTAACTCATGTTCAGTTGTTTTGTTTTAAGTTTGATAATGACTTGTAGTTTAGCACTGTTTTAGATTAGTGACATCTTAAGATCAGTCTTAGCTTAACTCATTGCATTGGCACTCCACATTCAGTTGTCATTCACTGCATATTAGATTACTTCAGTTGTTAAACTTAACAAAACAACCTTCATTATTTACAAACCTCTTCTTGTTCTAAAATCCATAATTGATTCATAACGATATGAACAGAAGACAATATCATTTTAAGGCCTGAAGTACTTCTGCAACTTCCTGATCATCTTACAAACAAACATTTCCTCAAAAGACTATTTTAAAAATCCCTAACCTTTGAGTGAAGTGTAGTGTTATCAAACTAAGTGGCAGAATAGAGTTAGGAACTAGCCTTAGAGTAAAAGACCTTATGATGGTATCATTGTTTTACTCCAATTATGCTTCAACAAATCTCTAATCAAGGACAAAATGTTGCATCATTATAAGTTATTTGTTTAACTGTTTAGATAGGAGGATTTGCATACTTAATTGACCATGTCTCAAGCTCTCTCTCAAAACACCTTTGATGAAAGCATTTGACAAGTTGAGTTTATGTTTTGAATCATTTGTTTAAAAGTCATTATCAAGCTTTGTTTCTGCTTAGTCATAGTTTAGATTTGATTCTGTTTCAGTATTGCATTTGCA
Organism: Pinus albicaulis; assembly: GCA_034641835.2. Lineage (NCBI taxonomy): Eukaryota > Viridiplantae > Streptophyta > Pinopsida > Pinales > Pinaceae > Pinus > Pinus albicaulis. The sequence goes on along the minus strand of CM076582.1, from coordinate 554,728,019 downwards.
TTTGTCATTTTTCATCAACCAATTAGGCTTCACTCTGTTTTTAATCATTAGCTCCTTTCCATTAGCTTTCTAGTCATTTTCCTTGTGAACATAAAACTACCAAAAGACCAAAAACATCATAAATCATCACAAAAGACCAAAAACATCATAAAACACTACACACAACGCATTAAGAAACAAACACCTAGGTACATACAGTACACTTCACTTCAGCAGTTTACCAACCCTGGTTGACAATTAAATGAGCTCAATTTAGAAGACTAGATTGAGACCAAACATTTTGGCGCCGTTGCCGGGGAAGTGAAAACTAGGTAACCTTTGTTTCTTAGCATCCAAAACAATTTTATGCGTAGGGAGAGAGATTCAAGGGGAAGATTTATAAGCAGCAGAGGCAGAAGTTTGATTTCTAGAACACCACTTGTTTCATCTAGATCCAGAGCTAGTACACCTTCAACTCAAACCCATCTTCCATCCTTTACTGATCCCGGACTTCTAGAAGACCTGAAATCAGATATCCCATTAGAGAAACCTTCCACTTCATCCACTGAACTTGCCATAGAAGAAGATCTAAAGACTCCTGGTAGGGACATAAATCTTTCCACTTCCACAGGAGAGTCAACCATGGCAGAAGAAGGAGGAGGAGGAGTTTTTAATGGAGAAAACACACTATTTGGAGGTAGAGGTAGAGGTAGAGGAGAAGGAGGTAGAGGAGAAGAAGGTAGAGGTGCAAATGGAGGAAGAGGTAGAATAGGAAGCTCTTTTGGATTCCCTATAATTGATGAAGAAACCAATACAACCATGAAAAATATTTCACCCTCTGTCCTTCCAAACTTCTATGGACTTAAAACTGAAGATCTTGAAACTTTCTTATTCGAATTTGAAGTGCTGTGTAGAACTTATGACTACTTACAAGATGCTCAAAAGCTGAAATTATTTCCTTCAACTTTGAAGGGAGCAGCATTGAAGTGGTTTATGAGTCTAATCAGTAGTTCTATTAGAACATGGGAAGACATGAAACAAGCATTTCTAGAGAGATATTTGGATTATTGTATGCTGGTTAATCATAAGGAAGAAGTGTTCAAGATGTTACAAAAAGAAGATGAAAATTTGGAAGATTTGTTGGAGAGATTTAATTACAATATAAAAATAGCAAAAATGGGAAACCTAGATCAAGACACCTTAAAAGCTCTTTTGTTGAAAACAATTAGGGATGAATGGTTGGATATCCTTAACATGATGGGAAAAGGGGATATATCACAACTCACATTACCTGAAATATCTGAGTTATGTATCAACTTCCAATCTAAAACATCAAAAGGTCTAAAGAAGTCTCTTTCTTGCATCACTTGCAGAATAATCAAGTACATGCAGGGCAGTAGTAGATCAGAAATAGGTCACATGCTTGATGATTTTAAATCTGACATCCTAGGGAGTCTTAGTGAACAAATAGGCACCCTCAAGATACAAAACAAGCAAAAGGTTGAATCTGATGCCTTGGCAATATTTTGTCCCAAATGTAGAAAAAAACATGCCTTGAGAGAGTGTCCTTTGGATGTAAAAGTTGTAGAGCACAATCATTTGTTCCCCTGAAAAACATGGGGCCAAAATTGGTCATTTCTTGAGTCCTCAAAAGCATTCTTTGGGGAGAAACCTATGATTCCGAGTCTCTCTCATTTTTGTATATGAAGACCTTGGCGAGTTATAACTAAAGGTTGCAGTCAAATGCTTATATAGACCTTCCCTCCCTTGATTCTGAATATGGCTAGTGACTTCAATCTGGTCTTAGGCAAGATCAGCAGAAGTCCTATGGAATATATATACTATAATTATCTATCTTCTCTTCCTTTTAACTATCAGTATCCACCATCCTATCCACCATACCCACATTTTTATCCTCAAAATCCTCAACAAAATTTTTCTCAAAATCTTCAACAAAATTTTCAACAAAATCCTCAACAACATCATCAGAACCAACCACATCAAAATCAACCACTTTCATTACCATTCCCTCAAAAATCAAATCAATTGCCTGCTCAACCCATACCAAACCCCAATAATAAGAACCCTCAGAATACATACATGATAGAAGGCCAACAATTTCCAATTTATTTAATTAATTCTTTAGACCTTAGTGATGTTCAACTGAGGTCTGGAAGAATACTTGAAAAGAGGAAACCTTTTGTGATCATACAAGAACAAGATAATTCTGAGGAAGACTCCCTACGGGTGAATAAAAGTCTTGAGGAAGACACATCCTTTCAAGACCCAAACACTGAAAAACTAAAACAAAAAGATTCAATAAATCCAACTCCTGTATTAGAGCAACCATCTACATCTACTTCTATACCTCCTTTTTCGGAAAGATTACAAATTGATAGAGGTGTAGAAAAACAAATCATGGTGCCTAATTATGATTTCTTAGATGAGCTAAGAAATGTTTGCATTAAAATTCCATTATTACAAGCCATCAAAGAAATCCCAATTTTAGCCAAAACAATAAAGGAGTTGAGTATGAAGACAACAAGAAAAAGAATAAGAGAAACAAAGAAAATTCAACTGATAGGACAAATAGCAGACATTATGATGGGCAAGATTGCTATTCCAAAGTATCTTGACCCAGGAAATCCAGTTGTCAAAATTCACATCAATGGAATTGAAATTCAAAACACACTCATTGACTTAGGAGCAACAATAAATATCATGAATAGACAAATCATGGACAAACTGAAACTTCCTAATCTTCTCTTTACACCCACACTATTACAATTAGCAGATAGATCTGTGATCAAACCAGATGGGGTAATAGAAGACATTCCAGTGTCCCTAGATTCTTGGGAATACCCTGTGGATTTTATGATCCTAACTCCTAAGAATAATCTAAGAGGTCATCCTGTTATATTAGGAAGACCTTGGTTGGCTACAGCTGATGCTTTTATTAGTTGTAGGTCCGGTGATATGTATATTTCTGATGGTAGTTCAACTAAGAAATTCACTTTATATCCTCCAGCTAGGACAATTACAGATCTAGATGACACTCAATGGATAGAGGATGAAGAAGATTTACAACCACTCTTCACCATTTCAGAAATTAGTGAAGATAATCAAATTCTGAATACTCTAGAAAACTTTGAATCCTCTCTAGAACACAAACATGAATCATTTCAAGAGGGATCCAATATTGAGTTTTTGTCATCAAGGCATATGTCTCTTCATTCTATGGACAAATTTGGCAGCTCTACAAGTGAGATTTTTCCAGGCAAAACTTTGAACATAAACAAGAACCTAGAAAAATCTCAACAAGAAGAGTTAATCAAAGTATTAGAGAGACATTCTTCTGCATATGCATGGGAATACACTGACATGAAAGGGATAAGCCCCAAGACTTGTACTCATCATATCTATATAGAGGCAAATTGCAAACCAATCAGACAGCCTCAAAGACGGATGAATCCAAATCTTAGGGAAATTGTTAAAGAAGAATTGCAAAAATTGTTAAATGTTAATTTCATCTATCCTATTTCAGATAGTCAGTGGGTTTCTCCTTTGGTAATTGTGCAAAAGAAAAATGGAAAATGGAGGGTGTGTGTTGACTACCGAGAACTAAATAAAGCTACTCTTAAAGACCATTTTCCCTTACCTTTCATAGATCAAGTATTAGATACATTAGCTGGCAAAAAGTACTTCTCATTCCTAGATGGGTTTAGTGGTTACAATCAAATCCAAGTAGCACTTGAAGACCAAGACAAAACCACATTCACCTATCCTTGGGGTACCTATGCTTACCGAGTATTTCCATTTGGATTATGCAATGCACCTGCAACATTCCAAAGGGCAGTGTTAGGAATTTTTTCGGATTTAATACATCACTGTGTAGAGGTGTACATGGATGATTTCACAGTTTACGGGAACACATTTGAAGAGGCTTTAGAAAACTTGGAAAAAGTCTTAAAAAGATGTCAAGAAGCAAACCTTTCACTTAGTCATGAAAAATGTTTTATGATGTTTACTGAAGGTATTGTTTTAGGGCACCATATTTCAGGCGATGGGATTAGAGTTGATGAGTCAAAAGTTGAAGTCATCTCTAACCTATCTATTCCAAGTTGTCAAAGAGATGTTAGAAGTTTTCTAGGATTTACAGGGTATTATCGGAGATTTATAGAAAACTTCACCAAGATAGCATCTCCACTCTTCAAATTACTGACCAAAGATTGTGAATTCAAGTGGACTTCTGATTGCCAGTTAGCTTTTGAAACCCCGAAAACCAAAATTTCTGAAGCACCTATATTAAGGGGACCTAACTGGAAGTTACCTTTTCATATCTCGACAAATGCTTCCGATACAACTCTAGGAGCAGTATTGGGACAGAAAGATTTAATTCCCTATGCCATCTATTATATCAGTAAAAATTTGACTCCTGCAGAGTTAAACTATACTGTAACTGAAAAAGAGTTTTTAGTCGTTGTTCATGCCATAAACAAATTTAGACACTATATAACAGGCTATGAAACTTTTATTCACACTGATCATTCTGCAATTAGATACCTAATGAACAAATCAATCACTAATGGCAGAGTTATAAGATGGTTATTGCTCTTACAAGAATTCAACATTACTATTCTAGATAGGCCTGGAAAACAAAACACAATAGCTGATTTCCTATCTAGACTCCAAAATATCAAAGATGACACTCCAGTTGAAGATCAATTTCTTGATAAATATCTTTTTGCAATCTCTACTCAAACTCCATGGTTTGCTGATATTGCTAATTATTTAGTTTTAGGAAAATTTCCTTCAATTATGAATGCAAGGGATAAAAGAAAAATCATTTATGATAGTGCAAAATATTCATGGGTTGCTAATGAGTTGTACAAGACAGGTCCAGATTTGATCATTAGAAGGTGTGTTCGTGAAGATGAGATGCTTGAGATTCTCAAGGCATGTTATGATGAACCTTGTGGCAGACACTTTGCAGATAAGAGGACAGCCTATAAGATCCTTAATTTAGGATATTATTGGCCATCCTTGTTTAAATATGCTAAAGAGTATGTCAAAAGGTGTGACAGTTTCCAAAGGGTAGGGAAACCTTCTCCTTCAGGTGAGATGCCATTACAACCTCAGGTACATATTGAACCTTTTGAAAAATGGGCTTTGGATTTTGTAGGACCTATTAGTCCTCCATCAAGACAAAAGAGATATATATTAGTTTGCACTGATTATGTTACTAAATGGGTAGAGGCCAATCCATTGCTTTTTGATAATGACGCATCTGTAGTTACTTTTCTTTTTGAGGATATTTTTACTCGTTTTGGTGTCCCAAGGGAAATTGTTACAGATCAAGGAGCTCAATTTACATCAAGGCTAATGGAGAAAATGATGGAGAAGTACAAAATCAGACATAGAAAATCTACTCCTTATCATCCACAAGCAAATGGTCAAGTGGAATCTACTAATAAGGTCATTGAAGGAATCCTAACAAAGATTTTTCATTTACATATAAGAGATTGGGTAGATAGGCTTCCTGAAGCCTTGTGGGCCTATAGAACTACATGGAGAAACACAACAGGCCATACTCCTTATGAACTTGTTTATGGAAAGCAAGTTTTGTTTCCCATAGAGTTCTAGATTCAAACTTTCAAAATGGCAGTTCAGCTAGGACTTGATTTAACAGAGGCACAAAAGCATAGACTGGAGCAAATCAATGAATTGGATGAGATCAGACAAGATGCAGTTCAGAAAACAAGTCTAGTCCAACAACAAAGGGCTAGATGGCATGACAAGTACATCAAAGAGAATAAATTCAAAGAAGGTGACTGGGCTCTCTTGTTTGATTCAAAATTCAAGGATTTTCAAGGTAAATTTCAAACACATTGGCTTGGGCCATATGAAATTGTTGAAATTTTTGACAATGGAGCAGTAAAAATCAGGACAATATATGAAGAAGAGGTCACTTTTCTTGTGAATGGTCATAGATTGAAGCTGTATCACAAACCACTCTCAAGAGAAGAATTTGTCAAGAAGTTCCAAGAAAGCAGTGATGTGAAGTTAATGAAGAAGAATCTCTCTTCTTCATCAACTTGATTAAATTTTCTGAAGCATTTCTCTTTGAAAAAAAAATAAAAATAAAATAAAAATAAAAATAAAGGTATAAACATGAAAACCAATCATTGATTGGCATGTTTATACAGAAAAGATAGGGTGAAAATCAGAGTCTCTCTGACACTCTAACTTTTCCCATTTTGTTTTTGCAAGCAACTGTTACAAAATCATAAGTTCAGATCCATAGTGCTTATGATCCATCTCATTTCATTTCACTTCATTCACTTATCCATCCATATTCCATTTCATTCATTCATTCATACTCTACTTCATTCCATATTTCATTCATCTCATTCCATACTCCATCCATCTCATTTTCATGTCAAAATTTAAAATTTGATGTCTTGCTGTAAATGAATAAAACATGTCATGGATTGCAGGGCAGTTCTTATGGTCTTCCACTCCATTTCATAAACTGAATCCATTTCATTTCATCATCCACTTCATACATATCATAACACATCATCCATCTTCATTCATATCATATAACATTTCACCTATATTCCAAAAACACTCCATTCCATGATTAAAATACTCTACAGGTACATTCTGCAACTCAACATACATTCTGCAGCTGATCAGCTTTTCTGCAGCCAGACAGTCATTCCGCAGCTACAAATCCTGAAGGCACCAACCAGCAGACATTATAATTGCAACAAAATGATCTAGAATATCCATGAATAAGAAACATCAAGAAGAATTATGAAGACTCTTCCAAAGGTGAACAAAGAAGACAAAGACTACAAAAATCAAATGAAAAGCAGAGGTAACAAGTTTAGATTATAATGGCATTTCATAAAGTTTAGCATAGTTTTTGTTATGAATTGTTCAAAAAGGTTGTTTTAATTATTTTTATTGATCATGACCAATAAACCCTCCACAAACTTTGGATTAAATCTCTCATTTCAAATTCCATACCCGACATCATTTAAGCGGTTCAAATGGTTGAAGTGTTTGAATTCTTCACGTCACCCAACAAAATCATTCAATGATGATTTTCTTTTCCGTTGTAAAAATCTCCGCCGTCTTTTCAATCATTAATTCGTTTCCTCCACCTCACTCCATTACCTCATTTCGTAACTACCTCCATCACTCCATTCTGTAGCCGGCACTTCATTCCGCAAACAAAGATATCATTACCATCGAGAGCAGAGCAAAAGGGTATATCAGTTTGAATATCAAAGCACTATCACCGTGGGCAGAGATTGAGCATTATCACTGTAAACGCAGAGGTATAGCAGTGAAGAATTTGAAGCCATTTGTTACCGAGAGACAGAGGTATAGCAGTGTGATAATTTGAAGCCATTTGCCACTGAGAGACAGAGGTATAGCAGTGTGGAAATTTGAAGCCATTTGTCACTATCAACCAGAGGCATATCAATCCAAAGTTTCATTGTCAACCAGAGGCATATCAGTCCGAAGTTTGACGCTGTTTTCATTGTCAACCAGAGGCATATCAGCTCAAAGTTTGAAGTTGTTTTCATTGTCAACCAGAGGCATATCAGTCCAAAGTTTGAAGCTGTTGTCACTATCAATCAGAGGTATATCATTCTGAAGTTTTAAGTCATTGTCATTAAGAACTTGAAGCCATTTCAATTCAAAGGTGAAAGTTATTGTTTCAGAGGGTAGAAAGAGTATTAATCTGAACATTGAAGAAGCAATTATGGGTTTCATTGTAAGAAATGAACCAGTGGGTACAAAATACCTAGAAGGCTACCCTCAATGTAAAGAAATGTTGCAACAGATAGGATGGCTACAATTTTTGGAGAAATTTAATGGCTTCCACAAAGAAGTCACTAAAACATTTGCAAGATCATTTCAAGGAGCTGAAGTTGAAGTGGGAGATTTTAAATTCACAGTCAATGAAGTTTTCATTGCAGAAGCTACGGGATTGCTTAGAAATGGAGAGAGATGGTTCAAAAACAGAGAATTCCATCATGAATCGTGGAAGCAAATTCTAAAATCACCAGGTATGGATGTCACTGTGTTTAAGAAAGGAATTCCAAGTTCTGCATTGAAAAATAAATGGAGAAACATACTACTTATTCTGCAAAAAAATATTACATGTGAGGGTAGATATGGCACATTTTATGTTTACCACATTAGACTGATAATGCATTTTCTGGGGGAAGACTTAAACCTACCTTACTTCTTGCTTCAAAGTTTGAAAAAGATGGCTTCCTGTGTTCAAAGAAGGGTTCAATTTTTAGAGACAACTCTATACCATCATGGCTTGGTGAAAATTTTAATTGAACACCATTTAGCCAAAACAAATGATACATGGGACAATTTCTTGATAAGAAATCATTTTGAAGATCCAAAATAACCCTCACCTAAACAACAGCCTACAAGGAGAAGTAGAAAATGGAGAGCTTCAAAAATTGAAATTGACAAAATAGTCCAAGAAAGTAGTGAGGAAATCATCTTAGAGAAGTTGACTCAAATAAAGAGACAACTTAAGAAAGAGAAGGTAATCAGGAAATCTGCCACAGAGAGAGGAGAGGGATCTTCTCAGCCAAGAAGAAGCCATAGACTAAAGGGGAAACTAAGGAAAACTCAAATCAAACAAACATGGGTGATTAATATAGAGGATGAGGAAACATCTATTGAAGAAGATGTTGAAGAGGATTTTAATGAAGGAACCCCTGAAATTGACCCTGCTCAGAAAGAAGTTTATGATTATGTTGAAACTTTGGAAAGGAAAGCTTCAGAGAGCAGAGAGAGAACCCCTAGTCCTCCACTTTCCGAAATAGATGTGTTAAGAAGGGATAGGTACGAGCTGGAGATACTTAATAGACACATCAAAAATGAGAATGAAATTTTGAAGGAACAAGTCAAGCTCAAAACCGATATGAACTCAACCTTATCCCTACATATAGACAAAGTGGAAAAGGCTAATGACAAGTTGAAGAAGAGGAACAAGAAGTTAATCAGGGCACTTACCAACCTAAGGTTCAAACTTGTCATCAGAAAACCCAGAAGATCTTTAGCTTCCAGGCAAAGGAGAAGGAGAAGATTAGATGTTCTTGCAGAAGCCTCTGAGTTTATAGGATAATTTGCATGAGGACATGCAAGAAGACAGCAGTGGGGGTATGTTGAGCCTCAAAATTGTGCTTCCTTTCATCTTACTTTACCTAATTTTCCTTTGTCCATTGATATCTTAGACCCAATTGATCAATGAATTTAGTTAAAATTACTTTTAGAATGATTTACATGACTGACTTGCTAAGTTTTGTGATTTTTTCCATTGTAATGCATTTTGACCGGAACTAGCTGCAGAATGCAGACATTCCGTAGCTAATCGACAATTCTGCAGCTGTCTTCACGTTTGGGTATGTTCCAAGTGGCCTCTCAAGAAAAACCGCATATGGGCATATTCCACGTCATGTCTACATTGTTCGTTGCTCACCATGAAGGAAGAAACGAATTCTGGATATGGTTTTGGTACGTGGGAACACATTTAGGAAGGCAGACTTCTATTAGGACTGTCTCAGTCCAGATGTCCTTTTCCTTTTTAAGTTGCCACTTCAAGAGTCCTAATGTGATTTCGATAAGGAAAGACAATGATCTTGAAATTGTTGCAAGTCTTGTTATGTACATTTGTTATATAAACACTTGGGAAACCGAGAGCTAGGCTAGATTTTGTTCTAGATTTTGCTTAGATTCTGTGCTACATTTCTGAAGACGCAGATTGCTCTGTTCAAGTTATTTCTCTTTTAATGAAGCAAATAGTGTTGTTTTGAAAGCGTTGATTTGATTTGGAGTTAGATTCCGTCAGGTGGTAGAGGGCCCCTGCCTCTTGCACGGATTTATTTGCGTAATTTAGATAAGTATCCTAGCTGCCTTTACGTTTTTTTGAGGTTGAATTCGTAGTTGTTTTCATTAGTTACTATAGCTATAACTCGTTCTAAAAACTCTTCTAAAAGAAGAAGCTCTTCCAAAAGATTATGAAAATGAATGGGAAATGGCTATAGTATTGTAGGATTTAATTGTAATCTCTTTTGTTCACCATCACAGTTATACTTATGCTAAATACTCTTCCACAAGAAGAAACTCTTCCAAGAAATCCTTATAATGTTTTAAGCATGATTGTGATCCTGAACGCTTCATTTGTGTGTTTGCACTAAGTACCATAGTTGTCCTTGCTCTTAAACGCTTGTCCAAAATATCATAATGATGAGTGGGAGATAGCCATGATATCTTAGTTTTTAATTGCTTTCAGTCTTTATGTTTGCATTTGCACTAAATTACACAGTCAGGATTGTTCTAAGAAACTCTTCCAAAATACTAATCATGATGGACAAACAGACTGTATAATTCCATAGAATAATGCATGATAGCATAGTTAGGATACTCCGGAGTTTAATTGCACTTAACTCATGTTCAGTTGTTTTGCTTTAAGTTTGATAATGACTTGCAGTTTAACACTGTTTTAGGCTAGTGACATTTTAGGTTTGGTTGTAGCTCAACTCATTGCATTTGCACTCCATATTCAGTTGTCATTCACTGCATATTAGATTACTTCAGTTGTTAAACTTAACAAAACAACCTTCATTATTCACAAATCTCTTCTTGTTCTAAAATCCATAATTGATTCATAACCATATGAACAGAAGACAATATCATTTTAAGGCCTGAAGTACCTCTGCAATTTCCTCATTATTTCATAAACAGAGCCCTCCCTCAAAAGACTACTTTGAAAAGAAATCAATAACTCTTGAGTAAGGTTTTGTGACATTCAATTAAATTGCAGAATAGAGTTAGGAACTAGCTTTAGAGTAGAAGATCTTATGATGGTATAAATGTTTTATTCCAAATTTGCTTCAATAAATCTATAATCAAGGATGAAATGTTGCATCATTATAAGTTAGTTGTTTAAACTGTTTAGTTAGGAGGATTTGCATATTTAGTTGATCATTTCTCAAGTTGAGTTTATGTTTTGAATCATTTGTTTAAAAGTCATTATCAAGCTTTGTTTCTGCTTAGTCATAGTTTAGATTTGATTCTGTTTCAGTATTGCATTTGCATTTGTCATTTGTCATCAACCAATTAGGCTTCACTCTGTTTTTAATCATTAGCTCATTTCCATTAGCTTTCTAGTCATTTTCCTTGTGAACATAAAACTACCAAATGACCAAAAACATCATAAATCATCACAAAAGACCAAAAACATCATAAAACACTACACACAACGCATTAAGAAACAAACACCTAGGTACATACAGTACACTTCACTTCAGCAGTTTACCAACCCTGGTTGAAAATTAAATGAGCTCAATTTAGGAGACTAGATTGAGACCAAACACATACCTTGGAGAGGGGGTCCACCTGAGGGGGCACGTGGCAGCCCTTGGATGCACCACGTGTCCAGCTCTGGTTGGACTATTCCACTCCAAAAGAAATTCTCATTCAACCTTAGGAAGATTGTAAAAAAAATTTCACCTCCAAAGTTCACTGGCGAATCCTATTGTGACACTTGTCAGTGTCATTGGGAAAAAACAAGAGAATATTCCCTGAATATACCTGGTATGTTGACTGGGTTGCCATGTCATCATCCTGTCACCGTTCTGCAATTTTTTAGCTATTTATGAAAATGAACAACAGGCTCTGGCTCCTTCATCTGGACTCTGTTTTCGATGAAACAAATTGTACCAGATTCCTGGCGATGAGCTCTTCACTATCGTTCAATTTCCAATTAATTCTGAGCAATTTCATTTTTGAGATTTAACACTGAGCACTTGATCATTTCTCCCCCCTTAGAAGCCTTTTGGACTCCAAAATCTCTTTGATTACTGATCATGTGGATGATGGTACTATTCCCTCACCCTTCTAGTCTCTATCCACTAAAATTTTCCCATTTTCATCAAGTGGAGATTTTCACAAAAAGTTAACTTTTTTCTTGATTCTTGCGACCTTCTCTTGCTGTCATTGACATCGTCATGCTGCAATTCCCATGAATTTGCAGAGCAGCAAGCTATTCTTGCAGAAACCATCTTGTTCCTACTTTGGTCATTAATCAAAAGAAACTTAAAAATTGTCTCACCTTGCACACTTCCATCATGGTGATTCTTAATTGATCTTGCTTTGTACTTGCGTCGACTCTTGACCAAGTATCTTCGCCATTGCCATGCACTTTTTCGAAACCAAAAACAAGCATTTGTGGAAACCATGCCTTCTTTGTCAAGCTTCTTTGTTGTTTTCTCTTTGACCTTTGCACTCTCTTGCATCGACATTTTGTTTCCAACACTGCTCAACACTAATGTTGACTGTTGCAATTATGTCACATCTTGTTCACCTCATTTCGAAGGCAACCTGTTAGAATCCTGAAACATCTCATGACAAGCATAAACATATTTTTGAAATGTTTGATTCAAAACATATCTTTGTTTGATCATTAACAATGTCAAATTCTGACTTGCATTCACTATCCTCTTCATTTCTCCTGCATGTATAAGAGACAAACTTGACTTCTTCTTATGCGCTCTAACTATGTACTCAATACCATATTTAAACAAGTGATACTTATTATCATGGTGATGAAATACTGCTTTCCTATCATACAGATAAGGACTTCCCAATACAATACCTGATATCTCAAGCGACACCACATAAGTTCAACTTCATCCAGAAAGTTTGAATTGATGGCGAATCTTAGTATGCACTTCCTTGTAACCTGCGAGTTTTATTCTTTCATATCCATCCTAAAGGATAAGGTCTTGGATGTATACTAGTTTCAAGGTTTAGCTGCTTAACTAAGTCTTCAGAAATCAAGTTAGCTTGTGACCCACTATCAAAAATTGTATCAATCTTGGTATGTTTAGAGACAACTCTAATATGGAAAATTTCTATTCTTGAATCTTCATCTTGAGTGACATTTGAACAATTTGAAGAACTAGTGCTTGATATATTCTTACCTTTCAAACCCATGGCTGTAATCTTTGTCTCATCTCCTAAATCTGACCCTAAGTCATGTTCAACTATAGCAATAGTTTTCCCCTTCTCTTTGGCTTTAACTCTAGATGAAGTTGCCAACAATGGTCTTCATCATGGCCATTCTTTGAACAATTTTTGCATGTGAGTTTTTCTTTCTCTCTTTTGACAAAGCTATTTCTCTTTCCTCTTCCATAAAACTTTCCCTTTCCTTTACCCTCACTTTCACTTTTCTCATTTATGTTATGTTTCTCTCTTGCTTCTAAATGTGTGGCTTGAACACAAACCTAATCTATTTTTGTGGGATTAAATATGAGAATAGTGTGCCTAAGGTAACTGTGCAAACCCCCAATGTACTTTAAAAAAGTTTCCCGAGAATATAAATTAATACCCAAAATAAGAGCTCTTCTCCTAAATTCATGAGTATAATCTTGCACACTTTTCCCTTTCAAATGTCTAAAATTTTTCCAATCCATAATGGCCTTTTGCATGTAAGCTAAGGGATATAATTTCCTATTAATGGAAACAATAAAACTTGACCAAGACATAGATATCTTACCATAGTTTTTAATTTCTTCTTGATTCCTTGCTTCCCACCATACAAGTGTAGATCCTTCCATCCTCAAAGAAGCTGATTGAATCTTTATTTCATCTTCATGAATGTTATGAATTCTGCAATACACCTCCAATTGACGTATCCAATTATATTTTTGCATTTACCTCGTCATTATACATTGGAAGCTCAAATTTGACATCAAGTTTGAGTAAGGGTGTATTTCTTCTTGTGGATTTTGAGTGAGTATGAGTAGTTTTTGTGGTGGAAGTGGAAGATGATGTTGATGGGGAACATGAGGATGATGAAGATGGTGGAGATGGAGGTGGATTTATTCCACTACCCTTTGAATTATTCTCTTCATCCTTCTATAATCTAATTTTCCTTCTCCATGTGGAGGCTTGGAACCTTCTCCTGCCATCCCAATAGTAAATGAAACAAACATAATTTTAACCATCCTCTTTATGTCATTGAAGTCTATCTTAACATCATCCTCTTCTGAATGACCTTCAATTTCTCCAACACCCGACATGATGGCTATGGATTCAAGCTCAACTTCTGGTGCTTGTACCTCTTCAATCAAATCAGCTTCTAGTGCAACTTGTACCTCTTCAATCTCAGTTCTTAATATAAAAATTGAGGTGTTTCAAGTCTAGCTGTGAGTGAAACTTTGGGTGAATATGGTGCTCTTGTAGCTCTCCTTCTCCTGGTCCTAATCTCAGGACTTGCAACCAACAATTTCCCTTCACCTCTCTGCAATTTTAACCTTGTAAGTATCACAAATTTGCAACCATTAAACTTGCACAAAACTCAAGCAACTATCAAGAAAATAACATTGCCTTTCAACCAAGCTCTGATACCAACTTGATCTGAGTATGAATGTTAGTTTTGCTGTGCTAATTTCATCTTCAGATTTAAAATTTATTTGCTGATCTTATGCTTGATGTACATAGGTTTCCTTGTTGCTTATGTGTGTCAAACATGTAAATTAACCGAGTTTTATGAGTGAATTCAAGAGCATAAAATATGAAAACAAAATGTTGAACATCAACAAAAAAATAGACAACAAACCATCACAATTGATCCATCAACACAGAGTTTTGATGAAGGAGTTCACCCCTCCAGGGCTACATCTCTTTGGTCCAGATTCCATGGCTCGGGTCTCTGTATTAGTTAAAAATTGAAAAAACACTGTTTACATTCACCTACAGCTCTTGAAACCTACTCCAATGGATCCAGAATGTCCAAAACATTAAAAAATGAATCTTTATTCTCTCAATTTGGTCTTCAGCTGATCTAGGCATGGCCTTCCCTCCTGGTGGACCTGGGCTTCCTTTTTCTTCAAAGTGACAAAAACACCTTTAAAATTGCTCCTATGCCTCTGCAACCTGTACCAATGGATTCAGAGCATGCCATTCTACTAGGAATGACTCTTCTTGAGCCAAAATTGGTCTAAAATTGTTCAATATATGGCTCATTTACTTGTTTCCATAGAATCCTTTTCCAAAATGGAGAGAAACCGAGTCAGTGCAAATAAAATAGGGATTCCGACGAAACTGGCGAAGTCCGCTAAACCCGCCGCCATTTAAATCTGGATTTAATTAGTAGTTAATTGCAGTTATGAACGGATAAGAATGGTTAAACTGCGCATAAGCGCAGTTTAACATAACACTATTTAACATTCCTTAGTCCCATATTATGTTAATTAATCTCACCATTTAGCATTTAAACTTCGCGCTTAACTTTCCGCTCTGCTCGTGGTCTTAGAAGCATGGTTGTATGGGGAGGGGGATGCCCCCCTCCAAACCCCCTCCATAAATATCGGTTGATAATAAATATATGTTGGAGCCTTATGTGGTTAAGACCTAACGCAGTAGCATGGTGGTAACGTGGCCGGTTGGTGCGGGGGAGGTCGTGGGTTCGACCCCGACCCCCGCACAATAATTTTGTTCCATATGACATTTGCCCATACCAAAGGTTTCAAACTTTTTTTAATTAAATAATTTCGTTCCAAATCATATATGCACCTTTCCAATGTTTACAAATTTGGATATAAAAATATAATTCGAACTTTAATACCACCATTCCACCATTGAAATTCGATGCATACCTTGGAGAGGGGTTCCACCAGAGGGGGCACATGGTGGCCCCTCGCTGCACCACGTGTCCAACTCTGGTTGGACCATTCCACTTCCAAAAAAAATTCTCATTCAACCTTAGGAATATTGTAAAAAAACTTTCACCTCAAAAGTTCACTGGAGAATCCTGTTGTGACACTTGTCACAGTGTCATTGAAAAAAAATTGGAGAATATTCCCTGAATATACCTGGTATGCTGATTGGGCTGCCATGTTATCAACTTGTCACTATTTTGCAATTTTTTTAGCTGTTTAGGAAAACAAACAACATGATCTATCTCCTTCATCCGGACTTCGTTTTCGACGAAAATAATTGTGCCAGATTCTTGGAGACAACCTCTTCGCTGTTGTTTAGTTTCCAATCAATTTTGAGCACTTTAATTTTTGAGATTTTACACTGAGCACTTGATTAGAGGTTCAAGAGAGGGCTTTAAAGGAGGGATGTCAATTACAATGATGTCTAGAGGGTTACATGGTCTTCTCAATTCAACAATTATAGAATTAAAAATGGGCATGGAAGGACCAGGCTCCATCCAATTTGAAATTGATGTTAAAACATTTGAATTAGAGTAGGTAGTAGATAAAGGAAAAATACCCGAGGGGAAAGTGTTCTGCTCGAGTTTGGCTGGTAGTCTTGAGTCATTGATGGCTGTTGAGTCTGACCGGATCTCTTTTCTCCTCTCCTCGCCTAGATCCATTCCACTCAATTGCCCTGGCGATGGACGCGATGGTCCTGATGGAGAGAAGCTTAATCCCATGCCTTCCTTCCGTCAAATATCATGCCCCCATTTTATTTTCTCTTCCATATGGAAGCCAATGGGAATTCCCTTTCCATATGGCCGCGTTGATGGAACCGGTTGCATCTAAACAACATTTCTTCGTAGTCCAACTGCTAGATATGAGAGCCCCCTTCGTAGGACAATTTCAAATTTTCAAACAAACTTTCACGAGTATCGAGCTTAACAAGTATCTTGGCCACCCTTATAGTCCTTGAAGCAATGAAGGTCATGTCTACTTCCATAAATTCTCCTATCTTATCACCAACTTCCTTAAATACATCGTTTTTCCACATATGGGGAGGTAATGCTGGTAATCTGACCCACACAAAAAATTCTTCTAATTTATCCCTTTATGCATCGAACATGGGGCTTCACCTCTTCAGCAGAATCGAGGATGATGCTATGCTCTAGTTTTTTCCCATCACCCATGCCACATGCTCCTCTTTCTTGAATTGAAGCATAAACTAGCCCCTCACCAGAACTATTACTTCTTCTTCCTCCTTCGGGGAGTTCTTCAAGGTATGCTTTACCCATTCTTCTATTTGTTTCGCCGTGTAGTATTTCCCTTTCGCCTTGTCCACCAGGATGTGACTCAACACCGACATAGTTGAGTCAAATTTGACTTCCTTACCAAGAAGGAGGTTGTTATCTTCCTCTTTCCTGCAAATGCCTTTCCAATTTTTTCTCTTGGACCCACTCCTGTGATTTTCCCCTCCTTCCGATCTAGAATCAACCTTTACTTGAACCTTATTACTAGATAGACCATTGTTACCTAGTTCCTTCCCATTGCTTCCAAACTTGGTTGCATTTTTCCTCTTTGATCCTGTTCTCACAGTGCTAGGTCCCTATAATAATAGTGTATTCCCCTTATTATTATTGTTAAAGTAGCCTCCATATTGTTATTTTTGTGCCCCATAGAAGCACACTATTGTTATTGTTGTGCCCTTACATTATTATTTTTATGTAGGCTCTCATTATATTATGACCCCTTAGACTCCTATATATAGAAAGGAGGCCTTGTCATTTGTATCATCCAAGAATTTTTCATTTATTTAATATAAATAATGTTTCCCCCTCGAAGAGGATATTTTTTAAGTCGTAGATATATCTTTTCTTCCGCTATGTGAGTTGGTTGCATAACATTTGGTATTTGAGAAATTTATCATTTCCTCCATTTTCAACCATGACTTGACACTGGTGCTGGATATAGGAAGAAAATTAATTCCTTCTTGATCCTGTGATAAGTTTTTAAAAATCCCGAGTGCCCTCCTAAGGGGGAGGTGTACAATTCCAAAAGAATCTTTTGTTTCAGTTTTATCAAAGTATGCACACTTTTGTGCATTATCTCATCCTTTTAAATCAGTACAATTGCTACTACATTTATGGAAACAATTCAAAAGCTACATGGAAATCCAAAGATCATTGTAAGTGACAAAGATCCCATTTTCACTAGAAATTTTTGGATGAAATTATTTTTTTGTCCTGGTACTCAATTAGTTCATAGCTCATCTTATCATTCCCAATTTGACTGGAAAAATTGAGATAGTGAACAAATGTTTTGAAGGATATATTCGTTGCTTTGTATCTGATAAACAAACACAATGGGTCAAGTGGTTACCTCTATCTGAATGGTGGTATAACACTTCCTTCCATACTACAACAAAAATGACCCCATTTATGGCACTTCATGGATATCACCCACCGTCCATCACATCATATTTAAGAGAAAAGTATAGGGTTCAAGAAATGGAAGATCACATCAAGCATCAAAAACAAGTTCTCCAACTCTTAAAGGATTACCTCACTCTGGCACATAACCAAATGAAACAACAAGAAGATCAACATCACAGTGAAAGAAGTTTTGACGTAGGCGATTGGGTATTTTTACGGCTACAACCATACAAACACATGTCCCTCAAGCAAGCTAAGAAGGATAATAAATTATCACCCAAGTACCATGGTCCTTACAAGGTGTTGCAAAAGATTGGTAATATGGCATATAAATTTGAGTTGTTTGCATCTTCTTGAGTACACCCAATTTTCCATGTTTCATGTTTAAAGAAGGTTATCAATGACAAGCTCCCAGTTCAAACAATATTTCCAGAACTTGATGAAGAAGGGAAAATCATATTGGAGCCTGAAGTGGTCATAGAAACAATAACCCGACAACTGCGGAATCAATCATTTTCAGAGTATCTCATTAAGTGGAAGAACTTACCCGCTGAAGATTCCACATGGGAGGATGAGAATTTTATACAGAAACATCCATAACTACTCAAGCATCGAGGAAAACACTTTTTTTTTGAACGATAAGGGAATGTTAGGCCTCTATAATAATAGTGTATTTCTCCTTATTGTTATTGTTAAATTAGCCCCCATATTATTATTGTTGTGCTCCATAAAAGCCAACTATTGTTATTGTTGTGCCCTTACATTATTATTGTTATGTAGGCTCTGATTATATTGTGACCCCTTAAACTCCTATACATAGAAAGGAGGCATTTTCATTTGTATCATCTAAGATTTGTTCATTTATTTAATGTAAAGGAGGTTTCCCCCTCGAAGAGGATAATTTTAAGTCATTGATCTATATTTTTCCTTCTTTGTGAGATGGTTTAATAACCAACAGGCTCCTGTACAACACCTTGAAATGACCCTCGAATTCATGGTTCCGCAGCTGCATGTCCCAAAACTTGACTGAAGGTAGATCTCTTTTCTGGCTCTTTGATCGCTCCCTAAACCGGAAAAAGGTTGAGCCTTTGGAGCATCCTGTTTTGATTCCACCGCCAAAGCTGAGACCCCTGGGCGCACTAGAGTTTTTTCTCCTGAGGAACCATCAAGCAAAACCCCGGGGCATTTTCCAGCTGTCAAATTACCACTCTGGCCTAGAAACCCTGATAACTCTCTCATAGGGTTGAGACTTGTCTGGACGATTCCTTCCTTACCCATAACCCCTTTCTATTCCGACTACCCATAATCCCTCCTTTGACCACCCAGGTTGTAGTTTTTAACCTTTTACATAAATTATATGCAGACGAATTCTAAAAATAGAAAATAAACAATGACGAGAACATAAAATATAAAATATATATACACAAATATTTTCCCCTGGATCCAAAAACTGGGACTACCAGATTGATTTTTCATTATATTCATTTCAATGTTACAATACATATATATACATGCTGAAGCATTCATAAACCCCAATATATTAACCATGGATTATAACATAAGTGTAGTTCCCTTGAACGGATCTACAAAATACCATGGGTAGAAAACCATCACGCCCAAAACGATGTGCAAAACTCATGCACAAAACCATAGGTAGGTCCACCCACCAATTATAGGGTCCATATTTTTTTTTCCTGGGGCACTGCCCTGGACCTCGTGTAGGGGGGATACCGCTGCCCCCTGTGACCCCTCTGCTATGCTTGACACAACGAACAGAGAGATCTATCACACCCCTGCGCGTGCAACTAGTCATGGAAATAATATATCACATACCCAACATTCTCCCACTTGTTGTTTCTTTTTCCACTCAAGGGGTCACAAGAGAGCTTAGTCATTGGTACAACCCTGCAACACCCATTTTTTCTCTACACCAATAAAAATTCTTAATGGTCACAGGCTTCGTCATTGCATCTGCAACATTCTTCAAAGTGTCCACCTTTACCAGTGACACCTTTTTGTCCTAAACCATATCCTTCACGAAGTG
Source organism: Pinus albicaulis (assembly GCA_034641835.2). NCBI lineage: Eukaryota > Viridiplantae > Streptophyta > Pinopsida > Pinales > Pinaceae > Pinus > Pinus albicaulis. The sequence goes on along the minus strand of CM076582.1, from coordinate 554,707,809 downwards.
AAATTGAACATCAATGTGTTTTGTCTTTGAATGATAAGCAGGGCTCTTGATCCAGGTGGATATCGGTGGCCACCCACCTATTCCATTCGGACCCGCACCATCAACTCTTTCAGTTCTTCACTTCCAATAGCTTACTATTTTTAGCAGGTTTTCGGGTCCTACACTCTCGAAGCCGTTTTGGGGCCTTGATGATCCAGGTGGATATTGGTGGCCACCCACCTATGCCATTTGAACCCCCACTATTAGTTCTTTCCATTTTTAAGCTGCAACACAACTTACTATTTTTAGCAGTTTTTTGGGTCCTAAACTTCCGGAGCTGTTATGAGGCCCTAAATGACGTTTTTTGGGAAAATCAGGAGCAACATGGTTCCATGGACCAATGTTTCTCAAACCGAAAGTTTTACTCTGATAGATATTTCTAACGAGCTATTGAGTTCGCCAAATGGAGATTGGATGCCAAAGTTACGTCCCCAGAAAGTTGAAACATCAATTTACCCAAATGGGACCCACAATTTTGGCGCTTCATCTCCTAGGGTTAGGTTTTTGGACGTTTCGGGTTTTATATTGTTTCTCAACAATAAATAGGCCTTCGAGCCACATTGTAACACAATGGAGAGGCCTGTAGCCATCACATCTCTTCTCAGAGATACACTACCAGTGTCCTCACCCGCTCATTTCCATTATTTCTGTAAGCATGTTTCAGTCATTTTTTTGTAACACATTTCAGAGGCATGTAGCCACAACATATTTTCTCAGAGATAAGCCTACCAACGCCCTAGTTGTTTATTTACATTATGTTTGTAAGCACATTCCAATCATTTTATTTTAATAAAAGGAAGCATTATTTCCGCTGCATCTCTGTGTTTATGGTTATATGTGTATTTTGTTGCGTTCCTACATAAATCCGGATCAATGGTATCAGAGTGGATCTTCTCTTTCTTTTTTTTTCTTTGCATGTCCCCTACGCGGTCAGGGTATAAGGAGTTCAGTCTCGATCTGGTTGCACCCTTGCAAGATCAGCTTCACAAACCCCAACGACCCCCCATGGCGGAAGAAAAGAAAGACGAGGGAGCATGAGATCCTATCAAAATCTTGCTTGGGGAGGCCCTTGAGAAATAGAGGAACGTGATGATGGATAATTTTTCCCAGATCCTTCAATGATTTCCCATCAGTGACACATCTACATCCAGCACGTCCACCAACATGTTCGCGACATCCTGGACAAATCCAATACCAAGTTTAGCAGAATTCCCCCCCGCCCATGGAGGAACATAATGCAATGGGGACCATTGATTCATAAGGAGGGAGGAATGATCCAGGTGGATATCGGTGGCCACCCACCTATTCCATTTGGACCTGCACCATCACCTCTTTCAGTTCTTCACTTCCATCAGCTTACTATTTTTAGTAGGTTTTTGGGTCCTACACTCCCGCAGCCATTTTTGGGCCTTGATGATCCAGGTGAATATTTGTGGCCACCCACCTATTCCATTTGAATCCCTGCCATCAGTTCTTTCCATTTTTAAGTTGCAGCACAACTTACTATTTTTAGCAGTTTTTCGGGTCCTGAACTTTCGGAGCCGTTTTGAGGCCCTAAACGACATTTTTTGGGAAAATAAAGAGAAAATAAAGGCCATGGACTAATTTTTCTCACACCAAAAGTTGTACTCCTCGGATATATATTTCTAACGAGCTATTGAGCGCGTCAAACGAAGATTGGATGCCAAAGTTACGCACCCGAGAAGTTGAAGCACCAATTTACCTAAACAGGACCCACAGTTTTGGCGCTTCATCTCCTAGAATTAGGTTTTTGGAAGTTTTGGGTTTTACATTGTTTCTAAACAATAAATAGGCCTTCAAGCCTCATTGTAACACAGTGGAGAGGCTGTAGCCATCACATCTCTTCTCAGAGATACGCTACCAGTGCCCTCGCCCGCTCATTTCCATTATTCTTGTAAGCATGTTTCAGTCATTTGTTTTGTAACACAGTTCAGAGGCCTGTAGCCGCCACATCTCTTCTCAAAGATAAGCCTACCAGTGTCCTAGCTGTTATTTACATTATTTCTGTAAACACATTCTAGTCATTTGATTTTAATAAAAGGAAGCATTATTTCCGCTGCATCTCTGTGTTTATGGTTATATGTGTATTTTGTTGTGTTCCTGCATAAATCCGGATCAAATATTTGACAAGAAAATTGCACTTTCGTTGTTAGATTCTATCCTTATAGCTCATTGTACCAACCCCATACTTGAACATTATATCTGCAACCAAACTGCTTCCTTGCTTGCATGAGTGGCTGCTATGTATTCAACCTCTATAGTTGAAAGAGCCACTACAAACTATATTTTTATCATCCAAGTGATTGCTCCTCCAAATAGGTTAAACACATACCCACTTGTAGATCTTCTCTGATCTAGATCTCTAGCCTAGTATACACCAACAAAGCCACAGATGTCCAAAACTCTATCCAATCCTAGTCTTTCTTCGTAGCACAAACCATAATCACTAGTGCCATGCAAATACCTGAAATAAACCTTCTCAATACTCTCAATACATGTGAAATGTATGGTCTAGTACATACCATTGCATGCATCAGGCTACCAAATTCACTTGCATACGGAACATGAGACATGTTCTCATCCTCTTCCTCTTCTTGTGTCCTGGGACATTGTTCAACATATAACTTTACACCTACAAGAATAGGAACCCTCACCGGTTTACTATCCTGCATATTAAACTTTTGTAGTATTGTTTCGACATACTTCCTCTAGTTTAACTAGAGCTTCCTCTTTTCCCGATCTCATAAATTTCCATGCCCAAAATATAGTTTGCATCACAGTTATCTTTCTTCTCGAATTTAGAGGACATTTGGGTCTTCAAATCCTTGATAATTTCTTTGTAATTTCCAATCAGCAACATATCATCCACATACAAGACCAAATAAATAACACGGTCATAAATTAATTTAAAATACACACAGTGATTTTCTTTGCTTCTAGTGAAGCCAAGTCCCATATATATGTATCAAATTTTTGATACCACATCCTTGGTGACTGTTTTAACCCATTCAAATAATTTTTTAACCTGCATACCAATTCTTTCTTACCCTTCACCTCAAACAATTCAGGTTGCTTCATGTAGATCTCTTCTTCCAGATCCCCATGAAGAAATGTTTTATTCACATCCATCTATTCTACCTCAAAATCAAAAGCAACAAAAACAGATAAAATTAATCTAATAGAAGCTACCTTGGAAACAAGAAAAAAATATAACCAAAATCAATTCATGACACCTGGGAATAACGTTTTGTTACCAATCGAGCTTTGTATTTCTCCACCTTTCCTTCTGCATTCATCTTCTTCTTAAACACCCATTTTCTTCCAACGGGTTTCCTTCTAGCCGACAAATCCACCAAATCCCAAGCCTCATTTTTTTCCAAAGCTGCCATTTCATCAACCATGGTATATTTCCAGAGTTTTCCATCCTTTGAATCTAATGCCTCCCTCAAAGTTTTGGGATCAACATCAATAATATATAAATAATTTTTTAATAGAAAGCAGATGGACTATAACTTTCCGACTTCCTTCTTTCTCAGACTGATCTTCTCACAACTGGAGTTTGTGGTTCTTCATCTTTTGATTCTTGTTCTGCTGTAGAGTTTGATTCTTCCTCCTTTAGCTCAAACTCCATCTTCTCAGGTTACTTTGGTAGGAATTCATGTTTAATAAACTCTTTCACCTCTCTAAAAATCACATCTCGGTTCTACACAACCTTCCTTATTTTTGGGTTCCAAAGCTTATAACCTTTTAAACCATCCTTATACCCAATAAAGATGCACCTTTTAAATTTACTATCCAACTTGGTTGTTTTCTCCTTTGGAACATGTACATATGCATCAAAACCAAATACCCTCACATGTGAAAGAGAGGGTTTCTTACCAATCCATACCTCATGTGGAGTCTTATCCTCCAATGCTGATGAAGATGATCTATTAACCAGGTAACATCTAGTCTCCACTGCCTCTACCTAGAATTCCTGTCCTAAACCGGCACCACTGAGCATGCTTCTTTCCTTTTCCATCAACATCCTATTCATTCTTTCTACAAATCTGTTTTTTTGAGGTGCGTATGGAGTATTATTATTCCGTGCTATACCATACTTCTTACAAAGCTCTTCAAATTCCTTCTTGCAGAACTCTCCATCATTATTTGTCCTCATCATCTTTATCTTCTTCTCTGTCTAGTTTTCCACTAGAGCCTTAAATTATTTAAACTTGTCAAAGACTTCGGATTTATTCCTGGGAAATATATCCATGTATTCCTTGAGAAGTCATCTATAAATGATACATAATACACATACTTACCTAGTGATGGAACCAACACAGGTGCCAACACATCACTGTGCACAAGCTCTAATATCCCTTTCGCCCTCTTAGCACAAGAGGGGAAACTCACCTAGTTCTACTCTCCATAGACACAATGTTCACAAAAATTGAAATCCAGTTAGAAATTAGACATACCTTCTACCATAACATTACCATGAAGTATTAGAAGGACCTTCTCTCCAATTTTTCCAATCCTTTGATTCCATAGCTTGGTCTTTTCTCCATAGACCACTAGATTTTCTGGTCCACTTTCAATAACCATAAAAGTGTTGCACCCATCAATAACAGTGCTACCCGAAAGCTTTTACATAGTTCCAATATGAGCTCCCCGTATCAATGCTAGTGCTCCCCGAAAAATCTTACATGTATCTTTCTCGAACACTGTTTTTACACCCGTATCATCAATCTTGCTTACATAAATCATATTTATGCCCAATACAGGAATACGCAGAACACCCGGAAGTGTTCTAATCCTCCCACCTTAAAAATTCAACTTTACTTTTCCACGTCCGATGATTCTAGCCTTCCCTTCATTGCCTAAGAATACATCACCACCATCATATTTATCATACTCGTAGAACCACTCCATATGGGGAGTGAATTGAAAGGATGCTCCTGATTCAATCAACCATGCCTCATGATCTACATGTGTACTTGAAGAAGAAGCCAAGTACACATCCCCACCTTCATTTGAGGTGGTTTTCACCTCTGCAGAAGGAGCATCATCAAATCCATTTCATTTCTCAAGAGATTTAGATCTACAGTCCTTTTTTAAGTGCCCTTCCTTTCTGCATTTCCAGCACACCTTTATAGGTTTCCTGGAGATTTAGATCTCCCACTCGAGGAATTATTTTTGTTAATGTTCTAGGACCATCCTTGTACAGACAAGGCATCTCCATTCTGGCCCTCCATATTTTTCTGTCTCATCTCCTCCGACAACAAAGATGAGGCTATTTCATCAAAATTCAAGGTATTTGTATTGCTACCTATTGCAACAACTGTAGAAATTATACAAAAAACATGTATACCAATGGATTCAATCCGATCATGCGATATGATAAAACAAGATACTGAATCCTTCTACAAATTAATTGCGGAAAATTAAACACAATCGCACAATCACACCAAGTAAAAGAAAGAAGAAAATAAATCCACAACACAGATATTTTTCCTGGGGAAATCTTGCTTCTCAAAATCCCTCTATCCATATTGTATAATGAACCAAGGAATCATGAAACAATACAATGCATGCTTGCTCACAAGAATTTGCTACACTCTCCTGACTATCTCACACTGATCTAGACAAAATTGGGCTAACACTTAGCCAATTCTGAGCCTATCTTCAACCTGCCTTGCTCATGCAATCCCTGTGGAATGAAATCCCTATTCTTTAGGAATTTCATCCTTCCTTGTCTGCACAAGTATCATGGGAAATCCTATGGTGTTTTAACTTCATCTGGGTAGTTTGCTAAAAATACAACTGATAGTCAACTTCCCGTTAACCTTTGCCTCAACTGGGTCTCCACTGGAACTGACATGCATGCAACTACTAATAGTAAATCATTAGTCACTTGACAGATCACTACATGTGAATTAAATATGATTTAATTCACTTGACCTCTCACTAGTGCAACAATCAGTTGCAACTAGTTAAACTGACTGTAAATCACTTAACTGAGTTAACTAATTTCTCATGCATTAAACTATTTCACTCACTACAACTTGAACTCTAAAACACCTAGAATCACTCTGCATGCCTCACCAACCACCCTCAACTTGAAATTCATGATCTAACTGAGTCTATCACTCTCAGTTAACTATTACAATTGTTTATGAGATAAGATTACAATTTATTGTCCAATATAATTAAGGGAAAATTAAATTAGACACATTTACAATTTATTAAATAAATTGGCTTGCACACTAATGTATCGCTAGGAACCATCACTACATGACCTGTGGTCCCACACTAGTGTGTGTGTTGTCATGTTATTTCTGGATGCCAATTTCAACACTCCCTCTCAAGAAGAAAGGAATCAATCCTTTGGAATGGTCTTGCATGCACACATGCAAATCTTGCATGCAACATTTATCTAGTGTTGTTCGGACATGAAACTCTTGCATGCAACACTTCTCTATTGTTGTTCGCACATGCAACTATTGCATGCAACACTTTTGTAGTGTTGTTCACACATGAAACTCTTGCACACAATAATTCTGAAATTGAATAGCCTCCAAACAACTGAATCAATATAATGCATCTATCATTAGAGTCTTCTGACTGTTGCTAGCTACTGCACATGTCTACTGGACTCCCTGCTTTGTTGACATTTGCATCGATGCACTCTGCACTGCTACCAACTTTGATTTGCGCTCCAGTATTTGACACCTATCACGCTGATTTTTGTCTTCTCGACATTTGAATGCATAAATCTGACTGATCCTTCGTGCTACTACTGTATTGTGCACTCCTCGTAGCCAGGTTTGATCCATGAGACACACCATCTCAGTGAACCCTGCCCAATTTCTTCTTGGGATTAATTATGCACATCGCCCCACCTCACACCTGGAGGTATAGCTCCATGTATTTCCTCTACCCTTCTGGCTTGAAATTTCTCCCTCCTGGAGCTCTTTGCCTGAGTGGACTCTTCCACTCGGTCTCCTCTCTGCTTATCCAATTGTGGCTGCTCCACAACCTTCTAATACTTCTTCCAAGGCTACATGTTGAGAGATAATTTCTCCCTCTCAACCACCAAGTCATTAACCACTACTTTTCTCCTCAAAGCCTTGCATGCTTCCTCAACCTCGAGAGCATATAGGTTCTTGAATCTTGAACCGATTTTATTCACCTGTCCTATGGCTATGTGTTTAAGTGACACCTTTCCTTTTCTAAACATCACCTCATAACCACAGTCTTCCAATACCAATACAGAGACAATATTATTCCTTAGGCCTAGAACATACGAAACATATGCTAGTTTGAGTGGGGAGCCAGACTCCCTTTGAAAGGTAATTGTACCTATGCCGGTTTCACTATACCTCTCGTCATCTCCAAACTCTATGCTCTGCTGGAGGTATTTCTCCTCCAAGTCACTTAAGAGATCTCTATTCCCCGTCATATGGAATGAGGAACCACTATCTAAATACCACATGCATCACATTACACTAATGGCCATGCATGAAAAGAGAGTAAAATCAATCTTGAACTGTGAAGCCAATGCTTCACCTGTTGCAACTGTAGCCTCCTTCTTGCTTGCCTTCTTCTGTGGAAATTTTTTAGCATAGTTCCCATGCTCGTGACAGTGAAAGCATCTGATCTTGGACAATTATTTCTTGCTTACTTCACCTTGGGATTTCTTTCCCTTGGAATTATTTTCCTCACTAGCCAAGGCACAATATTCCTCGTCACTAGTCTTGGATGAGGATCCATCCCTGGTATCCCTCCTGAATTCTTCTTGTACCAAATCCAACCAAAGTCGCTCCCAAAATGGGAACTTCTCCCTCCCATTGACAGAGTCATAATAACTATTCTAGCTCTTGGGAAGGCCTAGAAGTACTAGGCTCACCAAGTCATCATCTGCTATGGTCACACCAACACTTCCAAGCTCATCTCGACATTGAGTGAACTTTTCCAAGTATGTTGGTACGGTCTTGCCCTCTTCCTTCTTGATTTTCATGAGCTTGTCCATCAGCGCCAAATTCCTTCGGTCGCTGCTGTTCTGAAATCGATTTTTCAAAGCCTTCCACATTGTATATGGAGTCGCTTATCCATGGAGACTTGAGACAATGTGGTCTCCTACTCCCTCCAATAAGATCCTCCTTGCCCTTGCTACCATCTTTTTCCAAACATCAAGAAGAGCGATGTCTGTTGCTGCGGGCTTAGGATTATCATTATCAATGAATTATTTAAACTAATGCAATAACTACAACTTGAACTCTAAAACACATAGAATCACTCTTCATGCCTCACCAACCACCCTCAACTCAAAATTCATGAGCTAACTGAGTCTATCACACTCAATTAACTATTACAAGTGTTTATGAGATAAGAATACAATTTATTGTCTAATTTAATTAAGGGAAAATTAAATTAGACACATTTCCAATTTATTAAATAAATTGGCTTGCACACTAATGTATCGCTATGACCCATAACTACATGATCCCACACTAGTGTGTGTGTGCTGTCATGTTGTTTATGGATGCCAATTTCACTGTTTCTTATTGCAAATTTCAACAATAACCATACTATCCCATGAATCTAGTAGAGAACAAAAAAAACTAATGCACTTTTCTTCATCTGAAATTTTAATATCAACAGATAAAAACTGGCTTACCACAGTATTAAAGACGTTTAAATGCTCTGTCACCCAGTCTCCATCCTTCATCCTCAGGTTTTACAGTTTTTTTGTAGGAACAATTTTTTCACCAAAGACTTAGATTGGTACAAAGTTCCTAACTTTTCCCATAAATCCTTCACCGTAGCTTCCCCTGATACATTAAACAATACTGAATCAGAGATACACAATTGTATTGTGCTATTTTCTTTTCGATCCAACTTCACCCAATATTCATCTAACATTGCCGTTGGTCTAGTACTCAGATCTACCTCAATCCACTGATCTTTATCCACCAACAAACCTCCATCTTGAGCTTCCAAAAATCAATACTTTGACCATTAAATTTCTCAATCTCTATCTTTCCATTGCTTGCCATCTTCTATCATCACAAAAATTGATCCCATAGATCTACCAATGAACATGGTCTACCATAGGACTGAGAAAAACCCCTTAGCAATAAATGCATCCCCTTGAAGCCGAAACAACTTTCAGTACCAAATGTAGGTTTTAACCATGTACATAAATTACCTACAGAAAAATTCTAAAAACATAAAATAAGCGATGGTGAGAACATAAAACATAAAACATATATACACAAAGATTTTCCCCTCGATCAAAAAACCGGGATGACCAGATTGATTTTAATTATATTCCTTTCAATGTTACAATACATATATATACGTGAACATTCATAAACCCCAATCCATTACCCCTAGATTAGAACACAACCATAGTTTCCTTGATCGGATCTACAAAATACCATGGGGAAAAAACCATCACACCCAAAACCATGTGAAAAACCCATGAACAAAACCATAGGCAGCTCCACCCACCTATTATAGGGCCCAATTTTTTTTTATCGGGGCACTGCCCTAGATCCTATGTAGGGGGCTTCCGCCCCCCCTGTGACCCCCTACTGTTCCCAATGCAACAAATAAGGGGGGGGGGGGATTTCGCCCCTGTGATGCACCCAACACAACGAACAGGGGGGGGGGGGGGATGTCGCCTCCCCCCGTGACCCCCTCACATGTGCAACTAGTCGTGGAAAGAATATAACACACCCAAAACGAGCTCTGAATCCCATTGGTAAATCTCAACCCACAAATTTTTACCACGTACTCCAATCCCCCTATTGTATCTCCTCAAGACAACGCCTGGGTTGAATCGAGACCAATGCATAGGAAATCTTGATGAGTGGTTTCAAAGTTAGCTTAGAATTCACAACACATTGAGTAATCAATATTTTTTTTAGGAGGAAGTTGATTCATAACCTTCCTTATGAGAGAAAGTGCAACGATCTGACGTGGATAATTACTCATGGAATAATCAAGCGTTGGTTTGTAGTGGCTAACAATGCTTAAATATGTAGCTTATCAATGGTCGTAGTGTATTTATGACAGAAGATATGAGAAGGAGATAAATTCCATACAATGGGCTTAGGTTATAAGAATCCGATGCATCAAATTCAGAATGAAAATGAATGGACAAAGATATCGATGGAAACTAGAGATACATGGAGCACGTTTAAGGATCTAGTTTTCATATCAATACATATGTCCTTCATCTATTTGATTTAAATGAATCGATACCTTTATTAAAAACACGTACATCATCTACTATTACATGCTATCTGAGAAGAATGATAAAAATACATATGGAAACACATAGAAAGGAATACATACTACAAACACAAATGAGCCGGAATCACCATGCCTTTGTCTTAATCTTCCATGGAGAAATACATTTATCAATAATACACAACAGTTCCCTTTTGGAAACAAAAATATTACCAAAATTCTAAACCTTTATGTTATGAAACCAGCTCCAAAAATAAAATAAAAGAGAGATAAACGCCTTATAAATAAGCCACTTCGAGGGAGAAACCTCCTTTACATTACATAAATGAACAATTCTTGGATGATACAAATGAAAAAACCTCCTTTCTATATATAGTAGTCCATGGGGTCACAATATAATCCTAGCTGACCTAAAAATAATAATGTAAGGGCACAACAATACAAATATGGGGGTTACAAGGGTACAACAATAACAATAAGGGGGATACACTAACAACAATAAGGGACTACACTAGTAATATAGGAACCTAAGATGCCCCTCTCCTTCAAAAAAGTGTTTTCCTCAACGCTTGAGTAGCTCATTAGGGGAATTTTGAGGTCTAAAATGGGCCTCATAAGAAAAATGTACAACAAAAATAAATTTTATAACAACCAATAGGATTCAAGATGATGATGTCAACCATGGGGGATGATTCACCATTTTTTAAATAAAAGGGTAAAAATATTAAAAAATAATAAAATAATAAAACTACTTTTTCAACTCGTATTTTCAACTTATCTCCCAAAATTTTTACTCAAATTTAGAGCGGGAGTACTCGTTGGATGTGAAATTTAATTCCTCATCCAAGGAGTACCCATGTTGCATACTTTCGATGAACTCTACTACACAAAAAATGAGAAATACATAAAAAACGTGATTGTAATCACGTTTTTTTTATGTATTTCTCATTTTTCGTGTAGTAGGACCCATCGAAAGTATGCAACATGGGTACTCCTTGGATGGGGAATTAAATTTCGCATCCAACGAGTACTCCCGCTCGAAATTTGAGTAAAAACTTTGGGAGATAAGTTGAAAATATGAGTTGAAAAAGTAGTTTTTCCATTTTTCCCTCTAAAATTTGATGATGTCATCAAATCTTATTTGATTTTTTCCACTATTATTTTATAATTTCCTTAGGAGGCCCATTTTAGACCTCAAAATTCTTCTAATCTGGATGCTTTTGTATAAAATTATCATCCTCCCATGTAGAATCTTCAGTGGGTAAGTTCTTCCACTTAATGAGATACTTTGAAATTGATCGATTTTGTAACTGTCGAGTTTTGGTTTCTGTGACTGCTTCAGGTTCCAATATGATTTTTCCTTCCTCATCAAGTTTTGGAAATATTTTTTGAACTGAAATTTTTTAACCTATAACCTTCTTTAAGATGGAAAACTTGATGCACTCGAGAAGAAGCAGGAAGCTCCAATTTGTATGCCACAGTACCAATTTTTTGCAACACCTTGTAAGGACCATAGTACTTTGGTGATAATTTATCATCCTTCTTAGCTTGATTGAGGGACAGTTGTTTGTATGGTTGTAGCTATAAAAATACCCAGTATCCTACGTCAAAAATTCTCTCGCTGCAATGTTGATTTTCCTGTTGTTTCATTCGATTTTGTGCCAACTTTAGTTTATCCTTTAAGAGTTGGAGAACTTGTTGTTGATGCTCGATGTGATCTTCCACTGCTTGAACCTTATAATTTCCTCTTAAATATGATGTGATGGATAGTGGATGATATCCATAAAGTGCCATAAATGGGGTCATTTTTGCTGAAGTATGGAAGGAAGTGTTATACCACCATTCAGCCAGAGGTAACCACTTGACCCATTGTGTTTGTTTATTAGATACACAACAACGGAGATATCCTTCCAAACATTTTTCCACTATCTCAGTTTTCCCATCATACTGAGGATGATAATATGAGCTATGAGCTAGTTGAGCACCCAAACAAGAAAATAATTCCGTCCAAAAATTTCCAGTAAAAATGGGATCTTTGTCGCTTACAATAATCTTTGGGTTTCCATGTAGCTTTTGAATTGTTTCCATAAATGCAGTAGCAACTGTACTTACTTTAAATGGATGAGATAATGCACAAAAGTGTGCATACTTGGTAAGTCTATCAACTACCACCATGATGACACTCTTTCCTTCGGACTTAGGTAAAACTGTGGTAAAATCCATTGAAATCTCCTCCCAACGTTGACTTGGAATGGATAAAGGTTGTAGAAGACCCGAGGTCTTAATTGCCTCAACTTTATTTTGCTGGAAAACCAAATATTCCGCCACAAAATTTTGAATATAAGATTTAAGGCCATCCCAAAAAAATTCTTTCTTTACCCTGTGGTAAGTTTTTAAAAATCCTGAGTGTCCTCCTAAGGGAGAAGTGTGCAATTCAAGAAGAATATTTTGTTTTAGTTGGTAATTATTACAAAGATATAAGCAATCTTTGTACCATAAGGAATCATTTTTCCAACAAAATGTATCAAATGTACTAGGATCTTGCTGCAAATTTTGAATGAGTGTCCACACTTCTTCATCCTTTTTCCATTCATCCCTTGCTTCATTTATCTAATATAGTTGGATAATAGAAATGAAACAAAGAAATGCTTCCACATCTTCATCCTTTCTTGAGAGTGCATCCGCAATAACATTTAGCTTCCCTTTTTTGTATATGATTTCAAAGTCATAACCCAACATATTTGTGACCCATTTTTGCTGCTCTTATGAAGATAGTCTTTGTTCCAAAAAATATTTAAGACTATCATGATTAGTTTTTACCTTGAAGTGTCTTCCCATTAGGTAAGGTCGCCATTTCTTTAGTGCATGTAGTATTACCAACATTTCCTTCTCATAAATAGCTTTCTGTAAATACTTTCCTTTGATTGGATGACTTTCAAAAGAAATGGGTCTTCCTTCTTCCATTAAAACAACACTGATTCCATTTCCTGATGCATCACATTCCACAAAAAAGGTTTTTGTGAAGTCCAGTGTAGCTAAGATCGGTGCTAAGCACATTGCCTCTTTAAGATGTTCAAAGGCCTTAATTGCTTCATGAGTCCATGAAAATGCATCTTTCTTCAATAATGTTGTTAGAGGTGCTGCTATTCTCCCATGATTCTTAACAAAATTGCGATAATACCATGTTAACCCGAAAAATCCTCGCAACTTCTTTATCGTTGTGGGGACTTTCCATTCCTTAATGGATTTAATTTTGTTAGGGTTTACCTTAACACCCTCTTGAGATACAATATGACCTAGATATTCCACCTCTTGTACTCCAAAGAAAATTTTGGAGGTTTTTTCATATAATTGTTTCTCCTTCAATAGTTTGAGCATCTTTTCAACATGTTGAACATGATCCTTCCAAGACCTCCTATAGATTAGTATATCATCAAAAAATACTAACAAAAATTTTCTAAGGAAGGGTTTTAAAATGGAATTCATCAACCCTTGAAATTTAGAAGGTGAATTAGTAAGGCCAAAAGACATGACCAAATATTTAAAATGACCCTCATGAGTTCGAAATGCTGTTTTCAGAATATCTTCAGTCTTCATTCTAATTTGATGATATCGTGAACGAATATCCAACTTGGTAAAATAAATTGCTCCATGTAATTCATCAATCACAGGAATGGGAAATTTATCTTTAATAGTGAGCTTATTGAGCTCCCTATAATACAGCCACATGTGCCATGATCCATCCTTCTTGTGCACCAATACTACTGGAGCATAGAAAGAACTTTGACTGAGTTGAATTATACTAGCCTATAACATTTCTGCAATCATACATTCAATTTCGTTCTTTTGGACATAAGGATATCTGTAAGGCCTGATGTTTGGAGAAACACTTCCTTGATCAAATGAATAGCATGATCATGATCACGAATAGGTGGGAGTCCATTGGGAGTTTCAAACACCTTGGAATGATTATCCAAGAATTTTTGGAGATCTAGAAAAATAGATGATTTTGATGTTGGAACTTCTAGTGAGCATAATTGTGCAATTACACCTTGTTGTTCTTTCTTCATAATATTTGTCATGATGTTAGAGGTTATTATCTTTCTTGACTTTCCTGTGATACCCCGTAATTCAACTTCCTTTCCTTCCAAAAAAAATTTCAAGAAAAGTTCTTGAAAATTAAAATCTACCATCCCCAAAGATTGTAATCATTGTACTCCTAGTACAACATCAACATCTCCCATGGGAATGGAAAGCATTGGAATATTCAATACATATTCCCCCATGGTTAGCTTGATATTATGGCATTTTCCAGAGCAATTTATAGCTCCTCCATTTGCAAGCATCACTTGAAATTATGGTGCTAGGTATAAGAAGCAATTCAATTCCTTGGCTACCTTACAATGAATAAAATTATGGGTACTACCTGAATCAATCGACACTATTACCTTTTTCTTCTTGATATGTCCTTCTATCTTGAGAGTTTGAGGAATGGTAATTCCTGCCAATGCATTACACGATATGGTCAGACTCATTTCTTCTTTTTCTAGGGTTGGTTCCTGGTGTATATCCTCTTCTTTTGAAGTTTCTTTTTCATTTTCTCCCTCCTCTTCACAATCTATGTAAAATAATTTCTTCTCAGCACACTTATGACCTTTAGTTTATTTTCTATCACAACTGTAGCAAAGCACTTTTACTCTTTTTTCTTCCAATTGTTGTGGTGTCAACCTTGTAGGTTGTGGAAGTCTAGGAGTAGCAACACTTCCATATTTATAGATTTGAGTGGTAGGATTCCTTGTCGCCATAATTTTACATTCAATGTTTATTGCCAACCTGAATGCCTTCTCCAATGAATCAGGTTCCCAATGGTGAACCTCATGGTGGATGTTATCCTTTAAAGTCCCTATGAAGACATCAATCATGTGTTCCTCTGGAATATCAGTTACCCTTGTATTCAATTTTTGAAAGTCCTCAATGTGCTCCACCACTGAACCCTTTTGTTTGAGATTTATCAATTGGCTAAAGAAGGTGTTGCTCTTTGTATCCTCATAATGTGCTATCATTTCCTCCATAAAAATTGACCAAGTGGCAATTTTTTTACAGGAGAAAAGCCATCGATACCATACAAATGTATTTTGTTCTAAATGTAAAGTTGCAAAGCGTACCTTTTGTGTGTTTTACACATTATTGAGATCAAAATATTGCTCCAAATGTAGTATCCATGTTACGGGATCCTTGGCATCAAACTTCCTCATATCCATTTTTGGAATATGGTGGTTCTTCCATCCAACATTAGAGTTTATGAAATCGCAATTAACATTTATTTTATTCTCATCATGAGTTTCCTGTACTGACTTTTCACCATTAGGTATCATTTCTTGTATCAAATTTGTCTAACCTTCCTTCAAACCTTCCATGTCATCCATCTTAGCTTCCATGCCATCCATATTAGATTCCATGCAATTCTTCAAACCATCTATATTAGCTTCCATGCCTTTCTTCAAACCATCAGCTTCCACGCCCTTATTCAAACCATCCATCTTAGCTTCCACGCCTTTCTTCAAAACCTCCATTTCATTTTTTGTTTCTCTTTGTGAGAGCGAAATTTGGCGCACTTGCTCTTTTATTTTTGATATATCATGTTGCACTTATTCCTCTTCATGAGTCATAGTAGAGTATTATGAGGGCTTAATGGGTGTTGAATTATTTTTAGGGGGAATTTTAGAACCCAATACTAATATATATTCTTCAATATTCCCTTGGAATCAATTAAAAATTATTTTTCAAACAAGACTTATGCAATTTGAAAAAAAATACACACCTTTTTCTTGCTTTTTAGGAGCTCGATATTGAAACTGAATTATCTCTATGATTTTTGATCTTCAATATCTGAAATTCGGTCCTGTAGTAGCCCTCTAAATATTCTTTCAAATGCCACAAGTCTGACTTGATTTGAATTCTTCAAGGCAAAGTTATGCCCAATCTCCCACAATGATCTAATTATGGACTAGTTCAGTTTAGCTAACTTGTATGGTGTGCCACATGTCATTGTTTCCTCAATTTTTGAAATTGATACAAAGGAAACTAAAGTCTGTGTAATTTTGGCCACTTTTTATAGAATTCCAATCCGATTCTCAAAGAGAGAGTTATGGAAATTTTCCAACGGTCACCTCTTTGACATGAAATTCGAGAGCCTTGAAAAACCCTAACTTCCACAACTCATATCTCCGAAAATATTGCGAACCAAGACCTGAAATTTTTACATGAAGTTCCTTAGGATTTATTCATCTGGTGGTAAAAATTTCAGCTTTTAAACCTTCGTATAAAAAATTTTATAGCGAAAATTCCACGTGATCTATTTGGAGCAGCGAAGCCCTATAATCCAAATCTATGATACCAAATGTTATGAAACCAGCTCCAAAAACAGAAGAAAAGAGAGATCAACGCCTTAGAAATAAGCGAATTCAAGGGGGAAAATTCCTTTACATTATATTAATGAACAATTCTTGGATGATACGAATGAAAAAACCTCCTTTCTATATATAGGAGTCCACGGGGTCACAATATAATCCTAGCCAACATAACAATAATAATGTAAGGGGGCAATAATAACAATATGGGGTTACAGGGGTACAAAAATAAAAATAAGGGGGCTACACTAACAATAATAAGGGACTACACTAGTAATATAGGGACCTAAAACTTTAGTTCAATATCATAAAACTGTTTATATAGGGCCTCAAAGGGAGAGCCCATTATCAAAATATTCCTTCTTGATTTCATTAGAGTGAATAATCATATAAAAAATTCAGCGTGCTCTGTGGCACAACTGTACTAACTAAATACTAATGTATTGATTAAAAACAAAATATTTACATAAAGATAGGAAATAAAAGTTTCACGAATGACAGGATCGAAAATATCTTCATTCATGGTAGGCCAGTGGTGGAGGCTAGATCAAGGGATCAATGATTCAGAATAGGAGTGGATTAATGAACTAATCATATCTCTGCCACAATGCTCGATCCATTTGAGGAGCCTGGGAGAAAATTTGATATGTGATCTTGCGATTGGTCAGGCCCAAGTAGTCTAGCTTGGAATGGAACAAAATTTTCACTAACCCTAGTAGCTGGAAGTTCCTTTTTATATAATTTACCACTGTTTTTCCCTTCAGAGTAGAAGTATTTTCATGAGAGGAGTCCACTTTACTCTTTGCTTCTACCAGTCTCTAGCTGTATTGTTCACACTGAATTAGCTCTCCCCCAGAATCCCAATAGTTGGGAAATCCCGCCCTGACAATCCTTTCAAACTCAGTGTTGAAAGCTTCAACATTCTTTATAACTACATCCAGACACTCCTCAGCCTTGACTGTAGCCTCCTCGTTCTAGAAAAACTTAGCAATATCCATGATATCACTGACTATACACACCACATCTATAAGCTTCAGTTCACTGATTGGTCTTTCATTAACAAGCTTAATAAACTTTTTGGAAATATGGGAGTTCTTCCCTCCATCCACTTTGGCTGACAAGAGGAAGAATTCATACTCCTTGATTACGATCTTCAGTTCATTCATCAAGGTTATCTTCTCCCAGTGGTTTCTCATTTCCTCAATGATATCATCCCAGACAAGTTTCTTGGCTTGCAACAAAGACATGTTCCCATTCAATTTCCCTTCAGATCAATGACCTCTTCATTTACTGCATGCAGGTTCTTGCCGATAATTTCGGTTTTCATTCTAGTAGCCTTAAGCTATTTTTCCTTCTGAGTTAGAATTTCCTCAAGCTTCTTTGACACTTCTCACAAGCCTGACCATAAGTGTGAACTTCTCCAAACAATTTTGGCCAGTAAAAACATGCCTTGAGAATTTTTTGTGTTGTATCCCTCCAACTATATTGTCCTCCACAAGAAAAACCATGGAATTTATCCATTACCTTGTGAATCTCCTCCTAAACCAAACACAAAAGCAAAATTCCAACGGGGTGTTTCCACTATAATTGACCATTTGAGACAACAAGTTTTTGGGCCTGTAGTCTCAAAGCCCTATGCTTCACCTTATCAAAGCTCACTGGGAATCTAATAAAAAGTAGATAATGAAAAATGTCTTTATAACAACATGACACAATATACTTCATCTGAATTTTCTTGGTTGTTGTTTCAATCTCTTGCTTTTGCTCCATATTTCCACTTTCTCCATCTCTTTTAGCCAATAGCTTTATTCCCAATGCTTGGAAATTGCTTCTGTTAGAATTTTAACTAGTCCCTATCATTTAATGAGCTTTTTGGATTGACATCCATGTCATACTCCTGTATTTTGGAAATCCATTTGCCTCTTTTTTCCTCATTGTCTCCTTGTACCATAGTGTCTTTCATGACATCTGTAGGAACATAAGCAATTATGTTGGAATGAAGAACATAGATTCTAAAGGCCTTTAGGCCTTTGACCAAGGCATAAGCCTATTTCTCTAAGATGTTATACTTTAGCTTAGCTTCTCGTAGCAATTGACTGAAGAATGCTATTATTTTCTCATGCCCTTCACTATTTTTTTGCAATAAGAGAAAAAATATTGTACGAGGAAAAGAAAAAGAAAACATGAAAAATGGTTTCAAATAATCGGGGCTGACCAACATAGGAGCTTCTGTAAAATACCTTTTAATTGTAGAGAAATATTCACGATACTATGGAGTCCATTTCACTTTTTTTTCTTTCTTCAACATTTCTGTGATCTCTTTAACTATCTCGACATAGTTTGGTATAAATCTCCTCAAGAAGTTAATCCTGCCCAATAAAACCTTAACCTCTTTCTTATTCCTTGGTAGTGGGATGTTATTTATGGCTTCCACCCTCTTGGGATCAATCTTCACCCCCTCTTTTTCCACTATGTGTCCCAACAATTTTCCTTCACTTAGAGCGAACTGGGATTTTTTAGGATTCAGGGACAAGCTGTATTTCCTGCATTTCTCAAAATCAAGTCACGAATGTTCAACGTGCTCCTCATATTTCTTAGAAAATAAAATAATTTAATCTAGGTAAATGACCAAAAACTTATCATGTTCCCCCACAAAAACTATATCCATTCCTCTTTGAAATGTGGCTCTTGCATTTATGAGGCCAAATGACATTCTAGCATACATGAAGGTTCCCCAAGGCATAGTGAAAACAATTTCATTTTGATATTCAGGATGTACAACCACCTGATTGTATCTAGAAAATTCGTCTATTATAGACATCCGGGCTGACCCTACCACCTTCTGTAAAATACAATCCATTTTTGGAAACTGGTAATTGTCTTTCAGTGAAGCTTTATTAATATTCCTGAAGTCCACGCATAACCTTATCTCTCCATTATTTTTTCTTATATGAACCAGATTCACCACCCAGCCTGAGTATCTTAGAGGTATAATGATTTTGACTTGAAATAAATTCCTTACCTCCTTCTCAATAGATGGGAGTAGAACAACATTGATCTGCCCAAGTTTACGTTTGTATGGTTTTACCCCACCCTTCAAAGGAATCTCGTGTTGAATAATATTGGTATAAAAAGATTTTAAATCATCATAATAACAAGAAACACATCCTTATAATATCTAAAAATGTTCATATACATTTTCTTGTATTTATGGGGAATTCCTTTTTCCAACTTGATTATTCGAGGTTCCTTTTCCCAACCGATGTTGCAATCCTCCACCTATTCTTAAATTTATTGTTCAGTCGGTTTGATAGCTACATCATTTGATTTGAAAAATATTTCCAAGGGAACCAAACCCTTGGGAATAATGTTACCCTTCAACTGTAAAATCTGGTGCCCTGCAACGGTTCCTCCCAACTCGTTTGATGTTCATCCATCATAGTCTCCTCCCCTTGGTAAATTACTGAATTTGAGAATTCCCCAATAACTTCCATGAAGCATTTAATCTTCTCCTAATCTTGAAACACATACCAATGTATGATATTATTCTATAATGATGGTATATATTTGACTTCAGCCTCACATATGAGAAGTGGAGGTTTGAGGCAGTTTAAAATTTCTAGCAGCTATAGCCAAGGAATCAACCATCCGATTTAGTTCTTTGGGTAAGAATTGAATGTTGAAGGCTAAGAAAAAATTATTAGTAAGATCCCATACTTCATTATGGTAAGCCTTCAACCTTGGGTGCTTGTTTTGACATTGATTTTTGATTTGTTTCACTACCAGTTCTGAATCTTTGAACACAACCAAGCATTCAATATTAAGGTTTCTTGCAACTTGCAGAACTAAGAGTAAAGATTCATACTCAGGAACATTATTTGTGGCTTAAAACTCCAATTTAAAGGAAATATGGGTCAAACTTCCTTGTGGGGCTATTAACAACACACCCGCTCCGTTTCCTTTCTTGGAATAAGCACCATCAAAATACAACTTTCAAAATTTATCACATTTCAGTGACTATTGGTTTATCTGGATTGAAGACTGCACCTGTGTTTCTTCCAGGATTAGATCATCTTCCTCTAGCAGTAAGTAGGAGAAATATTTCTCTTTCCCATACACATGGGTGTTATTCAAAGAATCAACTCTCATAACTATATTTACAAACCTTGATTCTCTATACAGTTGTCTTTCCTGTCCACTAAACACCGAGATGGTAGCATAAGTAAAATACAATTTAATGGACCCTCCAATATTGGATCCCCATGACCGGGACAAGAGCATACTGAACCTTGCAAAGATATCAGCCACTACAATATCCATCACTACAATTTTCGCAGGGATCTGGGCCAAAGTCACAACCAAATCTTTGATCATCCCTAGACACTTCACTCTCTTGGAGTCAAAGGAATACATATCTTTATATGGCCTAGTTATTTGCAGCCCCAATTTCTCCATGAAATATAGAGGCATCAAGTTATGAGAAGTGCCTGAGTCTAGCATGCAATTATTTAACAAGAGGTCATGAAATACCAAGATAACATAAAAAGGAGTGGTGGAAGGGTCTTGTTCTTCGACATGAGGTCCGAATACCATCATGGGAATTTCTTCTTGAAGGTTTAAAATATCATGTAGGGGGAATATTTTAGATGGACACATGAACCGAGACACCTGAGCTTTATAATTGGGTTTCTTTAAAAATTCGTTCAGCGAGAGAAATATTTTGACCTTCTCAAATTATCTTTGGAGATAAAAAATAGTAAGACTTCTTTCAGCTATGATGACCTCAGTGGGCTCTTTTTCCTATTATAGATTGGCTTTGGAGGAAAGGGATACTTTTCTATTTTAGAAGCTTCAGACCTATGAAGAATAGGATATAGGGATCCCTTTTTATTAGATGAGACTGATTCTAAAGGTTTCTTTCCATTTTCTGTTGATTTAGAAGAATTTTGGGGAGAGGAGTATCGGTCTGTAATCCTAGATATATTCCTAGAATATCTGAGGTCATATTTCCGGTGTAGCTGTGCTTGCATGAAGTGAGAAATCTCCCTGAAATAAATGTCAATCTCACCATCATTTGAAGGTGCATCTAAATCATCCTCTCCTTATTGATGTACTTCGGCTTCATATTCCCCATCAAAGAAAGAAGAGAATTGATTTTCATGAACCCCATGGTTTCTTCTGCCCACTCTTCTAGGTCATCCTTTAAGTATAATGGGGGCTAAATGTGACCCTACTGCTATTTTCTCTCTCTTTGTAAGAGTTTCAAGGGAGGTCTCCTATACTGAGGATTGAAGCCTCGGTTAGGGTCTAGTGTATTTTTTTTGGGGAGGATTCTTGTTTTCTAACTCCAGCTTCACGATCTTGTTAGAAAGGTTTCTTATCAATTTATTCATTTCCTCAAGTTTCTGCTTTTGTGTTTCCTTACCTTTATTTGAGGAACTTCCATATTCTTTTCCCTTCCTCCTTTATCCATGGTTAGCCCTCCCCCTTGAATTTCCATTAGAGGTAAAGTTTTCTTCAACTTCTAAATCATCTATTTGAATTTGGTGTAAGTTCCGAGACTTCCTCTCCCCGAGTGTGAAACCAAACTCTGGTTCAAAATCCCCAGCAAAGACTACTTTGGCAACTTCCTCTGGAGGCTTGATTTCAACAGGGAGCCTATTGCACAACCTATTAAACCTCTTTATAAACTTTGGAACATCCTCATTTTTTTTCTTCATAGCATTGAATTCAGTGAGTATATACCCATTATCCCTCTTCTTCCCCCATTTCTACGTGAAATAATTTTCCATTTCTTCCCAATTGGTGATTGAAGCATTTGGTAGGGACTTGAACCATTTCTTGGATTCTCCATCCAGATATTGGAAAAAGAGTCTCAACACTACATCAAGATGTTCAAAATTTAGGTTTTATAAAAACACACATAAAGTTTCTATATGCCTTTGTGATGAAATGCCATCTTCTCCTGTGAACCTTGGAAAGATCTTGAGATAGTCCCGTGGCATATCATTCAAGGATTGTGGTAAGTCCAATGGAGCATATTTATTTAAAAGGAAACCTAGGACAACCATATTGAGTAAGGGAGAAGGTGGTATATTTATTATAGGTCCTTGTAGATGGGTTATCTGAGTAGTAACTGACTGCATCTGAGTTGAGAGACTTTTTACACTGTGTGTAGGACAATTTATAAGGATGTCCTTGCCCTATTCTATTTTAGGGGAAGGATGAAATGAGAAAGAAGGCGTACTAAAAGAGGCTTCTTCATATTTGACTCTTGAGAAGAATGTATCAAAAAATGAACCTCCTTCTCGAGGATATTCGAGTACTCTGGAGGGAAAAAACATGACAATTTATTATTGCTTTTTGGGAGCTAGAAGAGGATGCTTCTAGGAAATAGGTTATAGGAATAGGTAGGGATGGGGTTCTTTCCTTCCAGATTCTCCGTAACACCCTCCTTCCATATCTACCCAAGTAATCTGCCAACCGGGATAAACATGTGACGAGAGTCTACTATGATCAGATTCAACCTCCTAGGTGACCTGAAGGAATTGGAATCGACAGAAATACATCATAAAAACCTTCCATATTAGCAACAAGACTCCTAGGAACCATCCCAACCACTCAAGTAACTAGCCCCTTGGTCCCATTGAGTTTTTACCTTCTTAACCCTCAGACACTCCCACAAGCCTGGATCCCTGCGTCTGGGAGGATCTGGACGCATGCATAGGCCTGCATGCCCACGTCTAGAGACTAAATTATCCTGACTTGTGTCTGCGTCTATACGATTTAAGGCACTTTTTCAGGCCTAGATCGTAGGATACTACACATAACTCAATGAAAAGCTCAAACATGAAATATATCAGTGAAACAATGATGCACAAACAAACATTCAAATAAGGACTTGACTGGACCCCTACTAGCCATGAAAAAAATTTCGGAAAACATGTCACAAGGATGTAATATATAGGTTTAAATAACATATCTGAGCATATGGGTCTCATACTTATCTGACAATCGTTAATAAACATTGTTGCTACATCACATTAATTGCATTATAGTCTATTTAGGCATAGATGCATTTTTCATTCAATTACGAACCAAAACATGATGAGAACAATACTTCATCACCATCATACAACTCAGTCATAACCAATATATAATAAACAGAAATGACAAGCACATAAAAACCATATAAACCATAGAATAACAAGCATATATACCCATAAATACCAGGGAAAAATAGCTCTTAATTCCATAAGAAAAATGAAACCATGTCTAGGAATTCCACGTTCCACCTGTCCATAGACATGGCTGAGCCAAATATATCTCCAAACACTCACCCCCATGCCATATTCCAAGAATCAATGTGGGATCTGATAAGACAAATCCATCAAAACCAAACCAAGGATTCTAGAGGCCTAACCAACTCAACCCTCAACCAGTGATTCCACCTCACTGTCGGACATCACAACCATCACAGATTGGTCTCTGCCCAAGCTGTTCCAGGGATCCAGAGTGTTTGTTCCAACGAGGGCTTCCAGGACTAGTAACTCAACACCAGCTGTTACATGGCTTCCAGAGCATTTTTCCAACCAGGGCTTCCAGGACTAGTAACTCAACCCATCTAGGGCTTCCATAGCATTTTTCCAACCAAGGCTTTCAGGACTAGTAACTCAAACCACAACTGTTCGCTAGTATTCCAGAGCGTTTCTCCAACGAAGGCTTCTAGGAAGTAATAACTGAACTCACATTTAAAGAAACACGAGAACCAACCAGAAAACAAGCAATGAAACTAAACCCACAACACCATGGCTATCCATGAAATGAAAGGCTAGGAAAATCCATTGTTAATCCAGGAAATCCTCCATGCCAATGACATATCGTGACCAAGAAACCACATGCATACACCATGCATGCCAAAAATAGTGAGGAAAACATACATGCAACTCGATACTTGCTATCAAAACTTGTTGTAGCTGCTGATCCCGATGTCCTCTTGCACTTTCTTGCTCTTCCTTTTCCTTCTTTATCCAAATCACCAAGTATGCCACACCCTCTAAGAGTGCTCCAAGTAAATTCTAAGTATCCAATAGTATGAGAGAGAGAGAATAATGAGAGCTCCAAAACTACACTGAGCAAAATCTTAAGCCAAAAGATTTTCAACTGATCCCCATAAGCATTTTTATCAATGGGGCATCTATTTTCTTCATTTTCCATTATTTTACTTCATTTTCCTCCTCACATGCAACCTGTGACCTTTCACCTCCCCTTTCTCCTATTTTCCTTTATTTTCATAAATAAAATGCCAATAATGCTTCTTGCCTTTCCAAATCCTTTTCTATTTCCTTCTCCAATTTCCTTTATCCATAATAACCAAAATGAACACCTACCAGGATGTTTTTCCCACCATGAAGATTGGAATATGTGTCCCATGACATTGTTCTTATATTTTTTTACATGATTTTTTTAATGAGGGTTGTTACAGAACCCTCCCCCTTGGGGGAACACCGTCCTAGGTGTTCAATGACGCCTATAACCAACAAGACCGCTGAAAGAAAAACATACTGCCCATGGAGATTTATAGCACAACTCTATGACCATTGCTGAAATCATACCGTTTACTAGAAATTTATAACACAACTCATTACAATATTTATAGTAACAACCACATTTTATTCAACCAAAAAATAACCATACTGTCTATGGAGCTTTATAATTCCATCTCGATACAATATTTACAATAATATACACATATACACATATACACATTTTATTACCCAAAAAATAGAAGGATACTATGCCTGCATTTGCTACAAGGGAATCAAAAGGCTCATACCTCTACCCTCAAAGTAGTACCAGGATTCACCTCTTTCTCCCGAAGTACATAATCCACTGCCAAAGTCAAATTCTGCATCCAATGTCCAGTTCTACAATTTGCGCTACTGTACCCTCACTGAACAGTTTCCGATTCATTGTGCTAGGGCACACTCCCAATGTGCAATTGATTCCATCTAGAAATTATAATGACCAAAACAAATCCATCCCTGACCTTCCCTTCTTTGATACACAGTCCCTCGGGAAATACGGTCATCACATTCCGTTTAGTCACTCACCTTCCAAGTTTCCCTGGCACCCCCATCTCTGGTAGTCCATCCCTTGGCAAGGCTTCCTCACATCAGAAGATACAAAAACCAAGGCATACCCCTGCCTCAAAACCATCATACCAGTCATAGCATGCTCATGGAAATAAATGGATACTATTGGGTACTAGTGTCCCATAACGACCCTGCTCTAGAAGTGCTTTACTAGCATACTACTGCCTGTTTCAATTCATTTTTCTATTGCTACTAATGCTTGCAATCTGTTTCAACCCCCCAAATAGGAAATTATGTGCTTCTTGTACGAAGCACATAATTCCCATTAGAATCAAAATGAATTTAAGTAAACTCAAATCATACCTCATTGGTATCTCGTCAACAAGGTACACTTGCAATCCTATTCACTTCCTGTCACAATAAGTCAAAGTAGTTGTTTGATCAATCATCTTGTATAAACATATCATATCCGGTTAGTTCAAAACTCAACCATCATAAATTAAAATCATGAATCACATGAAGTCACCATAAACCATAATCATAAATAAAATGTAACCATCATATTTCAGAATCACAGTTCACATGGATAACAAGACTGAAATAAAATGTTGATATTTATCCTTCAATGGTACTTACTTCTGCCTTTGCTCTTTTGTACACATACCAGATCGGTTGCCACACCACACAAACATCCAGTTCCTTTGCTTCTCTTCAATCACGTACACATACACACGATGTACATCACAACACGTACACCCACATATGACATATAACACCATACAATACACACACCCACACCGACATACGACACATACACCTACACCTAGTGTACAATACAACACAATACATACACCTATACTGGTATAAAACACATACATTTTCACCCGATGTACAGTACAACACAATACATATGCATATACATATACAGAGTAAAAAATAGTGAATAAATATGTCGCGATACCATGAATATACCATGCACATCCATAGTACCGCATGCCCGCAACACAACATGTGCTACATGCACACAATACCACATGTATAACAATACCATATGCACAACATGTACACATTATCACCTGTACACAACACTACCTGCAAAACATGTGCACAACATCACATGTAGATGACACCACCTGCACAACGTGTACATAACGCCAAATGTACACCGCACCACCTATAAAATGTGTACACAATACCACATGTACAACACCACATTCATGACATGTACATCACATGTACACAACGCCACATGCACTACATGTACATGACACCACTTGCACACAACACCACATGTAAAACATGTACACAAGACCACATGCACACAAAACCACATGTACGATCATGCACACAACCCCATATGTACATAATACCATATGTAAAACACACACACACCACCATATGTACTTAGAAATACATATACAACATGTACATAACACCATACATACACAACACCACATATCCAAAATGTGCACAAAACCATATGCACACAACAACGCATATTCAACATGCACACAATACTATATGTACACAACACCACATATCCAACAGGTACATAGCACCATCTATACCTACCATTGCATATGAAATATACACACAACACCATATATAACACAATCATGCAACATCATATGTACACACTGCTACATATGTTACATGTACACAATACTATATAATAATTGAATATACAACATGTGCAACATATACAAAAAAATAGTACTACACATCCATAGACCACACACACTCCACAAGAAACCTTGTTTCTAGTGTCTTTCCACTATCCATGCTTATCCTAGCATGCCGCAGATCGCACTACTTTCACTTCGCTGATGTACCCCTCAACATTACGTGTCCATAACATAAATATAGGCATAGTACAAGCATATAATATCAATTCATGTACACATGATATTGAACTCATAGATATTTCAGGGTTACTATTCCCACTTGATCACTCATAAGACGAAGAAAATCTTCATGGCATTCGCCTGTATAAGAAATCATTCCTCCATAAGAATGATCCTTGAAAACCCTGTCACACACACACACACACACACACATATATAGATAGATAGATAGATAGATACATATATATAATCATTGGCATAAAACAATCATGATCCTATGAGAAAAATACATACATACACACATATATACATATAAACATTAGCATTAAATAATCATGATACATGACAACCCTGTCAGGCATGAAATACATACATACATACATACATACATGTATACATATATAAACATAAACATATTATCATGATCACAACACAATTGATAGTTATCATAAGGTCTAGGTTAAGAGAACTTCCTCTATTCATGAACAACATGCACAACATTGAGAATAATAGTTGCCAACATAGCGAAGACATATGATGCCTCAAATCCATTTAATTTAACTTTCGGTTACCTTTCTCGTGTTTGTACTACCACCATATATTTAACACAATTGATCCGAGTAAATTTCGCTACCCTTTTAACCAAGACCTTTTACTTCGGTTGATGTGTTAGAATTGCATCAAAGCATTAATGAACATAAATGAACATTGTTGGGAAAAATAATAAGAGGGGGGGGGGGGGGGTGAATCAGTATTTAGAGCTTACTCAAAACTTTTACTTTTTATTTATAGAATTATATATGTGAATTTAATTAACCCAACTCACGTATATATGCGGATATCTTTAAGCAAACTTTCTTATGTCCAGAGATCTTATTATGCAGATAATTCTTTACTTAGATCATTGCATCATTCATTCATTAGATGTTTAGTAAGCAATAAACATGTGCAGTAAGAATAGAATAAATCATCACGCATAAGCAACACACATGAACACTAGGATTTAAGGTGGAAACCCAACTCGGGAGAAAACCACCACTGCTGTCGTCTCTGTCTTCAATATTTATTATAAAGAAAACTGCTTACAATCATGTACTAGCGCAGACTCATACCAGCATGCAGGCACCCACTTGCATAAGGCTGCAACCTTCTCTCATTGTCCAGCTACTACCGGAAGGGAGCTTCAACCCCCTGATCTCGTTTACCAACCACTCCTGGAAGGGAGCTACAACCCCCTGATCTCGTTTACCAACCACTCCTGGAAGGGAGCTACTACCCCTTGATCTCGTTTACCAGCTACCACTGGAAGGGAGCTACAACCCCCTCACTGAAGGATTCGACCCTCAGCACCACCATGGACCACGTTTCATCAATTTTCATACTGGATCCAATAGCTTCCACACAACACAACTTGTAGGCCTCTTTTCATCATATTTTTAGACTAGACCCACTCAATACATTTAAGCTCAAAGAACATACATCAAATTGAAACTTTATAACCCATTCAATTCATTCATTGAATCATCAACCAATCAACCAACCAACTGATCTTTAATCATAATCAACCAACATCATTAATCAATATTCAAACAACTTAGATCTGTATGAAGACATCTTGATAGACAACAGTAATACAACAAAACAAATTAGATATTTCCTTCAACATACTTTAGTAAAACCCTAGATCCCATACGCGCTTTTACTTCACTGAACCCGCATATATACGTGCTTTCATATAGAAAAACCTGCGTATACATCTGCAAACATTTCAGGATTGACCTTATATTCCATACGCGCTTTTGCTGAGACCAACCCGCGTATATGCGCGCTTTCTCTACCACGAACCTACGTATAGATCTGCAAACATTGCAGGGCTTCACAACTCTTCAGAACAGATAAATAGCTCAGATCTTACCCTTTACTCCAGAAAATATTTCACCTCATCTCAGATCTAAACATTCCATGAACATATCTAGAAGATACATAGTCATTTCAGGTCAAGAGATCTTCATCCATCGTTGTATTCATAGGTGCATTATTTATTCAGATCTATTAATGAAATGTAACCCATTCCATGCAGATATACTTTAGAGTGAAGTATTCATTCAATACCCAGACACATGCACACCTAGCACTATGATCTTCTTCTCCTTATATAGATTTAGCTTTTACCAATACCATGAGTCAAAACCACTCAACTGCTGATGGTATACTTGGATGAAATCAAATAGACAATACACCACTCAATATTGTCGGCTAATACCATGGTAATGCCTCTTGGTATTATAATTTTAGAGTGAAAAAGGAATACGTGACTTGGAGTGTTCGTTTCCGGGTGTATACACAACTTCTCTTCATAAAAACTGCGTATATGCTAACCCTGAATGTATACGCGGGTTCCCTTTATAAAATTAGCATATACATTGCATCCATACGCGGGTTGCCTTCACAAAAGTAGAGTATACATTGTGACATATTATATTTATCATTTCTCTAGCATTTACTGGAATTATTTTCTCTGTCACATCTGAACTGATCTGTAGATACATCATTCTTACATCTTTAACACATAGGTTTCTTATCATAGTAAACTCATCAAGTAGGTTTCCATCAAGAACAACTTCATCAAGTAGGTTGCCATTAAGGACAACACATTACATCATATTGCCAACAATATCTGCATGCTGTAAAGAAGAGGAACATAACAAGCATTAACAACATAAGACATTGATAATGAAGTTTGTTCAGGAGGGACTACGTCTCCGGGCATCGGTGTCAAGATGGTGTAGGCCACTTCATTAAGTGCTCGAAAGAGTGATGATTTACATGGATGATATTTTCTCTATTGTACAAGGAAAATTCCCTCACACAAGAGTGGCTGGATCTCTCCACGAGATGATCCACTACAGGAACTGTAACTCTCGAAAAGGACTCCTATCAGTATGACAATTACTCACACATCATGAATGTGAGCATCCTGCCAGCATGGCAACAAAGGGATCTCAATCAAACATACATGTGACAATGAGTATCCCATCAACATGGCAGCAAAGGGATCTCAACATAATACATATCCATGATATAAATTACATCTCACATAAAGAAAAAAACAAGATCCCACATCAAAAATCAACATTGATATGTATAACACAATGCATATCATAGCAAAGAGACAAATAAGTACATGGAATCAACGCATCATATACCTCACACTGAAGATGACTGAAGAATGGGTTACTCCACTGCTGGATCTAAAATCACCAACGCAATCGTGGCATTGAAAGGTGGGGAATCGATTGATCACTTACTGAATGCTGACACCTGCATCCCACTTTGAAAAGTGGCCGAAAAATATAAAGCTCAATTCGTGGCATCGAACAGTGCAAAATCAACTATCAAATTTCTGAATTCTGACAAAGTGAAAATATAAGCTATAGGGAATCTTTTAGATTCCCCCTAGATTCCTCAAAGATGTTGCTCCACAGGGAATCTAGAAATATGCAACTCAAAACAAGAATCTGATCTCACCATTGATATCCTTGCAAAATTTCGAGAAGAATGAGTATAAGGTTGACCTCATTCTGACACCAATGAATTTCAATCTCCAAGGAATCTGAAAGATTCCCTCAAGATTCTTGAAGATTCTCCTCCAGAGGGAATCTGAAAAACTGCTGCTCAAAAGGAAAATTTGGGTGCACCATCGCGTTCCCTGTAAAATTCTAGTTAAATTCATATAAAGTTTAATACATTATGAAAATTTTACCTCCTTGAGATCAAAAGATTCCCTTGGCATCAAACTGGAATCTGTCTTGAATTGCGTGCTTGCTCCTACCTCGATCTACATGCTCCAAATTTTCTGGGCGCACTTCTAAATTGGATGGTTTAAGGGATGAAGGCTTAGCGGACTCCCCAAGGGATCCGCTAGCCAAGTTGGTTGAGATCCAAATATTGAGGGAGGGGGTCGGGTGGTCAAACCCTGCCCCTCTATAAAAGGTGCATATGGATTTTTAACACCCACATACATTATGTTAAAAGGACGTATGAGGGGGGTTGGACCCGCATGAGGCAGCGCGCCTCCAAATTCACTGCCGTCTGTTGTAAAATGTATTATATATGTTTAAAATATATTATATACATGTTTAACATATATATGTAATACATACGCTTGGTGTGGAGCTTCGTGGGGTCCGGCGAGGGTCATGGCCTGCCGACCCATAAATATATATTTTTATTTGTTATGATCGTTCGGTGGGGTGGTGGGGTTGGTGGCCCGCCACCCCTTTTTTTAATTATTTTTTTATTTCGATAACAAACTAAGTCATTTTTAAAAATTTCAGTTTTGACCGTAGGAGTCATTTTAAGGAGACCATAATTTCGCCCGGAATCTGGCCAAAGTTGGATGGAATCCAGTGGCTGGGTTTATGCAAATTTGTCGCCTCCTTAAGCTGCGACATCGCCAAGTCAACCCTCAAAGTTTGACTGCTCGTAACTCCTCCGTACAAACTCAAAATTGAGTGTCGTCTACGCAATTGGAATCAGAAAGACGAGATCTTCAAATTGACACTAAGTTTTCCACATTTTTGACACTTTGATTTTTGAGCCTTTGTGCTTAAGCCACTTGTACTTGGACCTGTACGATCCACCTAGGTCATTTCTCCCCACTGAGGAGCTTTTGGTCCTCCAAAAGCATCAACAATAATATGCAATTGTTGTGTACTATGTTTGCACCATAGTGTCCTAAAAAAGGTCACCCTTCCATCTCCTTCACCTTTGTTCTTTGGAGCCTTAAGTGATGAACCGACACCTCCATTTTCTGCAAACCTGTAGTACAATATCCTACAAATTACATGCTCAAATTTACCAACTATAACCCAAACATTTCCATACTTGCCACGATTTTATAACACATACTCGGTGGTCAAGTTTACATCAAATGGAAATCACACCCCAACTATCACTACAAGGCGAAAACATCATTGTTTCTTTTTGAAGTGATGAAAAACACATCATCACTTTTACATAAAATAAATTCATCATACGACATATAAAATAAATAAAAAATGTCATTGTTGCTGAACAAGTGATAGAAAACACCTCATCACTTTTACAGTTAAAAATGCAAAATATGATTTACAAACACGGCCATGGCAAACTAACACATCTAGAAAAATAATCTAGGAAAACCCCTCTTTAGCAAAGTGAATGGTCCATCCCCCTGTGGGATATTCTCTTGTCGATCACCTCTTTTGACTGGTTCATGCAAGAGCGCTTTCTCTTTAAGGCGTTGCTCTTGATGGAGTCTCTAGCACGTGGCTCTTTGATGGCCACTTCGGTCACAATAACTGCAATGAGTCTTCTTCCTCCATGCCTGCTTAACCAGTTTATTTTTCTGCTGTGGAGAAGGATTTTTATGCCTCATCCTCCTTTGTGCTGCCATTCTTTTCCAACACTCATCAAACACATGGTTATGTAAACCACAAAAATGACAAGTTTTTTGATGCCATGATTTACAACCATGATTATCAACATTTTTATAATCAAATGCACTCTGGAATAGTGAGACTTGTTATACCTTCCCTGGTGGTCTCTGGTGCGATCATGGTGATGAGAGCTTGCCTAAGCTCTTTCATTGCAACATGCACTTCTATGGGATGATGGTGAAGTGTTCACATCAATCCTCTTCCTTGGTCAGTTCAACAATGTCTGTTTTTCGTTGATGTCATTTGAACATCCTCCTTCAGTGTATCCAAAACCTGCATATCGAGGTCTCTGCACAACCTCCAATGGTTGAGTTACTCCTTGGCCATGAATTCCAAGTCCTCCTGCTTTGTACCCCATCTTGGTGAGGAGTCTCATGCCGATTCTTGTAATGGGGATCTCCACACTTCCAACAGAAATGATATCATGTGAAGATGAAACTAAAGAAAAATCAACACTGTTTACCTCAGCTATTGATTTTGAAACATGTGAAGAGGGCTTCTCTGAGCCTTCGTTGCGCTTCACTTCCTCCAAGGCCTCTATCGCGACTTGTAGCTGAAGCTGCAATCGCTGCTTCTCCTCCTCTTCTTGTAGGAGTGCCTTCAATGCATCATGATCGGCTTGAAGACTTTTGTTTTTGCGCTTCAATTCTTCCAACGCCTCTGTCATGGCTTGCAATTGAAGCTGCAATCAATGTTTGTCCTCCTTCCCATCCTGTACGAGTATATTCAATTCAACGTTGTTTGCTGCTTGTTTTTCATAAGCTTCGTACGACATGTCTGCTTTCTCGGACACCCTGAGCATGGTCTATACATTTCTTTGACATCCTCCATTTCTCAATTCAATGAACGTTCAATGGTTCACGCCTACAATCGAAATCAACAAGAAGACCGCTCTGATACCACTTGATCCGAGTAAATTTCACTACCCTTTTAACCAAGACCTTTTACTTCGGTTGATGTGTTAGAATTGCATCAAAGCATTAATGAACATAAATAAACATATCTGCATGCTGTAAAGAAGATGAACATAACAAACATTAACAACATAAGACATTGATAATGACGTTCGTCCGGGAGGGACTACGTCTCCGGACCTCGGTGTCAATATGGTGTAGGCCGCTTCATTAAGTGCTGGAAAGAGTGATGATGTACATGGATGGTATTTTCTCTGTCGTTCAAGGAAAATTCCCTCATGCAGGAGTGGCTAGATATATCCATGAGATGATCCACTACAGGAACTCTCATTCTAAAAAAGGACTCCTATCATTATGAGAATAACTCACACATCATGACTATGAGCATCCCACCAACATGGCAAAAAATGGATCTTAATCAAACATACATGTGACAATGAGTATCTCGCCAACATGGCAACAAAGGTATCTCAACATAAATCCATGATAGAAACTACATCTCACATTAAGAAAAAAACAAGATCCCACATCAAACATCAACAGGGATCTATATTTTTTGCTTTTGTTGATCACAGGGGCTGTCAAGTGTGTTTTCCTCCTCGGGGAACCACTTGTGCAGCCTTGGCTTATGGCCTTTTTCCTTCGCCGAACCTTAGCTGAAGGGTACCAATGGTCTCGGCCTCCCTTAGGTCGATGATATCATATGGAATGCTGTAGCATATACTATGTAACTTTTTATGACTTGGTTTATAAGAAGTTCAATTTTTTCCCTGGAAAAAAAATCAGCAGGGATCTGTACAACACAATGCATCTCATAGAAAAGAGACAAATAAGTACATGAAATCAACATATCATATACCTCACACTGAAGATGACTAAATAATGTGCGGCTCCGCTGCTAGATTTGAAATCACCATCACAATCGTGGCATCGAAAGGTGTGAAATCGACTGCTCACTTACTTAATGTTGACACCTACATCCCACTTTGAAAAGTAGCCAAAAAATATAAAGCTCAGATGGAAAATATGAATACACCATCAGATTCGTGGTGTCGAATAGTGCAAAATCGATTGTCAAATTTATGAATTATGACAAAGTGAAAATCTGGGCCTTAGAGAATCTTTTAGATTCCCCCTAGATTCCTCAAAGATGCTGCTCCATAGGGAATCTAGAAATATGCAACTCAAAACATGAATTTGATCTCACCATTGATATCCTTGCAAAATTTTGAGAAGAATGAATATAAGGTTGACCTCATTCTGACACCGACGAATTTCGACCTCCAAGGAATTTGAAAGATTCCCTCAAGATTCCTGAAGATTCTCCTCCACAGGAAATCTACAAAACCGCCGCTCAAAAGATAAATCTGGGTGCACCATCACGTTCTTTGCAAGATTCTTGTTAAAATTCATATAAAGTTTAATACATTATGAAAATTTTACCTCATTGAGATCAAAGGATTCCCTTGGCATCAAGTTGGAATCTATCTCAAACTACATGCTTGCTCTTGCCTCAATCTGTGTGCTCCAACCTACTTGGATGCACTTATTAATTGAATGGTTTAAATGATGAAGGCTGAGCGGACTCCCTAAGGGAGCCGCTAGCTAATTTGGTTGAGATCCAAATATTGAGGGAGGGGGTCAGGTGGTCAAACCCCGCCCCCTCCATAAAAGGCGCATATGGTTTTTCAATACCCTCATACATTATGTTAAAAGGACGTATAAGAGGGGTCGAACCCGCATTAGGCGGCCCGCCATCGAATTCACCGTTGTCCATTATACAATATATTATATATGTTTAACGTATATATGTAATACATACACCTGGTGTGGAGCTCTGTGGGGTCCGGTGGTTGTCATGGCTCGCCAAACCATAACTATATATTTTTATTTTTTATGACCGTTTGGTGGGGTGGTGGGGTTGGTAGCCTGCCACCCCTTTTTTTCCTTATTTTTTGATTCTGATAACAAACTAAGTCATTTTTAAAAATTCCGGTTTTGACCGTAGTAGTCATTTTAAGGAGGCCACAATTTCACCTGGAATCTGGCCAAAGTTGGCTGGAATCTGGTGGCTGGGTTTCTGCAAATTTGTCTCCTCCTTAAGCTACCACATCACCAAGTAAACCCTTAAACTTTGAATGCTCCTAACTCCTCCATACAGGCTCAGAATTGAGTGCCGTCTGTGCCGTTGGAATTCGAAATACAAGGTATTCAACTTGACACCGAGTTTGCCACATTTCTAACACTTTTATTTTTGACCCTTTGTACTTAAGCCATTTCTACTTGGACATGTACGATCCACCTGGATCAACAATGAACCCAATTAGTCCAACCGAATGTCGTATTCTTACCTTCTATTGAGCTTTACTCACACACCGTGCTTCATCTGGGTCTTACATTACCTGTTGGGTACCACAAAGCTCTCCCCAAGCTCCATTAACTTTCCTCTTTCCCAACCAATTCCCAATACTATCAAAACATAAAAGGAAATAAAAATAACAAATAAGAAGAATACTATGGAAAATCAAAAGCAATACGACACTATAACAAAGTGGTATGGCCATACACTAGACATAAACAAAGCCACAAACTCAACTTGATCCTTCTCCAAGGTTTCATGGTAGTCTCTTTCCATGAAATCCCCTGCATCATACTTCCATAATCGCATAACTGTCAACGCATAAATAAATATAACAATATTCCAGTTATCTTACCTTGTTCTGCAACACACACTGGCTTGTAACTGAATGCACATGTCAACCACACGTTCCAAGATGAATACAACATATCTTTCAATTTGAAACCAACCTTTATAAAGTTTAAGAACCATGTCATAGTCAATAATTAACTCACATTCTTCGTTAATAATACATAATTCTACAACTATCACCTACTTACACTCAAGTACACATCAACTACATCAACACATATGTGTTAGTACAACCATCTTAAAACATGATCATCACTTCATGCAATCTTACAGACACATACTCATATCATACAATTAATTAAACATTCAAACAAACTATAAACGTACCATGTTAGATAAATCAAACAGATAACATAATAGACACTAGAACACTCAAACACCAATTAGAAGTCATAATCAAATAGTCAAGCACCAAGTAGATAACATAAACAAACTTACACATTAATGTATCTCAAGGGAGGCTATCTTGTTTGCACAATCAATCTAGATTAGCATGATATAACTTCACAACATGTCAACTCAAACATAAATAAGGTCATGATATCCATAACAATAAATAGCTAACATGTTCACACCCTAAACTCATAAACAATTGTATTTCTTGCATAATTATCACATATGCATAGTTAGTCTAGATTAGTATGACATAATATCACAACATATTAACTCATACCTGAATGTCATAACCCTAACCAATTGCATAGGCCAATCCAAATTAGCATGATACATATAACATCAGTATATTACTACAATAACCCTTATCATCAAGTTAAATAACATATAACAACAACTAGTTAACATATAACATACTCATCATATAATATAATCATCAACAACATATAACATAGTTATCTAGTTAATACCATGCATGACTAACCAAACCATGTACACATGATCACACTATTTGACTAACATATATAATGTATGTGACCATAACATCAATAGAACGAAAGGCATACACATAACCATAATGCATATAACTAAATTTACCAACTAGAATTTTCCATACATGTAACTGCAACAACAATAAGATGAAAAAAAGGTATATAAGCATAATTATTATAACAACCATTAACCAACATACTTGCATGCCAAAAATACAACCTAGATGATGATCTGCTCTTACCCCAAAGTCTAGTGCTGCAACTTCACTTCAATGATCTGCATCTCCTATCTATATTTTCCAACATATCAACATCATATCTTATCAACAACATCATGATGACCTAAAATGCATGCAATGACCTCATGGAAAATAATCATAACCATGAAAATGCATGCATTACAACATACAAGCATTGACATGCATAAAAAATTCATAACCGACATGCACTCATGACGACCACATCCAACAACAACACCATCAACTTCCACATGGAAACACAATTGTAACAATGACCACCACCATGCATACACAACAAGCACATAGTCCACAAACATACATAAAACATATGCAACTAACATGTATGCATGAAAAATACATAACAATGCATAACCAATCATGCACTCATGATGACACACTTCACAACAAAAACATCCTCTTTCACATGGCGACATCACTACAACCATGACCGAAACCATGCATATGCAACGAGCATATAGACCACAAGGATTACTAACACGCATGCAACTGACATGAATTCATGAGAAACACACACTGCCCACCCAGTCCAAGGGGTGAACCATGTTATGACACCACTCTTTAACACCCTCCTACCATATCTACCTAATTAATCAGCCAATCGGGGTAAACATGTGACAAGAGGCTAATATGATCAAATTCGACCTCCTAGGTGACCTTAAGGAAGTGGAATCGACAGAAACACATCATACAAGCCTTCCACATCAGAAACAAGTCTCCTAGGAACCATCCCAACCACTCAGGTAACTAGCCCTTGGGTCCCACTGATTTTTTAACCCACTTAACCCCTAGAAGCTACCACAAGCCTACATGTCTGCGTCTAGGAGGCTCTGGATGAATGAACAAGCCTGCATGCCTGCATTCAGGGACTAAATTTCCTTGACTTATGCCTGGGTTTGCGAGATTTAAGGGCAATTTTCAAGCCCAGAGCCCAAGCCACTGCCTAGAACTCTATAACAAGCTCAAACATGAAATATAACAATGAAACATTAATGCACAAGAAAACATTTGAATGAGGACTTGAATGCACCCCTACTAGCCATTGCATGCATTTATTCAAACATGTCACAAGGATGTAATCTACAGGTCTAAATAACAGAACTGAGCATAAGGGTCTCATACTTATTTGATAATTGTTATGAATCATTGTTACTACATCACATTAACTGCATTATAGTCTATTTAGGCATAGATACATTGTTCATTCAATTACAAATCAAAACATGATGAGAGCCATAATTCATTACCATCATACAACTCATTCATAACCAACATATCAGAAATAGAAATAAAAATCACATAACAGCCATATAAACCATAAAATAATAAGCACATTTTCCCATCAATACAAGGGAAAAAGAGCTCTTATTTCCATAAGAAAAATGGAACCAAGTCTAGAACTTCCACCGTCCACTCGACCATAGACATGGCTAAGAAAAATATCTCTTCAACCAGTCATGCTTGTGCCATATACCAAGCATGAATGTGGGATATCATAAAACAAATCCATCAAAATGAAACCATGGCTTCTAGAGGCCAAAACACCTCAACCCTCAACCAATGATTCCACCTCACAGTTATACATCACAACCATCACATATTGGTCTCTACCTAAGGTGTTCCAGGGCTCTAGAGTGTTTGTTCCAACCAGGGCTTCCAAGAATATTAAATCAACCCCAGCTGTTACATGGCTTCCAAAGCGTTTTTCTAACCCAAACTTCTAGGACTAGTAACTCAACCCACTTAGGGCTTCCAAGACTAGTAACTCAACACACAACTGTTTGCTAGGATTCCTGTAACAACCCTGGTAAAAATCCATGTAAAAAATAATATAAGACCATGGTTGATGGGACAAATATTCCAAGCTAAATGGTGGGAAAAAAATCCTAGCGGGTGTTCATTTCGGTTATTATGGCTAAAGGAAATTGGCAAATGCAAAGGAAAAGGATTTGGAAAGGCAAAAGTGGCATTTATTGGAATTTATTTATAAAAATAATGGAAATTAGGAGAAAAGGGAGGTGAAAGGTCACATGTTGCATGTGAGGACAAAAATGAAGGAAAATAATGGAAAATGAAGAAAATAGAGGCCTCATTAATAAAAAATCTTCTAAGGATCAGTTGGTAATATTTTGGCTCACATTTTTGGAGCTCTCTCATTATTATCTCTCTCTCTCTCTCTCATACTCTTGGATACTTATATTTTCATGGAGCACTCTTGGAGAGTGTATATACTTGGTGATTTGGAGCAAGAAGGCAAAGGAAGAGTAGGAAAGTGAAAGCGGACATCGAGATCAACAACTAAAATGAGATTTGATTGCAGGGACCGAGTTGCATGTATGTTTTCCTCACTAGTTTTTTCATGCATGGTGTATGCATGTGGATTTTCCTAGCCTTGAAATTTACTGGATAACCATGGTATTGTGGGTTTAATTATATTGATTATTTCTTGGTTGATTCTCATGATTCCTTTAGCTGTGGGTTGAGTTATTAGTTCCTGGAAGCCTTGGTTGGACAAATTCTCTGGAATCTCGAAATACAACTGTGGGTTAAGTTACTAGTCCTGGAAGCCTTGATTAGAAAAAAGCTCTGGAAGCCCTAGGTGGGTTGAGTTACTAGTCCTGGAAGCCATGGTTGGACAAACACTCTGAAAGCCCTGTAAAAATTGGGATTGAGTTACTAGTCCTGGAAGCCTTGGTTGAAACAAACACTCTAAAGCCCCAAACAACTTGGATAGAGATAAATCCATGATGGTTAGTGATTTTAGACCGTGAGGTTGAATGACTGGTTTTTGAATTGAGAAAATTTGTTCTTTGGAGCCCTAGTTTGGTGTTGATTGATGTTTTTGATAAATTTCCACATTCATTCTTATAATATGGCACAGGGGTGATTGGATGAAGTGAGACTTGAATCATCCAATATATGGTCGGGTGGGACATGGAAGTCCCATTTCCGGTTGGTTTTTACATTCAGTAATGGAGAGATCATTCCTATGGTATTCAATATGCAAATGTATTGGCTTATGTATGTATTTATTTTCTGTTATATTAATTGTATTTCTATTGTTAATATGATGGCTATAATCATGTATTTGATCAGTGATGATGTATGGATCTATCTATTTTTTTACCGGTAAATGAATGCACAATTTATCTATGATCAAATAGAGTGTATTATAGCTTATGATGTAGGGGAGCAATTTTTCTTAGCTATTCTCAGATTTGTAAGATACCCCCATGTTTAATTCTGGTGTTTACACCTATAGATGCAATGTTTGTGACATGTTAGATGAAATGACTATCATGTTGGGCAAGGTCGGATGAGTTCTTAATGATGTGATTTCTTCCTTGTATTTTTTTTTTTTTAATGTTATTTACCCTTTCCTAAAGTTACAGGAAGTTATGGTTAGTGACTTGGCCTCAGGGGCTAAAAATATGGCACAAATCCCGGAGCTGCGGGCACATAATTGACCTTTTGGGACCCTGGCCCTGGCCACAACCTTGACAAGGCAAGCCCGCGGCTAAGAGTATATAACTGATCCTTGCCCTTACATTCCTGTGGATAATCCTCAAATGGGTCAAAACTCAGTTCCCCTAGGGAACAGGCCCCTGGAAGGTTGGGTTACCTCCTAGGGATGTTAATGATGTAGTGTAAGGTTTGTTTTTAATGTTTCCGTCGGTTCTGTTAGCGCTAGAATCAACACTTGGATTATGACAAGCGCCTGACCAGACACATCTTAAGCTCAAGGGATTTTCTTATAATTTGATTGAGTTTTTTTTTTTGGAAAGTGGTTGAAACTCACACACACTGAAAGGGATTTTGAGAAAACAAGAATCTCTCACTCATATGAGGGCACTGGTGTATGATGTGGTAGAAAAATTTAGTTTGCAGCCTGATGGTTAGAAGAATGGATGATAAACAATGGATATGTAAAACATAAGTC
This sequence comes from Pinus albicaulis, assembly GCA_034641835.2. Taxonomy (NCBI): domain Eukaryota; kingdom Viridiplantae; phylum Streptophyta; class Pinopsida; order Pinales; family Pinaceae; genus Pinus; species Pinus albicaulis. The sequence continues at coordinate 554,665,973 of CM076582.1, read as the reverse complement.
CACTTCTAAGAGGAAATGGTGACACAAATTCCAGATCTGAAATTTACAGTGAAAGAATGCTTTTAAAAGACTTACAAGAGTCTCACTTTAAATTTAAAGAATCCTATTACAAGGAATTTTTCTAACTAACATGACATCATGAATCAGGAATACTTGGTGATTCAAGATTGACAAAAACAGATTAATGCATGCTAGATCAAAAGAATTATTAAAGAATGAAACATGGTTCAATTCCACCTCAAGCAATGCTTATGAGCAATCTTCAATTCATACTGAATCAAGAAAGCTTGGAACAAGACTTACAAAAACAGATCCATATGTCTTGGAGGTTCACAAGACTTATAAAAACATTAGATATAACTTTTATGATAAATCTGGAAAGAAAGATAAAGTATGTAAAAACAGAAGGGAAAACAATACACACACCACACAGTTTGTGAGTCCTCAAAAGTGCATTTGGATATATTATCAACTCATAAATATTCAACATAGTATACAATAAGCTGAACAACCAATGAACCCTTTTCTTCCTCTTTCTTCTGTTTATTTATAGTTTTACAATAGATCTCCCAGCAAGGCTTATACCTTCGGATTCCTTTCATAATAACTTAACGGATAACATATAAGGAGGAAAAGTAGAATGTTTTCTATTTTTATCCATTTACAATCCTAACAGAACTCTGATGGAATTAATCATATTGACAAACTGTCTTTGAGCTTTTAAGAAGATACTGTTATTTGATGATAGGTGTCCAATTTTTAAAACCTTTGATGCCAGATTTTTTGTAAACTTGTGAATGTTTCTTGAATTCTGCTTGGTGCCTTGTGGAAACGTGTCGGTGCTGAGAGTAATGGTATAAATATGTTTTAGAGAAAATTTGCTGCTGTTCCTTTCCTTTGGTTTCTTGTTGTTGTGATAGGGTTTCGAAATAAACGCGGAAAGTGTTGGAGTGGAAAAACCCGTATAGATAGGTTTCAAACAAAAGGACAGGGCATGTGAAAGATATGAGAAGGATACACGTTGAATTGTGTGCCAACCGGAGAAATAAAAGAGGAGCGAGAAATATGGAGGTTTAATAGGTTATGGAGGTAGATTAAAATAGATAGCAGAGTTTCATTTTATTAGCGGGAGAGATTATTAAATAAATGATGAGAGGGAGGAGAAAAACCATTTATACATATATTGTAATCGCAGATCGGGGTCGAAATGTTTAAACATAAGATACAAGCGGGAGGGAACTTGATTTGCGATGGGGGTGATGACATGGCAAGGAGGTGGGGTGGCTCGAAAATAAAAAATCAGGAGTTTTGTTATGAGAAATAGGAGGTAAGTGTTAAACTTGCGAAGGGAGATGTGCGATGAGCGGAGTGTGACGTGGCAAGGAAGGTGGGGCCCAGACAATACCGTAAATCGTGAATCAGGAGTTTTGTTGTGAGGAATGGGAGTTAAAGGTTAGGATTCGCGAAGTGTGATGTGCGACGAGACGAGAGGTGACATGGTAGGGAAAGGTCCCATTTTAATATTGCAATCGGGGAAAAGGAAAGGCAGAGGTGAATGTATGTAATGAAAAATGAGATTTGCGATGGGGTAGGCCCCATTAAAGGCTTTAAAAAGTGGGAAGTGAATATTTCGTTAAGTCATGGAAATATGATAAAAAGATGCCCGAATCATAATAAAAAGGGTTTATAACGTATTCGAGGCGTATCAAAAGGAAATATGGGTCCTAGACAATACCACAAATCACATTTTGGGGTTTTGTAGGAGACATAAATTGTAACGTGAATGAAAGTTAAAACTGCGACAAGCCGATTGCGATGAAAGGGTAGGGGTCCACAATGTTATTAAGTGCGGTAAGTTATATCATATGATATATGATATTACAAAGGTTTGATGTGGTGCAGGTGGAGCTGCGATAAAAGAAATATATGGTAAGTTTAAAAGGAAATATGATATGGTTGTTAGTGGGTGGGCAAAGCTACTTTGTAACTATTAAAATTGAACTTTAATAGTTAAAAAGGGGTTTTGAAAAAAACGAAGTGTTGGAATTTGGGGTTTTTGGAAAAATGAAAGGTAAAAGATGGAAAATGAAATGAATGAAGGTAGAAATGAATTTTTCTCACCACTACACTTTGACAACGACACTTTCATCTTACAACCGAACTAAAAGGGCAGATTGATTCCTTGGAGAATGATGACCAGACTTTGAAAATATTTGAAAAATTGCAGTTCTAACAGTGGATCCTATTGGGGATGAAGTCCTCCTTGTGACGCTTCAAGGACCATATTTATAGTGCCTTGTCCAGCCCTTATTTCTCCAACCAACAATTCTTCTCATTAATTCATAAATACTAGCATGCCTAGCCATAGGGTAATGGAGTCATAAGCTAAGTTTCGATCTTCTGCAACTTCTTTCAACATATCTAAAAACTAAATCAAATTTTAATATAAAATTGAAACCAATACTCGAGTGGCGAGCTTATTTTTGTACATCCCTACTTCTAGTTAGCTGAAATTCACTTGATCAAGTGTATACAAACTTCCAAAGGAATTTTTTCAACAACTGATTTCTTGACATGTCTTCGCATCCATTGCTGAAAGGCTGAAAAATATGAAGCATAATCTATAAATGTGACTCATACTTGCCAATGTGGATGAGAAGTACTCCAAGACTAATAAAAAGAGAGACTTTCAGAAAACTGAACTCCATATAATCAGCAATAGGATCAGCAAATTGATAAGGAGACTTACTCAAAAAAGCTTTGAGTTCAAGGATAGGATGACACATACTTTGCTCTGATAGAACAATGCTTTGATGAAGAGATTGTTCTTCATTTTTTTCACAAATTTCTTCTTCAACACTGTATCCCTGCAACTCAGATTCATACATTTCAAACATAGGCTCATAATTGTATTGCTTATCATCAATTGTCAGCAAAGGTGATAATTCCTTGGCAATTTGTATGAGATGAGCATCATCTTCTTTTGCAGATTCAGATTCATAACTGCCATATATTGGATCATCACTGTAAACTTTAAAACAAGGTGACATAAAAGCCTACTCTTCATCATTAGGATATTTATCAAACAAAGGTTGATTTATGAAGTTTTGACTATGTTCACCTAATATCTCATCATGATGCTCAATAATATGCTATTTATCCTCTTCTTGAATGGTAGGAGATTGAAGAAAATCATGAGAACAAAGGGATTGCTGAATACCTTCTGGTATAATCGTGTTTTATTTACATTTATGTTGTTCATCATCTCTTTCAACTTGCTTATCAAACTGATAGCAACATTCCGGAGCAAAACAATCAACTGGATACCTATCTTTATTGAAGGAATTAAAAGCATCATGAAACTATTTCAAAAAAGTGATTCTATTTTTATGAAGATCTCTACACCAATCAAGGGTTGCACCCTTCGAAGAATATCTAAACAACTTAATGTTTACGTCTTCATGAAAAAAATGCAGCCTATTAATCCAGTCGTGAAGATCCCATAAAAACTCAGCTGGCACTTCCCTATCATGTCCACTAAACCTTAGAAGAGAAAATTCGTATTTGCTTCTATCTGGAACTTTGAAAAATTGCAGAAGGCATATATTTTAGCGAGGATCGCTTCCATCCGAGTGCTGGATCTAAAACCAGTGGAGTCGCCAGGTGAAAGATCACAATATTCTTCAAGTCACCAATTCTTGTTCACCATCAATAATTGATCATCGGCAATTTAAAACAAGAGACTCAGGAGAATACTTCGTTTCAAGGCCTTTTCCTCCCAGCAGATGCACCAAAATATGTTAGCGCTAGAATAAACACTTGGATTGTGACAAGCGCCTGACTAGACACATCTTAAGCTCAAGGGCTTTTCTTATTATTTTATTGAGTTTTTTTTTTGGAAAGTGGTTGAAAATCACACACACTGAAATGGATTTTGAGCAAATAAGAATCTTTCACACATATGAGGGAACTGTGTATGATGTGGTAGCAAAATTTAGTTTATAGCCTGATGGTTAGAAGAATGGAAGATAAACAATGGATATGTAAAACAAAAGTTAACTGCTAAGAGGAAAGGGTGACACAAATTCTAGATCTAAAATGTATAGTGAAAGAATGCTTTTAAAATACTTACAAGAGTCTCACTTTACATTTAAATAATCCTATTATAGGGAATGCTTCTGAATAACATGACCTCATGAATAAGGAATTCTTGTTGATTCAAGACTGACAAAAATAGATTAAAATTCATGCTAGATCAAAATACCTATAAAAACATGAAACATGGTTTAATTCCACCTCAAGGAATGCTTATGAACAATATTCAATTCATACTGAATCAAGAAATCTTGGAACAAGGCTTACAAAAACATATCGATATGTCTTCGAGGTTCACAAGACTTATAAAAACATAAGATAAAACTTTTATTATAAATATGGAAAGATAGATAAAGTATGTAAAAACAGAAGGGAAAACAATACATCTACCACACAGTTTGTGAGTCTCAAAAGTGCATATGGATATATTATCAACTCAGAAATATTCAACACAGTATACAATAAGCTGAACAACCAACAAACCCTTTTCTTCCTCTGTCTTCTGTCTATTTATAGTTTTAAATTAGATCTACCAGCAACGCTTATACCTTCAGATTCCTTTCATAATAACTTAACATAAAACAGATAAGGAGGAAAATACACTGTTTGCTATTTTTAGTCATTTAAAATCCTAACAGAACTCTGATGGAATTAATCATATTGATAAACTGTCTTTGAGATTTTAAGAAGATACTCTTATTTTCTGATAGATGTCGAATTTTTAAAATCTTTGCTGCTGGATTTTTTGTAAACCAGTGGCTGTTTCTTGAATGCTACCTGGTGCCTTATGGAAATGTGCTAATGCTAAGAGTAATGGTAGAAATATGTTTCAGAGAAACTCTACTGCTGTTCCTTTCCTTTGGTTTCTTGTTTTTGGTGCTAGGGTTTCAAAATAAATGTTGAAAGAGTGCTGGAGTGGAAAAACCCGTATAGATAGGTTTGAAAAAAAAGGACTGGGCACGTGAAAGATATGAGAAGGAGACACTTTGAATTGTGGGCCAGTAGGAGAAGTAAAAGAGGAGCGAGAAATATGGAGGTTTAACGAGTTATGGAGGTGGGTTAAAAGAGATAGTGGAGTTTCATTTTATTAGCGGGAGAGATTATTAAATAAATGATGAGTGGGAGGAAAAAAACCCTTTATACATATATCACATTCGTAGATCAGGGTCAAAATGTTTAAACATAAGACACAAGTGGGAGGGAACACGATTTGCGATGGGGGTGATGACGCGGCAAGGAGGTGGGGTCACTTGCAAATCTCAAATAGGGAGTTTTGTTATGAGAAATGGGAGGTAAGTGTTAAAACTTGTGAAGTGCGATGTGCGATGAGTGGAGGGTGACGTGGCAAGGAAGGTGGGGCCCAGACAATACTGCAAATCGTGAATCGTGAGTTTTGTTGTGAGGAACAGGATTTAAAGGTTAAGATTTACGAAGTGCAATGAGACGAGAGGTGATGTGGCAGGGAAAGGTCCCACTTTAATATCACAATAGGGTAAAAGGAAAGGTGGAGGTGAATGGATGTAAAGCAAAATGCGATTGCGATGGGGTAGGCCCCATTAAAGGCTTTTAAAAGCAGAAAGTGAATATTTCGTTAAGTCATGGTAATATGATAAAAATTCCCCCAAATCATAATAAAAAGGGTTTATAATGTATTCGAGGCGTATCAAAGGGAAATATGGGTCCCAGAAAATACCACAAATCACATTTCGGGGTTTTGTAGGAGGCGACAATTGTAACATTAATGAAAGTTAAAACTGTTATAATCCAATTGCGATGAAAGGGTAGGGGTCCACAATGTTATTAAGTGCGATAAGTTATATCATATGATATATGATATTACAAAGGTTTGTTGTGGTGCGGGTAGAGCTGCGATAAAAGAAATATATGGTAAGTTTAAAAGGAAATATGATATGGCTGTTAGTGGGTGGGCAGAGATGCTTTTTAACTATAAAAATTGAACTTTAATAGTTTAAAATGGGTTTTAAAAGAAATGAAGCGTTGAAATTTGGGTTTTTTGGAAAAATGAAAGGTAAAAGAGGGAAAATGAAATGAATGAAGGTATAAATGAAATTTTCTCACCACTACACTTTGACAATGACACTTTCATCTCACAACCGAACTGAAAAGGCAGAGTGATTCCTTGGAGAATGATGACCATACTTTGAAAATATTTGAAAAACTGCAGTGTTAACAGGTTCCACTTCCTCAAAGTCATCTAGGAGGTTGAATCTCATATTAGTAGCCTCTCGTCACATGTTTACCCCAGTTGGCTGGTTTCTTGGGTAGACGTGGGAAAAGGATGTTACACTTCCAGAGTGTTTGTCTAACTAAGGCTTCGAGGAACTAATAACTCAACCCACCGATAAAGGAACATGAGAACCAACTAGAAAACAAGAAATAAAACTAAACCCACAACACCATGGCTATCCAGGAAATGGCAAGGCTAGGAAAATCCACTGTTAATCTAGGAAATCCTCCATGCCAATGACAAATTGTGACCAAGAAACCACATGCATACACCATGCATTCCAAAACTAGTTAGGAAAACATCCATGTAACTTAGTACCTGAAAATAAAACCCATTGTAGCTACTGTTCCCCATGTCCTCTTATGATTTTTTGCTCTTCATTTGCATTCTTGCTCCATATCACCAAGTATGCCACACCCTCCAAGAGTGCTCCAAGAAAATTCTAAGTATCCAAGAGTATGAGAGAGAGAGAGAATAATGAGATCTCCAAAACTGAAGTGAGCAGAAGCTTAAGCCATAAGCTTGCCAATTGATCCCCATAAGCCTTTGTTATCAATGAGGCCTCTATTTTCTTCTTTTTCCATTATTTTCCTTCATTTTCCTCCTCACATGCAACCTGTGACCTTTCACCTCCATTTTCGCCTATTTTCCTTTATTTTCATTAATAAAATGCCAATAATGTCTCTTGCCTTTCTAAATCCTTTTCCATTGCCTTTGCCAATTTCCTATAGCCATAATAACCAAAATGAACATCTGCTAGGAATTTTTTCCCACCATTTAAATTGGAATATGTGTCCCATGCCATTGGTCTTATATTTTTTTACATGAATTTTTAGCTGGGGATGTTACATCCTCCTAGATATTATCCTTTTAGGGTCAGACACAAGAGGATTTATTTGTTGTGATAAGGTATCTGAGCGAGTGTGTGGCATTTTGAAAGCCAGGGTGATCAAACTGAAATTTAGAAAGTGGAGTCACCAAGGTGAGAGATATTCAACCCACACCCCTTTCTGCTCACCTTACCAAAGGGTGTACAAATTTCATACCCAAGGAAAATATTCTGATTCATCTTCGACAAAAGTGCCAGAAAATGTTTAATAAGTGGTTTCAAAGTTAGCTTAGAATTCATAGCATAATCAGTAATGAATATTTTTTTTAGGATGAAGTTGATTTAGAACCTTCCTTATGAGAGAAATTACATTCATATGATGTAAATAATTACTCATTGAAGCATCAATCGTGGGTCTGCAATGGTGAACATTGATTAAATATGTAGCTTATCAATTGTCATATTGTATTTATGAAAGAAGAGATGAGAAGGAGAGAAATTCGATACAATGGGATTAATTTCTAAGAATCTGATGCATCAAATTCAAAATGAAAAGGAATGGACAAAGATATCGATGGAATGCAGAGATACATGTAACATGTTTAAGGATCTAGTTTTCATATCAATACAGGCGTCCTTCATTAGTATTTTATTTAAACGAATCCATACCTTTATGAAAAACATGTCTAGCAACTAGTATTACATGTGTTGGGAAAAATACTGAGAGGGGGAGGGGGTGAATCAGTATTTAGAGCTGACTGAAAACTTTTTACTTTTTCTTTCTCTTAAAACTACACGCTACTTTACTGAACCCAACTCGCGTATACATGTGGATATCCTTAAGAAAACTTGCGTATGTCCAAAGATCTTATTATGCATTTAATTCTTTACTTAGATCATTGCATCATTCATTCATAAGATGTTTAGTAAGCAGTAAGCATGTGTAGTAATAACATAATAAACCATCACACATAAGCAACACACATGAACACCAGTATTTAAGGTGGAAACCCAATTTGGGAGAAAACCACCACTGCTGTCGTCTCTGTCTTCAATATTTATTATAAAGAAAACTTCTTACAATTTTGTACTGGCGCAGACTCATACCAGCACGCAGGAACCCACCTGCAGAAGGCTGCAACCTTCTCTTGTTCTCCAGCCACTATTGGAAGGGAGCTCCAACCCCCTGATCTCGTTTACCAGCCTCTTCTGGAAGGGAGCTACTACCCCCTGCTCTCGTTTACAAGCCTCTCCTGGAAGGGAGCTACTATCCCCTGCTCTCGTTTACCAGCTACCACTGGAAGGGAGCTACAACCCCCTCACTGAAGGCTTCGACCCTCAACACCACTGCGGACCACGTTTCATCAATTTTCATACTGGATCCAACAGCTTCCACACAACACAACTTGTAGGCCTATTTTCATCAAATTTTCATACTGGACCCACTCCACACATTTAAGCTCAACATACATCAAACTGAAACTTATTACCCCATCAATTCATTCATTGAATCATCAACCAATCAACCAACAACTTGATCTTTAATCAACATAATCAGCAGCATAATGAACATTCAAACAACCCAGATCTGTATGAATACATCATTGACAGATAGCAGTAAAACAACAAAACAGATTAGACATTTCATTCCACATACTTCAGCAAAACCCTAGATTCCATACGCGCTTTTACTTAACTGAACCTGCGTATAGACGCGCTTTCACAGAGACAAACCTGCGTATACATCTGCACATATTTCAGGACTAACCTCATATTCCATACGCGCTTTTGTTGAAACCAACCCGCATATATACGCGCTTTCTCTGCCAAGAACCTACGTATAGATCTGCAAACATTGTAGGACCGCGCAACTCTTCAGATTAGACAAATAGCTTATATCTTACCCTTTACTTCAACAAAGATTTTCCAGATCATAGATCTAAACATTCCATAAATAGATCTAGAAAATACACAGTCATTTCAGATCTAGAGATCCCTCTTCATCATTTTCTTCATAGGTGCATTATTAGTTCAGATCAATCAATAAACTGTTACCCATTCCATACAGATATGCTTCAGAGTGAAGTATTCATTAAAACCCAGACCTATGCCCCCCTTGCACTATGATCTTCTTCTCCTTATATAGATTTAGCCTTTATCAATACCAAGAGTCAAAACCACTTAACCATTGATGGTATTCCTGGATGGGTTCAAATAGATAATCCAGTGCTCAATACTGTAGGCCAATACCATGGTCATGTCCCCTGGTTTTATAAATTTAGAGCGCAAATAGGCATACGCTACTTGGTACATACTTTTCCGCATACATACACTACTTTGCCTTTACAAACCCGCGTATGCTTTGTGACATATCTTATTCATCATTATTCTGGCACTTACTAGAATTCTTTTCTCTGTCACATCTAAACTAATCTGTAGCTACATCATCCTTACATATTTAACACATAGCTTGCTTTCCAAAGTCAACTCATCAAGATATTTTCCATCAAGGAAAACTTCATCAAGTAGGTTGCCATCGAGGACAACACATTGCATCATATTTCCAACAACATGCTATCCGAGAAGAATGATAAAAAAACATATGGAAGCACATAGAAATGAATACATACTACAAACTCAAATGAGCCAGAATCACCATGCATTTGTATTAATATTCCATGGAGCAATAAATTTATCATAATATGAAGCAGTTCCCTTTCAGAAACAAAAATATTTCCAAAATTCTGAACCTTTAGTTCAATATCATAGAAATATTTATATAGGGCCTCAGAGGGAGAGCCCTCTATCAAAAAATTCCTTCTTGATTTCATTACAGTGAATAATCATAGCAAAACTTCAGCGTGATCCTGGGACAAATGTACTAATTGAATACTAACATATTGAATAAAAACAAAATATTTACATAAAATATAGGAAATAAAAGTGTCACGGTCGACACCACCAGAAATATCTTCATTCATGGTAGGCCAATGGTGGAGGCTGCATCGAGGGATTAATGATTCATACTACGAGAGGATTAATGAACTGCTCACATATTTTCCACAACACTGGGGCCAGTTGAGGAAACCAAGAGAAAATATGATATGTGATCCTGAGATTGGTCAGGCCCGATTATTCCAACCCGGAATGGAACAAATTTTTCACCAACCCTAGTAGCTGGAAGTTCCTTTTTAGATAATTTACCACTATTTTTCCCTTCAGAGTAGTAGTATTTTCATGAGAGGAGTCCAATTTACTCTTGGCTTCTACCAGTCTCTGGCTGTATTGTTCCCACAAAGTTAGCTCTCCCCCAGAAACCCAACAGTTGGGAAATCCTACCCTGAAAATCCTTTCAAAATCAGTGTTGAAAGCTTCAACATTATTTATAACTACTTCCAGGTACTCCTCAACCTTTACTCTAGCCTCCTCCTTCTGGAAAACCTTAGCAATATCCATGATAAGATTGACTCTATCCACCACATATATAGGCATCAGTTCACTAATTGATATTTCATTGACAAAATTATAAAAGTTTTGGAAATATAGCAGTTCTTTTCTTGTATAAATTATACAAACAATATGTATTTCAATGGCTTCAATCCGATCATGCGATCTACTGAAGAAAGATACTGAATCCTTCTATAAATAAATTGTGAATAACAAACACAATTGCCAATCATAACAAGTAAAGAAAGAAGAAAATCAAACCACAACACCTATATTTTCTTGGGGAAAGCTTGCTTCTCAAAACCCCTCTATCTTCTATTGTATATTCACCAAGTAATCATGAAAAAATTACAATGCACTCTTCTCACAAGAGTCTCCTGCACTCTCACAACTGTCTCAGACTGATCCAGACAAAATAGACCAACACTTATCCAATTTTCAGCCTTTTCTCAACCTGCCTTGATTGCATAATTCATGTGGAATGCAATCCCTATTATTTAGGAAATCCAGCCTTCCAAATTTTTGCAATGCTCATGGGAAATCGTATGGTTGTTTTACTGCATGCGGGAAGCCTACTAATGATTCAAATGATAGTTGACATCCCTTTAACCTTTGTATCAATTGGGTCTCCACTGGAACTGACATGCATGAAACTATTACTAGTAAATCATCAGTTGCATGAAAAATCATTGCATGTGAATTAAATCCGATTCAAGTCACTTGACCTTTCACTAGTGCAACAAACAGTTACAACTAGTTAAACTGATTTTAACTCAATTAATTGAGTTAACTGATTTCTCATGCATTAAACTAATGCACTAACTGCAACTCGAACTCCATAACTAATAGAATCACTCTACATGCCTCACTAACCACCCTCAACTCGAAATTCATGAGCTAACTAAGTTTATCACACTCAGTTAACTATTGCAAGTGATTATGAGATAATATTACATTTTATTTTCCAATTTAATTAAGGGAAAATCAAATTAGACACACATTTCTTGTGGACTTTTCAACACTCCCTCTCAACAAGAAAGGGATTATCAACTACCCCGATTATGCCTCTATGGTATTCGAATTTTCACCTGGTGAGTGCCTTCATTAGAATATCTGCATCCTGATCTTTCGTGGGAATGTACTGAAGTAACATAATGCACTTCTAAACACAATATTTGAGATGGTGGTACCAGATGTGTATATGCTTGGACCTATCATGGAATACCAGATTAACTAAGAGTTTAATGCAACTATGGTTATCACAATCTATGACCGTCGGATCCATATGAGAACCAAAAAAACCAACCAGAATATTTCTCATCTAGATGGCCTCACATGCAGCCTGAATTTCTGCCATGTACTCTACCTCAGCTGAACTGAATGCCACAGATATATGCTTACTGATGTACTAAGAAACTTCTCTCGATCCTATGCTAAATATCCCTCTTGATGTGCTCTTTCTATCTGATGGACTTCCTGACCAATCTGCATCAGTGAAGCCTTGAATCTTCACTCCCTCTATCCATCTATACCATAATCCATACTTTGTAGTTCCCCTGAGATATCTCAATACATGCTTCCTCGCCTTCCAAAAGAGCTTGGTCGGCTTAACCATAGCTTAAATCATCTTGTTAACTGTGGAGAAAATTTCTGGTATGGTGTTCACTAAGTACATCAGTGAACCCACAAGCTGCCTGTAAACAGTAACGTCCACTACCTCACCTAAAGTAGCATCCTCCTTCCTCCAGTTTCCTGGAAGTGGAGTCTCCATGGGTTTACAGCTGTCCATGTGAAATTTACTCAGAATCTCTTTGGCATACTTTCCTTGAGAAGCAAATATCTCACCGTCCAGCTGCCATATTTCCAAACCAAGGAAATAGTGAAGGAGTCACAAGTCCTTCATCTCAAACTCTCTTGCAAGATCCTATTTGCAAGAAATTATGAGATTCTCATCACCTGTCAAAATTAGATCATCAACATAAAGTATGATAATCAAGAGCTTACCATCAACCATAATCTGGTTCAAATTTTCATCTGCTTCACTCTTCGTAAAGCCCAACCCAGTGAAATCATTGTCAATCCTGGTGTACCAAGCATGAGGTGTTTTCTTCAACCCATATAGTGCTCTCTTGAGTCTGCACACATACGACTCAATGTCAAAGGTCTCAAAACCTTCTTGATGCTCTATGTATACTTCTTCCTCAGTAACTCCATTAAGAAACATAGTTTTCACATCCATCTGATGTATCTTCCACCCCATCTGCACTGAGAGTGCAAGGATAGATCTAATCGATGAGTACCTCGCAACCGGTGTGAAAGTCTCCTCATAGTCAATCCCCTCAACTTGTGAGAATACCCGGGCTACAAATATAGCCTTGTAATTCTCCACACTCCGATCTGCCACCTGCTTCACCTTATAGATCCATCTAGATCAAACCACTGATTTTTCGACTGGTCTTGGGACAACTTCCCATGCACTGTTACTGATGATGGAGTCATACTCCTCAATCATGGCGTCAACCCAAATTGGTTTCTACATCGCTTCCTCAAAGGAGGATGGTTTTGTCACAATAAAATTTCTCATAAGAGGCATGTATCCAGTAAACTTGTTTGGAGACTGTCTCTGTCTGCGCAGTGAAGTAGGTGCTCCTACGTGTTCTACCACATAAAGTCTCGATCTATCAGCTTCTGTGGTGTGAATTTTACCATTTCTGGTGGATGGCTCTGCATGAGTGTTTTTTGCCACTCCACGATCCTCGCATGTGGTTGCTCCACATCTTGAGGTTCATCCTTTGGAACCAAGAGTTCCTCATCCGCATGCAAATCTAGCTCCCTCTCAAGGGACAATCACATGGCTTTATCCTCATAATATTTGATACCCCGTCTCACAACAATCATCCTGCTGTTTGGGAAATACACCTGATAGTTGTGGGGAGTATCAATGTACCCCAAAAATATCCCAATCTCAGCTGTTGGTTAGAGCTTCTTCTTGGAATCTTTGGTCACATGGAAATAGACATATGAGACAAAAATTTTAAAATATGAAACATCAAGTTTCTTACCAGAAAATTCATCCTCTGGTGTACTCATGCCAAGTATCAACCGATGAGGACTACGATTTTGCACAAATACCATTGTGTTGCATGCCTCTACCCACATATGCACTAGTAGGCGGCGACAGGCCCTGATCATGCAATATTTCCTGTGCTGCACCCACAATTGTTCTATTCTTTCTTTCTGTGACTCCATTCTGTTGTGGGTAATGAGGCGCAATCAACTCTCTCCGAATTCCTTCTTTTCTATAGAAGTTATTGAATTCATTGGAGATGTACGCACCACCATTGTCACTCCTAAGAGCCTTCACATGCTTCCCCGTATCTTTCTCCACTAGTGCTTTGAACTCACAAAATTTTGAGAACGTTTAATCTTTTTTCTGCATGAAGTAGGTCCAACACTTCCTATAAAAATCATCAACAAATATCACATAATACCCATGATTTACTATCGAGGTTGTAGATAATGGTCCACACACATCTGAGTGAAATCTATCAAATATTTCCACTACTCGGTTCTCCTTCTCGTGAAAAGTGGCCTTTGCTTACTTCCCCATGGTACTTCCCTTGCATGTGTCTATCTGCGCAAGAGTACCCTTGGGAAGTCCTCTTAGGGAAAAGTGATTTCCTGTCATTTAATTTGTCAACCCAGGGTTTTTGTAAGCTTGTGAAGAATGCATGCATTGTATGTGCTAGAAATGATCTTTCAGTTTAGATCAATCTAACTACAGAATAACAAAAACCGATTTACCTAATATATGAAATCAAATAATGAAAATGAAATTAAACTAACCTATGAAATCAAGTAACGAAAAGAAAGAAAATAAATTCAAAAGAAAATATAGCGCGCAATCACACTTGCAGGAATTGAAATTTTAATCTAAGAAAGCATTTCAAAGCATGCAAAGAAAAACAACTAATGTATATTTAGTTACTCCAACATTCAATATGAAGTGTCACCTTCTTGAGATGATGTTAAGTAACCAACTATACCTAATGATCTAGAAAAGCAAGTAAAGTAAGCAGAAGATAACTCAATAATTGCATTAATTAAACATTCAATCATTTAGTCTTGAAATATGATAGAATCAACTTCTTGGAATGACCTTTAGGAATATCAATGATGCAACTAAATGAGAATCTAAAAGAAGATGTAAAATAATGTAAAGCTAACTGTGAACAACTAATGTATGTTTGATTTACTCCAACATTCACTGTGAAGTATTACCCTCTTGAGATGCTGTGTATGAAATCAATTATACCTTAGTTTCTAAGTTCCTAGAAAGCAAGTAAAATGTGCAAAGCTAAGATTACACAATCTTAATGTTCCTATTGAAATGTTCTTAGAAAATAAAAGATTACACAATCATTCTAAAACTAATACTAAGAAATAAAATAAACTTTAATCTATAAAAGCAAGTAAATCTGACACATTTTAGGCAGTTGATCTAAAAGTATGAGAGATGGTAAATTGAGATGCTCCATATGTAAGAAAAACCAAATCAAAATGAAGGAACATTCATGAGTAAGGTGCCACAATCTAATTATGTATTCAAAGCTTGAGCATAACTCCATTTTTACACATGATTTGATAGGAGAAAGCTTCCCCTATTTATACAAAAATATGAGAATATATCTCTTTAATGAGAGTCCATGAATCTCTCCCTATATATCTAGAGTTACAATCCAAATAGGAAGTGATAAGGCACATGTCCTCTTAGAGTTACAATACAAATAGGAAATGAGACACATATCCTCATGATCCCATGATCTTCTCCATTCAAATTGGAATTTGGCCTTAGGAGGCCACATAAGACCCTTCTAGAAGCTTCTTTTTGACCTACACATGGCAACAAACTCATTCCACTTGTTAGGTACAAGTATGTGCATATTATTTTCTAATTTTTAACCAAAAATTCACTTGAAAATACTAGGAATTAATAAAGTTTGGAAAAACATAAATGTAACCTAATAATGACAATGGTAAGGTAAATGTAGTGAAATGGAGGTGGAGTGAAGGTGATAATATGGGAATATGAATGAAAATGTAATGGAAGTAAATGACAATTTCAAGGCCCAAAAAGTCCCATAGAAATATGCTGCATGACCTTCAAGGCACCATGGTGTAGATGGCCCAATCTCCTGTGCCATAACTCACCCTCATCTCGACTCACCACTTTGTCTTCCTTACCCATAAATGATGCGCAACCACCTACATCAAGTTTGTAGAGATTCTTCACATGAATCCCAATCTTCTTGGCTTTTATTGTGGCTTTGTTTCGAAGGAAAGATTCCCCTTCACTGAAAACCACATCATAGCCTCTATCCACCAACATTGCAACTGAAACTAAATTCTTTTTCAAGCCTGGTACATGAATTACATATTTTAATAAGAAGGGTTTACCTGACTATCTTTGGAAAGTAGCTGTACCAATCTCGGTAGCGCTATACCTTCCATCATCACCCATTTTTATATGCAATTGGAGGTACTTCTCCTCCAAGCTACTGAAAAGTTCTTTGTCTCCCTTCATGTGGAAAGATGCACCACTATCAAATTACCACACTGATCCCATTTCACTTGACACCATGCATGCGACGAGCGAGAAGTCCAACTCAATTGTGAGGCCAAAGCCTCACCAGCTGTAGATCCTGAAGCCTTCTTGTTCTTCTTCTTCTGTGGACAATTAGTGGCATATTGTCCATGCTCATGATAGTGTAAACATTTTTGTGGTCATTGCTACTCTAAAATAAATCTGTAAAAGCCTCCCACATTACATATGGAGTCACTTTTCCACAGAGACTTGAGACAATGTGGTCTCATACTCCTTCCAATAAGATCCTCCTTGCCTTTGCAACCTTATTTTTCCAAGCATCAGGAAGAGCGACATATGCTACTGCGGGTTTGGGGATGTCATTATCAATGAATCCTTTCAACCTGTTATCCTCTAGAATTGCCTCCATCCTGTCTTTCCACGAAATATAATTAGAGCTACCCTTGAGTGCATACTCCAATCTCAAGCCATTGAAATACATCTTGATATTGATCCTCCTGTCACACCAAATAATACTTTTGCAAATTCGAATTCTGTTCAACACAAACTCAATTTCTACTCCACTATAGTGATTTCATGTGCTCTGATACCATGTAGAAATTATGCAAACAATATGTATTTCAATGGATTCAATCTGGTCATGCGAACTACTAAATAAAGATACTGAATCCTTCTACAAATCAATTACAGAAAATAAACACGATCTCCAATCACAAAAGGTAAAGAAAGAATCAAATCAAACCACAACACATATATTTTCCTGGGGAAATCTTGCTGCTCAAAACCCATCTATATTCTATTGTATATTCACCAAGGAATCGTGAAACAATTACAATGCACTCTTCTCACAAGAGTCTCCTGCACTCTCACAACTATCTCACACTGATCCAAACAAAATCAACCAACACGTAAGCCAAATTTCAGCCTCTGCTTAGTCTGCCTTGCTTTCAAAATTCATGTGGAATGCAATCCCTATTATTTAGGAAATTCAGCCTTCCAAAATTGCACAATGCTCATGGGAAATCCTATGGTTGTTTTATTGCACGCGAGAAACCTACTAATGATACAACTGATAGTTTACATCCCTTTAGCCTTTGTCTCAGTTGGGTCTCTAATGGAACTGACATGCATGCAACTATTGCTAGTAAATCTTCAGTTGCTAGTAAATCTTGTGTTGAGCCGCACTTTTGCCCAAATTTTCACGATATTTATCACACCATTATATGCTTGTACCTGGTGTTTTTTTCCTTTTTAAATAATGATTAGAGGCATTTAGAAATATTAATTATTAAATTATAAATTCTCATTATTAATTAATTTAAAATGTGTTTTGTGTCATAGTTTCATTAATAAATGCCTTCTTGGTGGCAGGTGTATCAATCCAAGCAGGAATTCGAATATCATTTGAAGCAGGGTGGTAGGTTAGATTAGTGTTGAAGAAATATTGTATGCTAGTCATGGTTTTGTTTTCATAAAGTATAGGTATTGTATTCTATTCAGGACTCATTTTATTTCATCATGTACTGGCATAATATATAATTTATAAGTGAATCAATTGGTTACATATTCAACGTTTTTGGTTAGAGGTATGGAGACCTTTTCAAGCATAAGGAGATAAGAATGTTCGAGCTCGGTTGGCCTGCACACAAGAGTACCAATGATAATACATAATGAGAGTGAGCAGGAAAAGGCATGAAGTACAATGTACAGTGAAGATACTAAGAAACAATCTATTCCAGTAATAACAACTTGGCAACTCAATGAGTGCATGTATGGTGAATTTCAAGGATTCAATAAACAAGAGACAACTGATATATTTGGAAAGGAAAATGTCCATCAATGACGTCATAGTTATGATATCCCTCCTCCAAATGGTGAGAGCCTTGAGATGTGTGAAGAACGAGCTGTTCCCTACTTCAAAGAATAGATTGTGCCTCAACTTCATTGTGGGAAAAACGTGCTGGTTGCTGCTCATGGAAATTCTCTGCGGTCTATAATAATGTATCTGGACAAGTTATCTTCTCAGGAGGTTATAAGTCTAGAGCAATCCACTGGAATCCCCATGCTTTATACCTTCAAGGAAGGTCGCGGATGTTCAAAAGAAGTGAGAAGCTTTCGTCATGGATTGAAGGAATATCTGCGTCCACATATGAATAAGCAATGGAAAACCCTGTTGTCGATTAGGGAAAATCACCGTTTAATAAGAAGCCCAATTTTGTGAAGGAAACTGTTCAAATTTTATTCGCAGAATGGTATTACTGGTTTTGTCTTTGTTTATCGGCAATTAAAAGTAATGAATTGCTGATTGTGGGAGTTGTTATATTTGGCGGTGTGGCAATTTTCCTGTGTGGATGATGGAAAATATGCTTTTAGCAGAGGGTGATATAGTAGAAGTGAAAAATGCTGCCCTTCCAAAAGGGACGTATGTCAAACTGCAACCCCATACAAAGGATTTTATCGACATATCTAATCCTAAAGTAGTGTTTGAGACTAGTTGGAGGAACTTCTCCTGCTTGACCACAGGTGATATCATCATGGTAGCTTATAGCAACAAGAAATATTATATAGACATAGTCGAGGCAAAACCAGCTTCTGCCATAACTATTATTGATACATATTATGAGGTGGATTTTTCTCCTCCTCTTTATTACAAAGAACCAAAAAGAGTTCCAGCCAAACCTGATCCTTCTACAAGCACAACGACATCTCAAGAGGAATCAAAGGATGTGGAAGAACCGAAATTTAGTTCTTTTACTGGAGTGGGAGGGCGTCTGGATGGGAAACCATCGACTTCCTCTAGGAGGTCAGAAACAATATCCCATCTCAGAAACAACAAAACATTGGGGCCTGGTTCTTCTTTGGGCACTTCACAACGCCGTCCTTCAGGAAAGCTTGTATTTGGATCAGGCACAGGTAATATTCCGGCGGATGCTTCTGATGCTTCTAAGGCAACTGTGAAGGAGGTTAAACAGGAGAGTGTATTTGTGAATGTGTGGTGACAATGAATGCGTAGTCTACCTTTTTGTTACAATGGAAATCATAATCCCAGATTGAAGCTTGCCGGATGTGTGTTGTCTTTTCTAGCAAGGCGTGATGATCAAAGTATTCTAGATGCCGGATCGACCCAAATCAAACTTGAATTGGGAAAAAAATATTCTCATTCCGATTTTTCCCAAATCGTATTAACTAAAAAGCTTAAATTTATGTTTTTGTAACTATCAATTTTTAATTAGAAGTAGCGTTGTTGCTATATATATAAAGCATAGGGCTGCGCACAAAAAGTGATTAATTTTCAGAGATGTAAGGTTGATTTTCTCAGATGTAGAGCCGAAATTTCTCAGAGGTCGAATTTCTGAGATGTAGGATTGGCATCTAATTTGAAGAGAATGTAATATCAATAGAGGGATTGCTGTGATTTCTATAAATCGATTGCCAAATTCTCTTTTCAATATACATCATCACTTTCATGTTCTGAGAAGTAGTGTTGTGCCATGATTCATTACGAATTCCAATCTTTGATGTTTTAAAAAGCTTTCATCCATTGCAATAATTCGGCTTACTCCAGGCATGGGAGGGCCCACCAAATCTGGAGCTAAGCTTATCAATCGACAGAAGATAAGTAGATGTGTGCGTAGTTTCCGGTTTCTATATGAATGTGTGAATTTTTGGTAGGTGTGGTTCAACTCCAAAGAATTTCAGTCATCTTTGTATTGTGCAAGTTAATGGTCTAAAGAAATATTATTCATTACATAATTTGCTTTTGAGTTGCAATACCTCTTATTAAATCGAATGTAATGGGAGATAGGAATATAATGATCATGGTTTCTGAAATTGAATATGGAGTTAGAACATATTTTAATAGTTTGAATTTGAATATAGAATGAGAACAATGCTTTGAGTTTGTCATGAAACCAGCTCCAAAAAATAGAAGAAAAGAGATATCAACGCCTTAGAAATAAGCCACTTCGAGGGGGCAACCTCCAATACATTACATGAATGAACAATTCTTGGATGATACAAATTACAAAACCTCCTTTCTAAATATAGGAGTCCATGGGGCCACATTGTAATCCTAGTGGGGCCACAATGTAATCCTTGCCGACCTAACAATAATAATTTAAGGGCACAATAATAAGAAAGTGGGGGTTACAAGGGTACAATAATAACAATAAGGGGGTTACGGTAACAAAAATAAGGGACTATACTAGTAATATAGGTACCTAACATGCCCCTCTCCTTCAAAAAAGTGTTGTCCTCAACTCTTGAGTAGCTCTCGGTGCTTCTGTATAAAACTCTCATCTTTCCATGTAGAATTTTTAGTCGGTAAGTTATTCCACTTGATGAGATACTCTGAAATTGAACAATTTCGTAGCTGTCGAGTTCTTGTTTCCGTGATCGATTTAGATTCCAGTATGATTTTTAACAATGTTACCGATGAAATAGGTAACCACAATGTTACCTACTTTTTTTTGGTAGCATAAAAAGCACCCGATTTTGAAAAGTGGTGATGCAGAATCACCATTTTTTTTTTGGTGCACATTTTTGACACTCTAATATTTTTATTTATGAAGTATGAATATTTGTTTTAAAATGTTAGTGATTTTCATGCTAATTTTGAAATGTATTGATGCAGCATCAACTTTTTTTTTTTAGAGCGGTGATTTTCATGCTAATTTTGAAACGTATTGATGTTGCATCAACCTTTTTTTTTTAGAGTGGTGATTTTCATGTTGGTAATAAAACACAAAACTTAGATTAAAAAAAATATATAAAAACAATAAAAAAACCAATAAAAATGTAAAAAAAAACAAAAATAGCTCATAAAAATAAAAAATTTAAACAAAAATAAATAAAAAAAAACAAAAATATTTGAAAATTATATCAAAGGAAATGACAAAATTTGAAGAAAAAAAACACATAATTTAAAGAAAAAAAAACAAAAATTGACCAAGAAATTAAAAAAAATAAAAATAAAAAACATTTTTTTCTAACTTATTAAAAAAAACAATATATATATATATATATATATATATATATTTAAAAAAAAAAAATTAAAATAATTAAAATTACAAAATTAAAATTTAGAAAAAAAAAAAAAATTAAATTTAAAAATTTAAATTAAAAAAATAATAATAATAAGAAAAAAAATACAAATTTTAAAATTTACAAAAAAAACAAATTAAAAAAAAACAATTAAAATTGAAAAAGAAAAAGAAAATAAAAAATTTGAAATAAAAAAAAACCTATAAAAACAAAAAAAATGAAAAAAACCACGTGCAAATAATTAAAAAACAAATATACATAAATTTAGTGTTTTTTTTTTTTTTTAATGAAACCATTTATAGATTTTAAAAATGAAAAACTAAATAAACGAAAAAATTAAGAAAAACAATTAAATTAAATTAAAATTTAAAAATTTTAATAAATAAATTTAAAATTTTAAATTTAAAAAAATAATTATTCTATAATATTAAATATAAAAAAAATTTAAACAAATTGAATTTAAAATAAAAAAATTGAATTAAAAAAATAATTTTAAATTTTTTGAAATTCAAAATTTTTTTAAAAAAATCAAATTAAAATAAAAATATTAAAAGTTAAAAAAAATAAAAATAAAAATAAAATCAAATAAAAATAGATGTACATATATATTAAAAATTAAAAACTATATATATATATATATATATATATATATATATATATATTAAAAATTAAAATATATATATATATATATATATATATATATATTTATTTTAAATTTTAAATAAAAAAATTAAATTTTTTTTTTTTTTTTTTTTGGAATAAAAAAAAAAATTGAAAAAAAATCAATTAAAAAAAAAAATTAAAAAAAAATTAAAAAAAAATTAAAAGAAAAAAAACAAACCGTGGTGGTGGTGGGGGCGCAACTCGCTCGTTGGGCGCAGGGGGCCAGCCGGGCGGCGCCGCGGGGGCGGCCCAACGGCCCCACAGCCCCCCTTGGGCGGAGGGCCGATTCTTGGAATCGACCCTCCGCCCAACGGGGGCCGTGGGGGCCCCTTCCCAGAGTGGCACGGCCCGGCCGGCCCCCGGTGCCCAACGGGCGGGCTGTCCGCGCGGCCGATTCTCGGAATCGGCCCTCCGCCCAGCGGGGGCTGTGGGGCCGCTGGGCCGGCCCCGTGGCGTCGCCCAGCCGGCCCCCGGCGCCCAGCGGGCGGGCTGTTCGCGCGGACAGCCCACCGGCTGGGTGCTGGGGGCCGGCCGGGCAGTGCCCAACGGGTGGGCTGCGCCACCACCACCACCACCGGGCCTTTTATTTATTTATTTATTTATTATCAAGTTTTACGTTTAGTTTTTTAATATAATTTTATAAAATTTAATAAATTTTGTATTTTTTTAAAATTTATTTGGATTTAATATTGTTTTTTAAATGTTTTAATTTTTTTATTAATTTTTTTCTGTTAATTACATAAAATTGTTATATTTTTTTATTTCAATTAAAATTGTGTATTTAAAATTAGATTTTTTTTTTAATTAAACTTAATTTTTTTAAATTAATTTGTTTTTTTAACTTTTTTTTTATTTAATATTTTATTTATTTATTTATTTATTTTCAATTTTCCATTTTTAATTGATTTTTAAAATTTTTAAAGTTTTTCTTTTAACAATGGTTTTTTTTTTTGTTTTAAATTTATTTTTTCTTTCAAAATTTATTTGTTTATTCATTTATTTATTAAAATTTAATATTTTTTTTTTTTAAATTTAATTTGTTATTTTATTATTATTATTATTATTATTTTTTTTATAAATTTAATAAAATCTTACCTATTTTTTTTTTATTTTTAACTTTAACGGGTATGAGATTTTTATTTATAAGAAAAAGAGAGGGCAGGGCTGTGCCTTAACGACCCAGATTACATCTTAGAATTCCAGCAGCAGCTGATTTTAAGGCTTGACGTTAACAAGGCATTTCTACAATTCTTTCTTCGTTTATAAAGAGCAGCCCTTTCTGCGTTGCGCTCCCCTTGTTGGCCATCAAGTCTGCTTCACTGTTTGAGCTTCTGAGAATGTGATAAAATTTATAAGAATTGAAAGCTGAGAGAACCCTTTTCAGTCTTTCCAGAAGTCTGTTTAGGCCTGCATTTCTGAATTTCTCTTCCGTGTTCAGATTTTTAATGAGGATCTCCGAATCGCCGAAAACCTGTATGTCTTTGATCCCTTTTTCCCTAGCAATTTGACAGGCTTTGAGGAGGCTTAGAAGCTCCGCTTGATTATTAGTTTTTAGACCGAGACCCCAGTAGAAAGAGTCACGGGAAACGCCATTTGGGGAGTAAATGATCCCGCCGGCTCCAGAAGGACCAGGGTTCCCTTTGGACGCCCCGTCAAAGAAGATGGAGTTTGTCTTTTGTGCTCTCCACCATTGCTGAAATGATGCATCAGGGTCTCTCTTTCTCCAAGAAGGGGAAGCTGTTTGGGGAGGGAGAAGGTACTTTCTGCGATGGGGATCAAGAGACTCTAGCCACCTCTTCTCAACAGGCTGTAGCATAGTATCCTCTTTGTAGTACTGCTGTTGGGCCACTTCCAAGAGGAATGTTCTGGCTTTTGCAGCAACCTGCAATGGAGTTTGAGACAGTTCATTAAAAATCTTCTGATTACGCGCCATCCAAATCTGCCAGCACACAAACTTGGGAAGGGCATTCCAGACTTTGCGCCAAAAGGACTTTTGAGGGATACTATGTGGGTAAAGATGTCTCCAATCTGCAAATAGCTCCGAAACAGTGATCTGAGAGGGAGGATTCATGTGAAAATCCTGTAGCATGAGATCCCATACTGCCTTAGCGAATTGACAGTCAATAAATAGATGCTGAGCGGTTTCATTGTTGCTCCTGCAGAGAGCGCACCTGTAAGGGCCAGCGAAATTCCTTTTTGCCATGTTGTCACCTGTTAGAATCTTATTTTGGACCAGTGTCCAGAAAAAAAAATTGACTTTTGGGAGTGCCAGAGGCTCCCATACGTTTTTCCAGAACTCTGCGTTATGCTTACTGTTCCTAGAGGTTTGAAAGGCTTTGCATCCAGCTGATGTTGAGTATTCTCCAGATGTACCCCATCCCCATCGATCCTTCATGGTGCTGTGTATTGGTGCTGCGTCTTCCAGTATTTCGAGAAATCTGATGAGTTGAGGTTGCAGCCATACAGGGGAGTCGATTGCCCAACCGGCCCAATCTCCACGAACGTCCCATGACGAGATGTCAAAAACTCTGCTCTTACCTTCAGAAATTAACCAGTTTCTCAAATCTGCGATATCCTCATTGTCGATCAAAGGCTCTCTCCCCATTATACGGTCATGCCAGAGGTTTGTTTCTTTTCCGTTCCCTGGAATCCTGTACGCAAAGTGTTTGAACACTTTACTGCTCTTAAAACAAAGTTTCCACAGCAGCGTGCTATTTGCTGTGTACCCCAGCTGAATGTCTCTGAATGCTGCCTTATTTGTGTATTTAGCTCTCAACAGAGCGCTGACAGGGTGAAAAGGCTCTTTGAGCATCTTCCACAGTATTTTGCTACCAAGAGCAAGGTTGACCAGAGAGGGGTCACGGATTTGCAGGCCACCCTCATCTCTTGGATTTTTTACGAGGTCCCAGTTGACCAGGTGAAGTTTCTTTTCATTTCCCCTCCCTCCTTGCCAGAGGAAGTCTCTTAGGAGAGTGGAGATCTGGTCCATTACAATCTTAGGGGAAAGCAAGAACGCAGCTTGATAGATTGGTAAGGCAGACAGTTGTGATTTTATCAAGATGACCTTTCCTCCTTTTGTTAGCCAGAATCCTCCCCATGAAGAAATTTTGGTTTTGAGTTTGCTGATAATGTCACTCCAGAGCGACCTCCTATTCGTTCCAGAAATTATGGGAAGCCCGAGATATTTGATCTTGTCCCATTGGGAGTGCCCTTTGAATCCTAGTAGATTAGCTATATTGTTGAGCTCCTGCTGATCAGTGTTCCAACTAAAGACTTCGCTTTTCCTTTCATTTACTTGGGCTCCCGAGACTTTGCAGTAGTTTCTGATGACTGAATCGAAGGCCTTAGCTATTCTGGATGAGGCTCCTCCCAATAGAATCGAGTCATCTGCAAAGAGAGCATGATTCAGGGAGTTAACTCTGCTGGTGGGTTTGAGGCCCGGAAGGGAACCTGCCCTTCTTTCTGCTTCGAGTTTTCTACTTAGAGTTTCAGCCATTAAAATATATAAAAAGGGGGAGAGCGGGCATCCCTGCCTGATGCCTCTCCTAGCTTGGAAGAAGTTGGTTGGCCTGCCATTAATGAGAGGGGCAATCCATGGATTGTCCGTGCAGGCTTTGATGAGATTTACAAACTGAGGAGAAAAGCCAAAGGAGAGCAAAACTTTGCTGAGGAAAGTTCTGTTGACTCTGTCAAATGCATTCGCCATGTCTAGCTTTATGAGCATACCTTTCTCTTTTCTTTGCTTGCTTGAGTGTATGGTCTCCTGCACTTGTATGAAATTATCCAATATATGCCTGCCTTCTACGAAACCTCCTTGGGAGCTAGAGATCAGTCGTGGGAGTAAGGGCTTTAATCTGCTAGCCAACAGTTTTGCCAAGATCTTGTAGGAGGCATTACATAACGAGATTGGTCTGAATCTTGTGAAGGTTTCCGGATTGGTGTCTTTTGGGATCAGAGCTAAATAGGTGGAATTGGTGCTGCCCCCTACTTTCGCTTTTTTCATGAATCCCCAAATCATCTTTTGCAGGTCATGTTTGATTATGTCCCAGCATGCTTTGTAGAAATGAATTGTGAAACCGTCGGGTCCTGGGGCCTTATCTGAATCCATGGACCAGATAACTTTGATTATTTCTTCCTCAGTGACAGGTTTGCAAAGATCAGAATTGTCCTCCGGAGAGATGAGGGGAGGGATGTGACTGAGAAAATCTGCTTCTTCTTCTTCTTCACCTTGGATGCCCGAACTGTAAAGACTTTTAAAATGCATTTCTGCTGCTTCTTTGACTTGTTGGAATCCTTTATAGATATGGCCCTCAGCATTCTTTATTTCTGCAATATGGTTCCTTGACAGTCTAGCACGATACTGTCTGTGAAAGAAAGAGGTATTACGGTCCCCAGCTTTTAACCATAGGCTTCTGGACTTTAATTTTCAGTATTCTTCCTCTTTTCTAAAGGTTTGAAAGGCGGCTCTCTGGGCTTTAGTTTCCTTATCCAGCAGCTCATCGTTGATGTTTTTGCTTTCCATTTCGTTTTGAAGGGTGTGCAGAGTCAGAAAT
Source organism: Pinus albicaulis (assembly GCA_034641835.2). Classification (NCBI taxonomy): domain Eukaryota; kingdom Viridiplantae; phylum Streptophyta; class Pinopsida; order Pinales; family Pinaceae; genus Pinus; species Pinus albicaulis. The sequence goes on along the minus strand of CM076582.1, from coordinate 554,639,490 downwards.
GCTTCAGCTCTTTGAGAAGTAGGATTGGGGGCTGGTTTTTTGATCCATTCCTTCAACGCTTTTTTGGTGGACTTCAACTTTTGCTCCCAAACGTAGCTGGGAGAACCTGAGAAGGAGGAGGCCCATGCAGCAATCACCGTCTCAGAGAAGCCCGCTCTCTCAATCCATAGTGGAGAAAAGCGAAATGGGATGGGGCCCTGGTCCTCTTCATCATCTAGACAGAGCAGAATAGGCTTGTGGTCAGAGGTGAGCTTGGGCAGAATTTTTGTTGTTAAGATCTTCTTATTCATGAGAAGAGAGGATTGAACTAGAAAGCGATCTAGCCGGGCAGAAATGTGCTCTGCCCCAGTTCGATTATTTGACCAGGTGAAAAGTCCTTGAGTTGGGTTAAGATCTAACAGATCCCATTGCTGTGCGAGCTCTTCTACTATGGCAACCATGTGGTCTTTGGAATTGGATCCACCTCTTTTCTCTTTGGCTTTCAATACAATGTTGAGATCCCCAGCGAGAATGATATTGTTGGGGGATTCTTGCTCTAAAAAAGCTGCCAGAGAGTTCCAGCAGTCTCTTTTTTCTGAATAAATGACAGGGACATAAAGATTGACAAGAGAGATTTTCAACTTACTTGCAAGATGGCAGATTTTCGTGTAGATCCAGTGTTGGGTCTCATGAGATTTGATCAGCTGGTGTTTATCTTCGGACCAAAGAGTTGCCAGACCTCCCGATGAGCCCCTCGCACTGACCGCTTTTCCTGCACTTTTTTTCCATTTTGACTTACTGATTTCTAGCAGAGCTTGCCCTGCTATCTTTGTCTCTTGGAGCAAGAGGATGTCTGCAGGTTCCAATTTCAATAAATCCTTTACTGCTTCTATTTTTGCATGGTTCCCCAGACCTCTGCAATTCCAAGAGACTAGCTTCATTATTTACCTGAGAGTGGAGTGGTGCCACCCTTGTGTGGCCTGGACCTGCTATTTCTTCCGATCGACATTTCTATCGTGGACTGGCTTCCTTGTGTTTTGAGCCTTTCAGCTTCTTCTTCTCTCTGTTCCTTGTGGGATTTCCTTCCGGCTCTTTTTGTTGGGCGTTCGTAGATTTCTTCTTCTGAGGAATCTGAGCTTTCAGCTGCCTTTTTCTTTGTGACTTCTGCATAGGTAGGGTTGGTGGGGCTGCCTTGGGGAACTTCAGTTTGAATGGCAGCCCCACCCTCATTGCTTGGAGGAGAGGCTTCTATTTGATTCTCATTTTCTTGAGCATTGTTCGATGGGTCAATCTGTGCTCCCTCAGTTTCTTTTAAGATTTCTTTCGTTTCCTGAGTGGGTATGGGGATGTTCCTAGCTCCTGCTGCGGCGCTTTTTCCTGCATCTTTTTTTGCATGGGCAGCTCTCTGGACTAGAGTCTATTGGTCCCTGTTTTGTTTGTCCGATTGCTCCTCTGCTCGCTTCTTACAGTGCTTTGCAAAGTGTCCATGTCCGTGGCAATGTCAACATTTAAAAGGAAGTTGTTCGTAGTCAAGCTCTTGGACATGCGTCCATCCTGCTACCGTGAGCTTGATCGCTTCAGGCAATCCTTCTTCGAGGTAAACTTCTACACAGATTCGGGCGCAAGAGTACTGGTCTTTTCTTACTGCTTGATCAATGTATTTGCCTAGCGCATTCCCGATGATTTGAAGCGATTTTTGGTTCCAGCAGTGAAGAGGCAGATGGGGGAGTCTCACCCACACCGGCACAGCTGATGGAACGTCTTGTGTGGGATCGAAATCCGGTGTCCATTTGTTTAAATACAAGCCTTGCGGCCCCATGAAGTAGGGGCCATTTCTGAAGATTAAGCTTCTGTCTTCCGGATTTTCAAAGACGAAAACGAAGAACCCTTTACCCACGAAGAAGCTCTTGACGCCGTCTTTTATCAAAGGTTTCCAGTTTCTTTGTGACCATTCCTCCACGGATTTGGGGGACGGCCAAAGGCCCGTAAACTGGCCAATGAGGCCCCTTTCAGCCAGGTTTAGCGCCGCTTTACAAGTATCCTCCTCAGGCAAAGCAACAGCAGGGATCGAATCCATTTTTTTTATGAATTTCTGCTGAAAAGCGGTTGGGGGGCGTTTCGATCCGGCAGCTATCAATGAACGAAATGCAGTCACTTCGGGCGGAACAGGAGGGGGGGCGGAGCCCCCAGGAGACCCCATCGGGCAGCAGAGGGAGGGAGCTGGGCTGTGCGCAGGGGCGCAACAGCCAGGGCGGCGCAGAGGGGCTCCAAGAACCCTAGCTTCTCAGAGCACAGGGGGGAGCAGCGCGCGCAGCAAAAAATTAAAATCTTACCTATTTTAATTTAAGTTCATATATATATTTTATTTTTTATAATTTAAATTGAATTTATTTTTTTATAGTTTATTTGTTTTTTAATATATATTGTTTTAAATTTAATATTTTCATTGTATTTTATTTTTATTTTTTATTTTTAATTAATTTTTAATTTTTTTCCTTTTAATTTGAATAATGTTTTTATTTTTATTTTTTTTATTTTTTTTTATTTTTAATTTATTAAAATTTCATATATTTCCATAAATTTAATTTTTTGTTTTAAATTTTTTTATTTTTTGTTTTAAATTTAATAAGCATTTTTTTTTCTTTTTTAAATTTAATTTATATATTTTATTTTTTATAATTTCCTTCTTTTTTTAACTTTTTTTTTTTTTTTTTTGCTTTTTTTTTTAATATTTAATATTTTTTTTTTAATTTCTATATTTTTTAAATTTTAATCTTATTATTATTATTTTTTTCTTTAAATTTTAGGTTTTTTTTAATGTTTGAATTAAATTATTTATTTATTTTTTATTTTTATTTATTTATTTATTTTAATTTTTATCTTCATATATTTTTAAATTTTAGGCTTTCAAATGTTTTTATTTTTTAAATTTATTTTTTTCTTAAATTTTAGGTTTTTTTTTTTAATGTTTGAATTTTAAAAATAAAAAAATGTTATTTCTATTTTTAAAAATGCCAAAAATATGACAATTTTTTTTTTTTTTTGTTATTCCAGCATCAATTTGTTTTGTTTTGAGGGTGTTTTTTCAATCCTTTTTTCAAGAAACAATTTTTTTTTTACCATAATTTTATAAAATGTTGAAATTTGACCTTAAAAAAAAACGAAGTGCGTTCTGGAAGACACACTTTTTGTTTTTGGGATGTTTTTTCATGTTTTTTGAGTCTTTTTGGGCTAGAGTTCTCGTTTTGAGGTCAGGTTACCTATTTTATCGGTAACAATGTTTTTTCCTTCCTCATCAAGTTCTGGCAATATTATTTGAACTGGAATATTTTCACCTATAACCTTTTGTAAGCATGAAACATGGAAAACTGGATGCACTCGTGAAGAAGCAGAAAGCTCCAATTTGTATGCCATAGCACCAATCTTTTGAAAAACCTTGTAAGGACCATAGTACTTTGGCGATAATTTATTATCCTTCTTAGCTTGCTTGAGGGAAATTTGTTCGTATGGTTGTAGCCGTAAAAATACCCAGTCTCCTACATCAAAAATTCTCTCGTTGCGATGTTGATCTGCCTGTTGTTTCATTCGATTTTGTGCCAAATTCAGGTTATCCTTTAAGAGTTGGAAAACTTCTTATTGATGCTCGATGTGATCTTCCACTGCTTGAAATTTCGAATTTTCTCTTAAATATTATGTGATGGATGGTGGATGATATCCATAAAGTGCCATAAATGGGGTCATTTTTGCTGCAGTATGGAAGGAAGTGTTATGCCACCATTCAGCGAGAGGTAACCACTTGACCCATTGTGTTTGTTTTTCAGATACAAAACAACGAAGATATCCTTCCAAACATTTATTTACTATCTCGGTTTGACCATCAGATTGAGGATGATAAGATGAGCTATGAGCTAATTGAGTACCCAAACAAGAAAATAACTCCATCCAAAAATTTCCAGTAAAAATGGGATCTCTGTCGCTCACAATAACCCTTGGGTTCCCATGTAGCTTTTGAATTGTGTCCATAAATGTAGTAGCAACTGTACTTGCTTTAAATGGATGAGATAATGCACAAAAGTGTGCATACTTGGTAAGTCTATCAACTACCACCATGATGACACTCTTTCCTTCGGACTTAGGTAAGCCTGTGATAAAATCCATTGAAATCTCCTCCCAACGTTGACTTGGAATGGATAAAGGTTGTAGAAGTCCTGGGGTCTTAATTGTTTCCACTTTATTCTGCTGGCAAACCAAACATTCCGCCACAAACTTTCGAATATCAGATTTAAGGCCATCTCAAAAAAATTCTTTCTTCACCCTGTGGTAAGTTTTTAAAAATCCTGAGTGTCCTCCTAAAGGAGAAGTGTGCAATTCCAGAAGAATCTTTTGTTTTAGTTGGGAATTCTTACAAAGATATAAGCGATTTTTGTACCATAAGGAATCATTTTTCCAACTAAATGTATCAGATGTACTAGGATCTTGCTGCAACTTTTGAATGAGTGTCCATACATCTTTGTCCTTCTTCCATTCATCTCTTTCTTCGGTTATCCAATCTAGTTGGATAATAGAAATGGCACAAAACAATGCTTCCACCTCTTCATTCTTTCTTGAGAGTGCATCTGCAACAACATTAAGCTTTCCTTTTTTGTAGATTATTTCAAAGTCATAACCCAACATCTTTGTGACCCATTTTTGCTGCTCTTCTGAAGATAGCCTTTGTTCCAAAAAGTGTTTAAGACTATCATGATCAATTTTTACCTTGAAGTGTCTTCCCATTAGGTAAGTTCGCCATTTCTTTAATGCATGCAGTATTGCTAACATTTCCTTCTCTTAAATAGGTTTATGTAAATACTTTCCTTTGATTGGACAACTTTCGAAAGCAATGGGTCTTCCTTCTTGCATTAAAACATCACCAATTCCATTTCCTGAGGCATGAAATTCCACAATAAAGGTTTTTGTGAAGTCTGGTGTAGCTAAGACCGGTGCTAGGCACATTGCCTCTTTAAGATGTTCAAAGGCCTTAATTGCTTCAGGAGTCCATGAAAATGAATCTTTCTTCAATAATGTTGTTAGAGGTGCTACTATTCTCCCATAATTCTTAACAAACTTGCGATAATACCTTGTTAACCTGAGAAATCCTCACAACTACTTTATGGTTGTGGGGACTTTCCATTCCTTAATGGCTTTAAATTTGTTAGGGTCTACCTTAACACCCTCGTGAGATACAATATGACCCAGATATTCCACCTTTTGTTTCTTCAAAGGAAGGGTTTGAAAATGGAATTCATCAACCCTTGAAATGTATAAGGTGCACTGGTAAGGCCAAAAGGCATGACCAAAAATTCATAATGAACCTCATGAGTTCGAAATGCTGTTTTTGGAATATCTCCAGTCTTCATTCTAATTTGATGATATCTTGAACGAAGATTCAACTTGGTAAAATAAATTGCTCCATGTAATTCATCTAATAATTCATCAATCACAAGAATGGGAAATTTATCTTTAATGGTGAGCTTATTGAGCTCCCTATAATTTTGACACATGCGCTATGATCCATCCTTCTTGTGTACCAATACTACGGGAGCAGAGAAAGAACTTTGACTAGGTTGAATTATACTCGCCTCTAACATTTCTGCAATCATATGTTCAATTTCGCTCTTTTGGACATAAGGATATCTATAACGCCCGATGTTTGGAGGAACACTTCCTGGAATCAAATGAATATCATGATCATGATAACGAATGGGTGGGAGTCCTTTAGGAGTTTCAAACACCTTGGAATGATTGTCCAAGACTTTTTGGAGATCTTCAGAAATAGATGATTTTGATGTTGGAACTTCTAGTGAGAATAATTGTGCAATTATGCCTCGTTGTTCTTTCTTTAGAAGCTTTGTCATGACATTAGAGCTTATTATCTTTCTTGGCTTCCCTACAATACCCTGTAATTCGACTTCCTTTCCTTCTGAAAAAAATTTCCAGAAAATTTCTTGAAAATTAAAAGATACCGTCCCCAAAGATTGTAACCATTGTACTGCTAGTACAACATCAGCACCTCCCATAGGAATGGAAAGCATTGGACTATTCAATACATATTCCCCCATGTTTAGCTTGATATTATGGCATTTTCTAGAGCAATTTATAGTTCCTCCATTTGCAACCATCACTTGACATTCTGGTGCTGGGTATAGGAAACAATTCAATTCCTTGGCTACCTTACAATGAATAAAGTTATGGGTACTAAATGAATCAATCAACACTATTACCTTTTTCTTCTTGATATGTCCTTCTATCTTGAGAGTTTCAGGAGTGGTAATTCTTTCCAATGTATTACACGATATAGTCGAACTCATTTCTTCCTCTTCTAGGGCTGGTTCCTGGTGTATATCCTCTTCTTTTGAAGATTCTTGTTCATTTTCTTCTTCGTCTTCACAATCTATGTAAAATAATTTCTTCTCATCACACTTATGACCTTTAGTGTGTTTGCTATCACAACTGTAGCAAAGACCTTTTTCTCTTTTTTCTTCCAATTTTTGTGGTGTCAACCTTGTAGGTTGTGGAAATCTAGGAGTAGCAACACTTCCATGTTTATAGAAGTGAGTGGTAGGCTTCCTTGTCGCCATAATTTTACTTTCAATTTTTCTTGCCAACCTGAATGCCTTCTCCAATGAATCAGGTTCCAAAATGAGAACTTCATGTTGGATGTTATCCTTTAAAGTACCTATGAAGAGATCAATCCTGTGTTCCTTTGGAATATCAGTTACCCTTATATTCAATTTTTGGAAGTCCTCAATGTGCTCCCCCACTGAACACTTTTGTTTGAGATTTATCAATTGGCTAAAGAAAGTGTTGCTCTTTGTTTCCTTATAATGTGCTATCATTTCCTCCATAAAAATTGACCAAGTGACAATTTTTTTATGGGAGAAAAGCCATCGATACCATACAAATGTATTTTGTTCTAAATGTAAAGTTGCAATGCGTACCTTTTGTGTGTTTTGCACATTATTGAGATCAAAATATTGTTCCATCTGTAGTATCCATGTTATAGGATCCTTTCCATCAAACTTCCTCATATCCATTTTTGAATATGGTGGTTCTTCACTCCAACATTAGAGTTTATGAAATCATGATTAACATTTATTTTGTTCTCTTCATGAGTTTCCTCTACTATATTTTCACCATTAGGAAACATTTCTTGTATCAAATTTTTCAAACCTTCCATGTCTGTTTTTAGATCATTTTTCACGTTTTCCATCTTAGCTTCCATGTCATCCATCTTAGCTTCCATGCCATTCTTCAAACCATCCATCTTAGTTTCCATGATTTTCTTCAAAACTTCCATGTCATTTTTTGTTTCTCTTTGAGAGAGCGAAATTTGTTGCACTTGCTCTTGTAATTTTGATATGTCATGTTGCCATTCTTCGTCTTCATGAGTCATAGTAAAGCCTTCTAAAGGCTTAATGGGTGTTGAATTATTTTTAGGAGCCATTTTATAATCCGATACTGATATCTATTCTACAATATTCCCTTGGAATCAATTCAACTCGATTCTTCAAACAAGACTTATGCAATTCGGAAAAAAAATACACACCTTTTACTTGCTTTTGGGGAGCTTGATATTGAAATTGGCTTATCTCTATATATGCAGATCCTCAATATCTAAAATTAGGCCCTGTAGTAGTCCTCTGAAGCTTATTTCACATGCCATAGGTCTGAATTGATTTTGGTTCTTCAAGACAAAGTTATGTCCAATCTCCCACAATGACCTAATTATGGACTAGCTCAGTAGAGCGAACTTGTACGACTTGCCACATGTCACTGTTTTATCCTTTGGCTCTGAAATTTATAGAAAGGAAACTACAGTCTTTGTACTTTCGGAAAATTTTTACAGAATTCCAATCTGATGCTCAGAGAGAGAGAGAGTTATGAAGATTTTCCCATGATCACCTCTTTGAGAAGAAATTCGGGAGCCTGAAAAAGACCTACCTTCAATAGATCATATCTTCGAAAATAATGCGAACCAAGCTCTGAAATTTTGCGAAGATGTTCCTCAGGATTTCGGCTTCACGCTCTAAAAAGTTCAACTTCTGAACCTTCATAGACAAAAATATATAGCAGAAATTCTGCGATGACTTTTTTAAGTTAAATTCAGGAGCCTGCAAAAAGCCCTAACTTCCACAGATCATATCTATGAAAATATTGTGAACCAAGCTCTGAAATTTTGCGACGATGTTCCTCAGGATTTCAGCTTCGCACTCTAAAAATTTCAGCTTTGGAACCTTTGTAGAAAAAGAGTTATAGCAAAAATGCCACAATGACCTTTTTGGAGCAGTGAAACCCTAGAATCCAAAGCCCTGATACCAAATGTTGTGAAACCAGCTCCAAAAAATAGAAAAAAAGAGACATCAACGCCTTAGAAATAAGCCACTTTGAGGGGGAAACCTCCAATACATTACATGAATGAACAATTCTTGGATGATACAAATTACAAAACCTCCTTTCTATATATAGGAGTCCATGGGGCCACATTGTAATCCTAGTGGGGCCATAATGTAATCCTAGCCGACCTAACAATAATAATTTAAGGGCACAATAATAACAATATAGGGGTTACAGGGGTACAATAACAATAATAAGGGGGTTACACTAACAACAATAAGGGGGTTACACTAACAACAATAAGGGACTATACTAGTAATATAGGGACCTAATAGAGTTTTAGTATGGTTTGCATTACCTAATTTCTTTGAATGTTTGCAGGATTTAAATGCGCATTTGATTTGTTTACCCATGACTTCACTCAATAATTAGATCTCTTTTAATTAGAATTTGTCTTGTCTTAGATCTCTTTCTAATTAGATTCTCTCTTGTTTTCGTAGTGTAATCATTTCCTTGTAAGAGCAAGTTGGAATGCATATTTGATTGTGCAGGTAGAGAAAGCAATTCAAATGTAGTGTGATCCAGTTACATGATTTTATTTCGAAGAGTGAGATTGTTTTTGAATAGTTTGTTTCACTTAGATTAAATTATTTAAATAGAAGGTTTATCATAGGTCATTTGCAATGCGATCTTTAAATGGGATTTTTAAGTGTTATTTTATAAAGTGAAATGGTTTCTTCTTGCAATAGATAGAATCGTCCTTCGTTAATTTGAATCTTGAATTTATTATGAAGAGTATTTCTAGTTAGTTTAATTAGAATAATGTGTGATATTTTTGCTTATCTCAGGATTAATTTCAAGTGTTAATTTCAAGTTAATGAGAGGAACAAATAGATTAGGGTTTTCAAGATATCATAGGAGATTTAAAAGTAGAATGCGAGTGCGAGAATGTTACATGATTGAGGATTTCTTTGTAGTTTAATTGCAGTATGGTGTTTGCTTGATAGGAATTAGTTCAGTGAGTTTCATTTTCAAGATTGTTTATTTGCAAGCAAATGTGTGTTTCATTCCAGTATCTAGTTTATCATTACAAAAGAATATATTTATACTCTGACCAGTAAGCTGAGCCAATACGCAGTACAACTCGAGTTTACGACTCTCGGATTGATAATTAATATTGAGAGGTTTAATTCGACAATTAAACCGACCAAAAACATGTTAATTAAATCTGATTTAATTCACCTGATCTCTCACTAGTGCAACAAACAATTACAACTAGTTCAACTGATTTTAACTCAATTAATTGAGTTAACTAATTTCTCATGCATTAAACTAATGCATAACTGCAATTCGAACTCCATAACTAATAGAATCACTTTGCATGCCTCACCAACCACCCTCAACTCAAAATTCATGAGCTAACTGAGTTTATCACACTCAGTTAACTATTACAAGTGATTATGAGATAAGATTACATTTTATTGTCCAATTTAATTAAGGGAAAATTAAATTAGACACATTTCTTGTTGACTTTTCAACATCTTTCCATCCTCTTTGGTTGACAAGAGGAAAAATTCAGACTCCTTGATTACGATATTCTGTTCATTCATAAAGGTTATGTGATCCCAGTGGTTTCTCATTTCATCCATTAGGAGAATTTTGAGGTGTGAAATGGGCCTCCTAAGGAAATTATAAAATAATAGCAGAGATAAAAAAATAAGATTAGATTACATCATCAAATTTTAGAGGGAAAAAAGAAAAAGCTACTTTATCAACTCGTATTTTCAACTTATCTCCCTATGGGTTTACTCAAATTTCAAGGGGGAACACTCGTTGGATGCAAAATTTGATTCCTCATCCAAGGAGTACCCATGTTGCATACTTTCGATGGACCCTGCTACACGAAAAATTAGAAAAACATGAAAAACATGATAGCAATCACGTTTTTTCACGTATTTCTCATTTTTCATATAGCAGTGTCCATAAAAAGTATGCAACATGGGTACTCCTTGGAAGAGGAATTAAATTTTTTATCCAATGAGTACTCTCGCTTGAAATTTGAGTAAAACCTTAGGGAGATAAGTTGAAAATACAAGGTGAAAAAGTAGTTTTATTATTTTATAATATTCTTACCTTTTTACCCCAAAAATGGTGAATGAAACCCCATGTTTGACATCATCATCTTAAATCCTATTGGTTCTTATAAATTTTATTTTGGTTGTATGTTTTTCTTAGGAGGCCTATTTTAGACCTCAAAATTTCTCTAATGAATGATCTCATCTCGGACTAGTTTCTTGGCTTGCAACAAATACATTTTCCCCTTCATCTGAACGACCTCTTGATTTATTGTCTGCAGGTTCTTGTTGATAATTTCAGTGTTCATTCTATCAGCCTCAAGCTGCTTTTCCTTATAAGCTAGAATTTCCTTGGCAACATCCAAATCCTTCTGCACCTTCTTAATCTCTCCTTCTGAGAGTTGGAACTTAGTAATGGCCTTAGTAAGTTGTTCGGTGGGGTTCTAAGGGTCCTTGGGTACAACCACTGTGCATATATGTGAGTCTATTTTCATTTGTAGCTCTCCTTCCTGCTACTTGAGGGCCATTATTTCATTATTTATTTCAATGAGCTCTTGGGATAGGATCTCCTTATCTGCCTCAACTTGAGCAAGTTATTGATATTGTACATGCCCACTGGTTGCCATTTTCAGTTTGTGCCTCAAATCCTGAATATCCTTTTGGGAGTTTTAATGAGGGCTTCAACAAATGTCTTATCCTCTGGATTCACCCTTAATTTCACAATCAGCTCTTTGAAACTATCATTTTTCATGTGGAGAGCCCTAGAGTTGGCTCTCTCTTGCTTCAATATGTTTGAAACCTTCTCCATCAATTTCTCGTGCTTGTTGATAGTCATTGCATTCTTGATGAGCTCATTATATAACATTTCCCCAATCTATTTGTGGGAATTTATCTTATTTGGTAGGAGAACACTTTCTAGATCCGAAGTGACATATAAAGCTTAAACTGGGAACCTAAAGGAAAGGACTGTTCCAGTGGATGCTGTAGTGAAAACTTCATTTTATTTCGATTTAAATCCATGAAGGCCAGGAGTCTGGTCTGACATGATACTGAGTGGAATTCCATTTTCTACTACATCTCCTCCCTCAATTTATTATTTCTTTCTTCAATGGTATTCCTAGTAGGTCAACTCAATTGAGTAGAAGTTGTGTTATCCTTATCACCCAAAAAAGTTACGTATGAAAAGGATGAGGTAGCAACTTATGAATGATCCTCCAAGGTCACTTAAAAACCTGGATGGTCTAGTCTTGATTCTACTAGCTTGGTATCAAAATATTCTTCTTCAAACTCTTGGTTTCTTGAATTTTTACTTACTTATACATCCTCCATCTCAATATCTCCAACTTGGTCAACGGTAATTTTTGGTGCCTTGTCCTTGGTTACCAGGGTCTCAATCTCCATTTATGTATCCAAAGGCCATGAATCAAGAATAAATTTCCATTTGATTCTAGGTTTGGGATCGTGTTCATAAGTAGAAGATTTTATATTTTCTCTCCTTCGGGAAATGACATCCTTAGGATCATAATGCAAAATATCTCCTTGTTATAAATCCATCTTTCTGAGTAAGGCCTCAACTGCCTTGAAATTATTCCTTGAATTGACAACAAAATGCCTTATAAAATTTCCCAATTTAAAAATATACCCCCTTTTTTCAAAGGACAAAGTGGACATGGTTTGTGTTGAGGATATGCCTAATGAATTATGGATCAAATATTCTCATAGGAATGAACACATGTAGGTGATAAGGGGGTAGTTCACACCCATAAAATATGATTTCTGTATAATAATCAAACAAGTACCAGCCCGCTGCACTGACATCTTTGCTGAGCCAAAGGAGCTCTTTTTGTTGGGGAAGAATAATGGGTGGAGGGACATCGTGGATGATATTGTATGCAATGGCCATGTAAGTTGACATGAACTAAGAGTAACCCTCAGTGTCTGGTCTGCTCCTAACTGCGACATCCTAGTCGAAAACAAAAATTATTTGTTTGTTTTTGGTAACCACGCTAAGACCCAGGCATTCAAACTCATTGACATGAGTATACATGAACAAGTAGAACAATAATGAATAATATCGGAAACAGGACATGGTGGAAAATTGGTGTAACTGAAATCTTATGGCTGTAGACCGGTAAGCTGGAATATAAAATAGTAGTGGGGCTGCATCATTAGGTTTAGAAAACCCAGGGTGGATTTATTGGCCATGTTGGCATCATCCTCTCCAAGTAAATATGAAATTAAGGATAGTATGGGTTGGACAGGTTCAACGAAGAGGGTTACAAAGAAATTTTTGGTCACAGGTAGAATTTTCAAGCCTGGGCTAGGCCGATCTGTAAGAAATATTGCTGCTTATTGGTTGGGAAAGTGGAATAGTGATAAATTAGGATGACATCAGTGAATTGATTCAAATCAAAAGAAGTGGGATAAACCAAATAATTTCGAATCAATTCTGGAGTACTTCGATTATTTTGGTTCCAGAGGAAGAAACAAATTAGTTTTTTGGTCGATGTAAGATGTAGCCAGCTAGGAGACAAATTTGGGAAAATAATGCACAGAAGGAGTGAAATGGTAATATATACCGAAGTCAACTACTCGAAAAGGGTATTCCACCCTGACACGGTTTCCAGATAGGTCAAAACGAAGGTCGGCGAGCTGGTAGGCAAAAAAGGAGTTGTAAATTTTGGCTTCTGTGTTCATGAGGGGTTCGAGGCCAGAAGAGGGTTTGAATTCACATTTTTTCGGAGTCTCAGATCCTGTCTTCCTCATTCTACGAGTATCTAAAAAAAATTATAGGTGGATAAGAAATTTTTTTTAACTGGTGGTTGTGGATGAGGTCGAAAGCATCATCTAGAGAAAATTATTGGACAATAGGGCATTCAAAAGGCATCTTGTGCAGGTGATTAGCAGGAGGGAGTGTTTCGGGAACTGGAGAGAAAAATTTGGGATTATGAGGCGAGAAAATTCATTTTATAGTTGGAGGGGAAATGGTTGGATGAGGGTGGTGGACAAAAGCGGGGCCACTAAGTTATGATTTATCATTGCATCATGCTCACGTGAAAGAGGCATTACTGGGTTGGCTCGTGCAGTATGTTGTCCCCAATAATCCCGATGGGTCAGCTAGTGGACGTGTGCACTCCACACTTACCACTTAGAATAAATATCAACTGTCAGATCGAGATCTGACTTTTCAACTTCGTGGGGTCCGATTAAATTGATGTCCATGCAGTTTTCCCCTCCGATATGATTCTGGGGATTTCCAGGAAGAGATGGACAATGATCTGCCTGGAAAAATGCTCGATCTTTAACCAGTTACAACACCTGTGTATGTTTTCTTATTTTTTCTATGCCATGCAGTGCAGGTAAGGACCCGATGGGTATGTCTCATGTTTTGTGTCCTTCCACTTGGGCGCTAGCGCTTGAATATTTCCCACATAGGGGAGTTAAATTTTTTAATTTTCAACAGCCAAACCAATGGCCCTTAATCTCTTTCAAAAAATGCATAGAAGGTGACAACATCCCCCATGAAAATTACGCCTTGAGAATGTTGAAGATTGCAAAAAGAAATAGTGAAGGAGGCATCCTGAAACATCATTCCTAATCCTAGTTGGAAAGTGATCACCTAAAATAGGTGGGGCCCACACAGGTGATTTTTGGTGCAAAGTCTATTTTTAGACATGTCGATCATATTCTATGAGTTGCGGGATGCTATTTGTGGATGGTTGGTCAAGTTGGAAAAAATATATGGACTTCTATTTTTAGATATATTGGGTAGAATCTATTTTTATATTTCCAGTCTAAAAATAGATATGTCAAATATTATTAGCTCTTAATAATATTTGGACTCTAAACATTATCTTATTCTCTTGGAGCACTTCAGTTAAGTGCACAGATGTGGCACAACAGCTGACAGAAGGAATTACGCTATTCCTGAGGGTTTACTGGAGCTATTGCATGGAGGACTTCAATTAGAACTCATGTGACAGAGTTTGGTGGAGTTGGAGAAGTAGTTGGTGGAGTTGTATTTAGTTTAACTCAGTTAGACTCAGTTGAGCTAGTTGTATCTAGTCTAGCTGATTGATACACTAGTGAGAGTGGTGTGAATTAATTAGTTAATTAATTCACTAAATAATAACTCATTAATCAACTGAAGAATACATCAGTTAACTACAGTGCATGGCAGTTTCAATGGAGACCAGTGGAGAGATAGGTGAAAGGGCAAGATAGACTATCTGTTGTGACTATTAGTGATGCATGAATTGCATCTACATATACATTGGAGTTGCCAATGATAATAACACAGTCAATGAGAGTGGGATTACATTGAATTGGTCTTTGTAATCAGCTTGGATTGCGTAGTGGAGGCAGGCTAGCAGGAGGCAAAGATCGGTGCATGGATTTGCAAGATTGGTCCTGATTAGTGTATGACGATTGTACTGTACTGAGAGCTTGTGATAAGCTTTGTATGCTTTGTATGAGATTGTCATATGATCTCCATGTTACATAATATATAGTTGGGGTTTTCAGCTTCAATCTTTCCCATTAAACAACTGTGTTATGTGTGTTTTTATTGCTTCATGTGTTTTGCAATTGTTGATTAAATGTCTGCAAGAAATATAGTGGAAGGATTCTGTATTTTGCAAGAAGATAAATATTGTGAGATCAGGAGAGTCCGGATATATACATGCATATTGTATATAATTTATACATGGTATCAGAGCGATATTGATCATTGGAGCAATTGCAAAGCATTGAAGCAGTTGAGTTTTGTGCTGGTGGAATTCGAAATTGCTATAGTGATTTCTTGGTGTCAAAGTTGAGATGTCTTTCAACGGATTGTGATTGGAGTATGCCCTTGAGGGCAGCTCGAATTATATTGCATGGAAGGACAGGATGGAGGTGGTGCTAGAGGATAATGGGTTGATGAAGGAGTTCATAGATGCAAAAATTCCAAAACCTGCTTCTAGCGATGTTGCCGCACTTGACGCATGGCAAAAGAAGACAGCAAAATGTCGAAGGATTCTGTTGGAAGGTGTGAAGGATCACATAGTGTCCAGCCTTCATGGTAAAGCTTCTCCATTCTTGATGTGGAAAGCTTTGACATATTTGTTCCAAAGCAAGAGCGACCAGAGGAAGTTGGCGCTCAAGGATAAACTCAGGAAAATAAAAATGGAGACGAATGACACTATTCCGGTATACTTGACAAAGTTTTTCCACTGCAGGGATGAGCTTGGGAGTGTAGGAGTTAGTGTGGATGATGAGGAATTGGTGAGCTTGGCTCTCCTTGGGCTTCTGAAGAGTTGGCATTCCTATCAGGACTCTGTCAATGGTCGGGAGAAATTTCCAGGATGGGAGCGACTTTGGTCGGATCTTGTGCAGGAGGAGATAAGGCGGGATACCAGGGATGGATCTTCATCAAAGAATGATGATGAAGAGGATTGCGCTTTGGCTGCCAAAGCAAGGAAGGGGAAGGGCAAGAAGAATGCTTCTCAATCCGGTGCGGATGGTAAAGAGCGTGACATGTCCAAAGTGAAGTGCTTTCACTGTCACGATCATGGGCATTTCGCCACACATTGTCCACAGAAGAAGAAGAATAAGAAGGCTGCTAGAGCTGTAGCTGGTGAGGCTCTTGCCTCGAAATTTGAGTTGGACTTCTCATTGATCGCATGCATGGTGTCTAGTGCATTGGGATCGGGGTGGTATTTTGATAGTGGTGCTTCCTTTCACATGACGGGAGATGTGAATCTTTTCAGTGACTTGGTGGAGAAAAATCTCCGGATGCATCTTAAAAGGGGAACTAAATGAACGATACAATCACAGTGACATTCAATTTCAGTACCTTTCGAAGGGATGGGTAAACTCATTATTTTACAAGATGTAGTGCATGTTCCAGGTTTAAAGAAGAATTTGATCTCAGTTGTAATGTTAGAGGATAAAGGGTATGAAGTTGTCTTCAGTGAAGGAAAAATTTTCCTTCGGCATAAGGAAACGGGACAAGTCAAGAAGGTTGGGATTCGAGCAAAGAATCTCTACAGACTTAGTGAGCGGGAATTTCTGGAGCTTCGCTGTTGGGGAGAAGTGCAACTCCATGCCAAAATTAAACTTGAAAGAGGAGCAAGTTTTGCATGCGGTGAGTGAAACTCGGGATGTTGAGTGCCTTAAAGATAGAGATCATGGGTGGAAGAAACCACTCATCAGGAGAAATTAGTGCCCGAGATGGAAAGGTGTGCGGCTATACCACTGAGTGGTGGTGAACACGCAAGTAATCCCAAGAGAGGTTGCAGCGACATAAAGATGGTGTGGATCTCATGAATTGAACTTCAACTGAGGTGCCCGAAAAGAGAAGGCAGTTTTCTCCCAGTTGGATTGGTAAGGGCATGTCAAAGTGGCCAGGTGTGGGATCTTTGGGCAGCAGGATGAAATTGACAGCAAGTGTAGAGTGCATGGGTGCAAGAGTTCAACAGCGCAGTGGTTCCTGATTACATGTGAAGTTGGTGCCAGCAGAAGTCAAATAATTTGATGATATATGCATCAGAATGATTGAGTTGTTTGGAGCCTATTCAGTTTCAGAGGAGTTGCAGAGTAGATGCATGGAGTTGCATGGTGCTTGTGAAGGTTGCAGGGCGAATGCATGGAGTTGCATGTCGCATGCAAAGACAGTTCTTTCTTGTTGAGAGGGAGTGTTGAAGATTGCAACAAGAAACAGTGAAGGAGGCATCCTGAAACATCATTCCTGATCCTATTTGGAAAATGATCACCTAAACTAGGTGGGGCCCACATAGGTGATTTTTGTCGCAAAGTCTATTTTTAGACTATGTCTATTTTTAGACATGTCGATCATATTCTATGAGTTGCAGGATGCTATTTGTGGATGGTTGGTCAAGTTGGAAAAATATATGGACTTCTATTTTTAGACATATTGGGCGGAATCTATTTTTAGATTGCCAGTCTAAAAATAGATATATCGAATATTATTAGCTCTTAATAATATTTGGACTATAAACATTATCTTATTCCTATTTGAGGCCACTTGGTTAGGGTATAGATGTCACTTCTAGAGTTGACAGAAGGAATTACTCTATTCCTAAGGGTTTACTGGAGCTATTGCATGGAGGACTTCAGTTAGAACTCATGTGACAGAGTTTGGTGGAGTTGTAGAAGTAGTTGGTGGAGTTGTGTTCAGTTTAACTTAGTTAGACACAGTTGAGCTAGTTGTATCTAGTCTAAATGATTGATGCACTAGTTAGAGTGGTGTGAATTAATTAATAATTAATTCACTAAATGATAACTCATTAATCAACTGAAAAATACATCAGTTAACTACAGTGCATGGAAGTTTCAGTGGAGACCAGTGGAGAGATAGGTGAGAGGGCAAGATAGACTATCTGTTGTGACTATTAGTGATGCATGAATTGCATATACATATACATTGGAGTTCCCAATGATAATAACACAGTCAATGAGAGTGGGATTACATTGAATTGGTCTTTGTAATCAACTTGGATTGCGCAGTGGAGGCAAGCTAGCAGGTGGCAAAGATCGATGCATGGATTTGCAAGATCGGGCCTGATTAGTGTATGACGATTGTACTATACTGAGAGCTTGTGATAAGCTTTATATGCTTTGTATGAGATTTTTATATGATCTCCATGTTACATAATATATAGTTGGGGTTTTCAGCTTCAGGATTTTATGGCTGTTGTGTTATGTGTGTTTTTATTATTGTATGCTTTACAATTTAAATAGTTAAATTTCCTTGGGTATAGTGGAAGGATTCTGTATTTTGCAAGAAGATAAATATTGTGAGATCAGGAGAGTCCGGATATATACATGCATATTGTATATAATTTCTATAGAGAAAACAAAACATTGTAGGCTTGGGGTTCTGAAAAATACCTACTTACCTCAGGAACTCGAGACTTGTCGAAATGGCAGATTTTGGTGTTTGAAGATGATCCTCCGAATTTCCTAACAGGGTTTTCCTTCCTTTGTTTCAATTCTTCCCTTGACCCTTTTATGATTGTTTCCTTACTCATACCGACTCTCGATGCCATATAATGAAAAACCCCAATCACTGGCCTAGCTGGAGGCTTAGCTGGAGGGGGGATCTTCGCTAAATTTTGTTTATTGGGTTGTATCCCCCAAACTGCTAGAATCTCTAGTGGATCTAGCTCCATATTGATCCTCCCTTACTATTTACCATTAATCCTCAATAAAAAAATTTTCCATTGTTGTAAACATTTATTTTCACACTAAATCCCACCTTTTACTCTATGGTCACTAGGCTAGGGTTTACTTTGTTTGAGTGTTACAATGGAAGAGCCACGATGAGGGAGACCGAAAAAAAAAAAAAAAGACGGAGCATGTCTGCCACATTTACCTAACATTATGATAGATGCTCTGATAAGGTCTTTCCGTACTGAAGCATGCATCCCCAAACCCTAGTTTCCACAGCGACCTCCATCCAACCTCCCTCTCTTGATTTCAATTTTTAGCTGTGCCTTGAGCTGAAATATTTGAACTAGTTTGTTTCCTTTTTCTATTAGCCTCAAGTTTATTATAATACATCATTTCCATTACCTAAGTTCAACTTTAAAATTAAATGAAATATTATTTCAATTCTTATCTTACATGTAAATGGATAAAATGTTTTTTTATTTTATTTGGTATGAATTTTAAAATTATTTATTGCATATTCCCATTTTCATCTCCTTACATATTCTGCCTATCCTTTGAATTATATTCATATTAATATCAACTTACAATTAATTAAGCATTTATCATATTCCATATTTTTTTGCAATGTGTAATGATTAAAGGCCATTCTCATCCTTTTTAATCAATTATACTTGCTTTTCCCTCTAATCAATTATATAGTTGAAGCTCAATATAGGGCCATTGTATTGGGGAAATTGGAGACTTAAAAGGGATCGAATAAGTGGGAAATCTTAATATTCTCTCAATTCTAATTTGATTCCTAATTTGATTCAAACAATTCTACATTTTTTTCTCTTTGTTTCATATTCCCTAAATCAATATTCTAGTGTCATTATTTCAAGTCTATGGTTATTTCTAGTTTATCATTGAACAAAGATGCTAAGGGTGGTCTTGTGGGAGTAATACTTTGAAGTAGTTGCACACCATCTTTCATAAGTGATCAAACCACCTAGAATTTATAGAAGGTTCACAACATTTACATGTTGATTTTCCACGACCTTGGTTCTAGGATAGAGTCTTAAAATATCTGACGCTACCAAAACAAGAATCACAACGATACTAATTTGAATGGTGGAATATAAACACCAGTAAATATACCAGTGCACAAAATATAGACAAGTTTTTAAATTTTTTAACCCAAATTCGTTATATTAATCAAAATAATATAATACATCAGTTTAGGGCTCTTGTACGAGGGATACTATCCCTCATACATCCACTAATACAAGATACTCTGACCATATGGGTGTAGCATGCTCTCTCAGTGCCTCTTGGTCATACGCTGTACTTGCCCGGTCCTTTCACTCCCGATCTACAACTCCTACCTCTATCAATGTTGTAAGTCTATCTGACCACTAGTTGATCGTTTTTGCATCAACACATCGAGACTCCTGTTGAATTGTTCACAACTCCATTTGTGAACAACTCTCAGTCTTCCCTCTGCTTCTCCTCAACTACTCAGGGACTTCAACCCACTATGGTATTCCTATGCTACTTCGATGAAGACCAACATAGGGCACAAAGAGATGCGACCTGTTATCATAATATAATTTTAAGATTGGTAAGAATAATTATATAGGACAATATCAAAACCACTTTGGAGCCTAGGATATATCCCTCCTAGACTCAGAGAGGGATCTCTCTTTTAAATTTAGCTTTGTGTTATGAAAATGATATTAGGCTAGTTACAATGATAGTGAAGATTGCTTTTTGATTGATTGTTTGGTTGGATTAGTAGATATATTTATACTAATTCCATTGGGCTATGGAGTCATAACAAGATGGGTTGTTGCATCAACTTTTCAAGAGAATTCACAAGGCAAACTTACTACACTTACTGGATCTTTAAAACATAATGAATTATGAGATGAAAGAAAAGGTGAATTCAGTAGTGGTTGAAAATCAATTAAGAATTTCTTAACCAAACTTTAGAAGAAAAAAAATTATATTGTAAATACAGCCAAAGTAAGGTGCTCTACAAAAAATCTTAATCTTCAGATTTATGCTTTATAACTAGATTTAAATGATGAATTTACAAAAAAACAATGGAAAACATTAACACAAAAAGAAATGACATCACCAGATAAACATAGCTCAAGAATCTTGCAAAAGGTCTTTTATTATTGATGCTCTAGCTCTAAAAATACAATGATACAAAGAAAAGTTTTACAATCTAGAGTTCAACACCTAATACTCAGAAGGAATGAAATCTTTAACTAAATCTACAGTGATTACCATATCTACATAGGAAATCTGTTATTAATTACAATAATAATCGAAATTTGACTAGTGTGACCACGAAGTGGAAATGATGATATAAATTTGACATCTAGCCCTATTATTTAGAAGGCCATTGCTACCTGATTTGATCTATTGTTGTGTTGGCAGATTTGGATGATTTGATGTTGTGCTGATCTAGCTGATACACTAATTTGCTGATGCACTAGCCTTCACCCTTCTTGGTAGTCACAGTTTTTCCCACTGCTGCTCATTTGGGATCTTGATCTTGATCAACTTTCAGTATATCTCATCTGTCTCTCTGAATTTCACAAAATTTGGCCTCAACTCAAAAACGTGTTTAATTTCATGTTGGATGAATATATAATTATCCATGGCTTCAAGGAAATCTCTTCCAGTCATTGATCCTTTAATCCCTGCAAACTTGGTTGTGTCCTTGGTAACCTCTTTCAACTTCTTCACATGATATTGCCTGGGCATAAGCTTATCGTTTATTACAAACAGTGAGGGTAACCCTCTTTTGGTCAGTGGCTCGATTCTGTTAAAGAATATACTAACACCAACTTCTAAATTGTGGCACTTTTCCTCTAACTGTGTGACCAAGATTTTCTTATTGAGCACCTTCTTGACTTCTAGAATTGTTTCTGTTCTGTCCTCAACTCCAAGTGCCTCCAATTCGAACCTCTTATTGGAATTTAAAAATCTGATAATGCTATTTGCTATCTCAGGCATCCCTGCAAGCTCCTTGGTTTCTTTTTGTATGGAATCATTTACCTGTTCAATTATCTCTTTCTGTTTAAATATTATTTGAATAGAAGGCCATATTTCATTCATAGAAGTAATTATGCTTGTCCAAATAATCTCCTTTGCCTGGCTAATGGTCTGGCCAATGGAAGCTTCGCTCTCTGCATTTATAAATCTTTCGATCTACTTTTGGGCTCTCTGTATTTCTATTTCATGTGCATTATCATACCTTATCTTCAGATCCTTCAAGGTATTGATCTGTGCTTCCAGTTTTTTGATATCTTCTATTTGTATAGTCATATTCTCCATGGCTTTGACCAACTGTTTTGTACCACCTGATGTTCTTGTAGTTGCTGGTGTAGCTGTAGGGATGAGTGCAATAGAAACAACATCTGGTTCCTTCTTTGCTGCTGAAATGGGATTGTGGCTGAAGATGTAGAAAATATAGTTTGGCCACCTGCTGGAGATGAACTAGGAGAGTCTATAATAGTTATGACTGTTTTCTGCTCTATTTCATTGCTTTGATCTATGTCCATATGGATTCTTTCTCTCTTGGCCTCTTTCCCATGGGAATATTCAAAAAATATTTTATAAATGTAATCTTTCTGTTCCTTCATTAGCATGGTTGTCCAAAAGATGATTAATTAGGGTTGAGAGTCTTCATTAACTTTCCTCATTGTAAACTGCAACCTGCTGGCCTGAAAATATACAAACATGTAAACTAAGACTAAAGTGTATTTAAACACTTCCTTTTTGTGAAATTTGACAAAATGTTCGTGAATAGCATCAACCAGGAATTGAATGAAATTAAACATAATGGAAGGCTTAGACTCGGATGAAAGTATGGACATGAAACCTGTCATTGCCTCATCCATCCACTGATCTGAATGATATCCTAAAAAATAAGAAAGAGAAATGACTATGTGCTGGGTTCTATCAAGGAAAGTAGAAGAAATATATGGAGGATTATTCTTTGGTAATGGAGCGTCTGTAGCCATGAATAACTCTAGTTTTTTGGCTCTGCTGGTAAAATCCAATTTTTGGTACAGTTCTTTGAGGGCTTCATAGGAAAAAGAAATGGTTTCTTCAATAATAGGTACTTGCATCATTTGCATGATGGACTGGGCACTGATGGTAAAAAAGACTTCTCCTGTAGGGGCTACAATAACTCTTTGGTGCATATCATAGCAAGCATGACATTTTCTAACAAACTCAGGGAAACTGTGTTTTTTTGGGAATATATAATAGGGAAATTTAGTCTCCCACAACCCTATATCATCAACTTCATTGATGAGATTTTCTTATAGCCAACAGTAAACATCAAATAGATAGAATTCTAAATCAATCTCATGTATCTTGAAGTCTCGGTCAGCCAGGGCCACATGATCTGAGTCCACATGAGGGTGAACCATTGGGTTAAATGGATGTTGCTCCTACTTTTGAGGCATAGTTTCTCATTGAGAAAAAAATTAATTGCAAATGCACGGAAGGGGATTAGAATAAGAGGGGAAAAATAAAGGGAGTTGTGCTTGAATTAGTAGGGGACCTGGGAGAAAAATGAATTGAAGATGGGGAACTCTGCTGATTCTGCAGAAAATTGAAAATGTTTTTCTATGCCTTCTTTTGCTCTGTAAAACCTCAAATGTAATCACCTGTCACAAAAGAAACACGGACGCAGTGTAAAATTTGAAACAGGGGGGGAGGGAATTTAGTTTTATAGAGTGATGGGGGTTACTGTTGACATGGCACGGGCCCGTTGGGTAACGGCCTAAGCCATTAAATGTTTAATGGGCCATTAGGCTAGAGCATAAGTGATTGGACGAAGGTGACAGGAGTGGTCGTCGTGGCGCAATGGGTGTGGCGAAGATATAACGGTCAAGAATACAGTTTAGTTGTAGTGGAAACCAATTTTCGGAGGGGGTCATGGCTGGTAAGCAGAATGGAGTGGGGGGGGGGGAGGGGGTGCGAAAGGATGTGCACCTGACACGTAGCAGATGGGATGGTTTGGGAAATCGCCCATTTTGGACCCCCCCACCCCACCAAAATTAAATTTTGGAGGATGAGGGGGGGCCGGAAATGATTGTGTGTTGTCAGATGAGATGGAGGGGGTGGATATGGGACTGAAGGTGGAGGGAGGTTTAGCGATGATGGGATGTGAGTGGATGGTGGGGTTGGGCAAATAAATGTAGAGCGGGGGTATAGTTCGAGACTTAAGATATTAGGATATGACATATGATATGTTAAAATATATTTAAAAAGCATTAATTCCCGAACCTTAGGGTAAAAATAATTTTTTATTTTTTATTTTTTCCTTTTTAACCAGGAAATACATGAAGTTCTTAGGATGAACTTTGGAATAAATTTCATGTTTCCTCCATATTTATTTTTCTTATTTCACTTCTACCTACCCATTTCACTATTCTAACATTTTTTCGTTCTTTATTTTGCAGGGTGAATTTAGGCTTGCAGGCTCAAATCTCTTTTTATAAAACTTTAACCTACTCTATCCTTATTCCTTCCATTAACTCAGATTAAACTAGTGAGTCAATTTTATTTCTACCTAACTACTGATCTACCAAGATTAAACTATTTGGAAAATCCTAATTTTCTAACCTATCCAACATAAATTTAAAATTGTTCAATCATTCTTAAACTGTATGATTGAACAAACTAATATAATCAACGGAGGAACTTTGATTTGCAACACTTTTAGTATTATTCTTTTTGGGGTTTTTATTTCTTTTTTCTTTTCTCTTTTTTCAATATACCCTCTTTTCTTTTCTTTTTTCATATTTTTTGTTTGGAAATCATTTGAATATTTAAAAATAATACACAATATGAAATTTCAACTAATGAAATACTCAATCACCTTGATATCCTATAATTTATAGGACACTAACACCACCTATCACTGCAAGATGTCCATCTCCCCCAATGAACATGGACTAGGAGGAATTCCCATCATCTACTGTAGAATTCCTTGTCCACATTAAAATCTCGGGCTACTTAAATTGCTCCTCTGGTTCATCAACACTTGAGCTCAACAACTTCCACTTTAGCAACTACCTTTTTCCATCAAGTTGTTTCACACTGGGCTCCAACTTGGACACTATCACGCTGTCCTCTAGCTGACCATAAGTTCCCAATCATGTCTACACTTGGTCCACTCTCACGTTTCCCTCCAATAGTCCACGAGTGGCCAATCCATGTTGTAGCATCTACATCTAGCTAGGGCATCCTCACACCTAGTAGAGCCTTCTATTGGCTTCCAACAAAATTCTACACATCTTCCCTTTGATCTGCAATATAGGAGCTATTTCACAAATCTAGGCTCCAATCATCAACAAGGCTCTAATTAAGGTTCTCTAGGCCTCATGACTCCCATAAACAAACATTCCATCCTTTTGCAATCCTACCCGAATATTTGCAACCAAAAAATAGACAAGAACCAACCCTAATCTATGCAAAAACCTACCAGATCTTCCCTCCTTGACCTCGACCCTACTCCTGATGCATTTGGTCCTCAAAACAGTCTTGAAAAGGCCCAACCAAATTGATTTTTCTCCTTTGCTGAGGCTTCTTTAGGTCTATGGATAGATCAGAGGTAATCTTGTGACATTTCACACTTGGATTATCCTATGATGTCTCACACTTGACCTGAATATATAAGAATCAAGTGGCTCCAATGACTTCTTCTAAGAGATATTTTCCAAATGTCATTAGGTCTTCTAACATTAGGCCGACCTTGACATTCATGTGCAAAAGCTGACCATAACTTCAAAAATTCATAACTCTTCAATGAAAACTTAGAATCAGATGATTTTTGATGCATCAGATTCATCTCGACGAGCACTATCATCCTCATCCATCACATTTCAAAAAATCGTCACAGTTTTGGCCCAAATTCCGATGGATGAAAAACCCCATGCTTGGGTTCCAAGCCCACAAGTGAATCTTGTGGCGCTTATCCCTCCAATTCCCAAACCATAGGGCTTGGAGTACCTCCAAAGCTACACAAAAATCAACTCTCCCTCTTAGTGAGGGAGTTACTTCCAAGACTAGGAAGTAGCTCATCATCATCACCAATGAAACTATCGCATATAGATTCCATCTCTGCAACATACCCTATAAAATTAACCATGCAATCTCGGTAGTGCCTTTTCCCGATCATATCTAAACTCGAAGATCCAAAAAATCCATAGGGATTCTCCCTTTGAGGCTAGAATCACTCTGAGTGTACACGATCTCCTCTGACTCAGTCCAACAAGAACTCATCCTCCCAGATCAAATACTACTCGTGCAAATCACTCTAATCTCGGATATGAAACATTACGATCCGATGAAGAATCTAGCCTTCCAATATGAAGTTCAACACATGAAGCCATGTCGATCAATCTGATCTCATCCATGCCAAAGAAATCCTTGAGATGTCACAACCATCCATGAAAAATCAACAGAAGTCCATGATCAACAATCTTCCCTACAACAAAATATTTTTGACTAGACTCATCACCAATCACCAGAACTCCTAGCTAATATCACTTCCAAGCCAGTCGCGACCACATCTCCATGTCTTCAACTGAACCCTCTACTCCATGATCTAAACACTCACAACTCCCTCTGAGTTTCCTCGCTGTGCACACTCTGATTCACTTCCCCTCAAAGTATCTCAAACGCACTCTGATACCATGTTGATTTTACATGACCTTAGGTCTATGATAAAGTATTAAAATATTCGACTCTACCAAACTAAGAATCACAACAATACTACTTTGCATAATGGAATATAAACAACAGTAAATATACCAGTGCATAGAATATAGAAATTTTTTTACAATTTTTAACCCAACTTCATTATATTAATCAAAATGATATACTACAACAGTCTAGGGCTCTTGTATTAGGGATAATGGCCCTCATACATCTACTCATACAAGATATAAATAAAAATACTATGAACATATGGCTGTAGCGTGCTCTCTCAGCTCCTCTCATTCGTACCTTGTATCTTCCCGATCCTTCGACTCCCGATATTCAACTCCTGCCTCTATCAATGCTCCAAGTCCATATGACCACTAAAACTAGGCTATCCAGTCTGCCTACTAGTTTATTGTTCGTGCATCAACACATCGAGACTCATGTCGAGTTTTTCACATCTCCACTTTTGAACAATTCTCAATCTTCCCTTTTCTTCTCCTCAACTACTTACGAAATTCATCCCACTATGGTCTTCCTGTGTTGCTCCGATGAAGACCGACATAGGGCATGAATGGATGCCATCTATCACTACAAGATGTCCATATCCCAAAATTAACAAAGGATAGGAGGAATTCCCATCATCTGTTGTAGAATTACTTCTCCCTACACAAGTATCAGGCTACTCAAACTTCTCCTCTGGTTCGTCAACTCTTGAGATTAACAACTGCCACTCTAGCAACTACCTTTATCCATCGAGGTGTTGAACACGAGGCTCCAAATTGGACACTATCACACTATCCTCTAGAAGACCATAAGTACCCAATCACGTCCACACTTGGTCCACTCTCACGTTGCCCTCCAACAGTGCACAAGTGGCCAATCCACAATGTAACATATGCACGTAGCTAGGGCATCCTCACACCTAGGAGACCCTTTTATTAGCTTCCAACAGAATTCTCCACATTTCCCCTTTGCTCCGCAATAGAGGAGCTATTGCACAAATCTAGGCTCCAATCATCAACAAGGTGGCATATACAACTTAATGATGCTGTGTCCTTTGTCCTTGATTTATGTGCATTCTGGAAGACTTGTTAGGGCACACCACCAACCCTAACTCACTATTCCAAACTTGTGTGAACTTATCCCTTAGGCTGCTCCTTTTCGCTGTCCAATCATAGGCCACAAACACTTCTCTAGGTTGAGGTTTCTTCTCAACTTACCATACAAAAATTATGTACCAACCAAAAACATAGAATGATCCAAATTATATGGAAGAACCTTTGTCTATCTGCACTCTTGACCTAGCAAATGCAACCTAGAGAATGGACCTTTTAGAAGGCTTCACGTCCTCCAAAAATTATTTCACAGTGCTGCTGTATCAGCCTCCTTCCTACAGCTTATTACAGAAACCCTCCAACAAAAAAATGCACAGAAAACTTGTCCAAAGGTTGGACTTCTACATCCTATAGTGAAATGTCACAACAAGAAGGATAAACCACTCTTGGTTCCAATTGACTGTTGTCCTTCTTGTCTACGACTGTTGTGAAAAATGAGCTCTAGTTAGGGTATGATACTAGCCATAAAATCTGCCCTAAAACTTTCATTCTACCTCTCTTTAGGCCTCCACAACTGCACTGTACCTGTTGAAATTGCACCAAGAAATGGAACCCAAAGGGGGATTTTGATTTAACTTTCCCTTAATTAAATTGGAAGAGAAATTGTAATTTCATCTCATGCCAACTTGTATTAGTTAACTTAGTCATGAAGACTTAGTTAGCTTAGGAAATTTGAGTTGAGAGTCAGAGAGGAGGCATGTAGAGTTATCCCATGATTTTAGGGGGTCCAATTACATTTATTTGTGGGTTTTAATTAGTTAACTCAATTAATTGAGTTAAAATCACTTTAACTAGTTCTAATTGAGAGATGAGCTAGTGATAGTTCCAATGAATTAAATCTGATTTAACTCACAAGTAGTGATTAATTAGTTAAAAGATAATTCACTATAAATAGCTGTTGCATGTCAGTTCTAAGGAAGGCCCAGTTGATATTGAGGTTAAAGGGAAGATAAATAACAATTGTATAATTATAAAATTGTAGAAGTCATGTATAGAGTTATCAGGAAGCCTTGGGAAAATTGCACAATCAATTATTGCGAATTTCCTTATTAATAGGGACATAATTCTTCCAGGAATGCATGAGCAAGGCTGGTCAGACAAAGGTTGAGAATTGGTTAAGTATTTGACTGATTTTTCCTAGATAAGAGTGAGACAGTCAGCAAAGTGCAGAAGTTTCTTAGAGAGAAAGAAAATCATTGCATTGTTTCATGATCTTGACTTTATGCAATATACAGATAACGAGATTTTGAGCAGTTTCTTTCCCCAGATATGTCTTGTGTTTTGTGATTGATTATTTATTTCTCTAACTTGTTATGTGATTGTGCGATTGAAATTGGTTTCCACAATTTGTAGAAGGATTCAATATTTTGTTTTAGTACATTACAAGATCACATTGAATCCATTTGGATAATTTCTACAATACCTTCCCGAGATTTCTACCTAGATTTTAAGGCTCTCTAGGCCTCACGACTCCCATAAACGTACCTTCCATCCTTATTTAATCTTACCTGAAGACTTGCAGCCAAAATAGAGACAAGAACCAACCCTAATATATGCACAAACCTACTAGATCTTCCCTCCTTGACCTCAACCCTACTCTTGATGCATTCAGTCCTCAAAAATGTCTTGAAAAGGCCAAACTGAACTGCTTTTTCAAAATTTTCCTTTGCTAAGGTTGCTTAAGGTATGCGGCTATATCAGAGGTAATATTGTGACCTTTCACACTTGGATAACCCTCTTATGTCTCATACTTGACCTTAATATATAGGAATCAAGTGGCTCCAACTACTTCTTCTAATAGGGCTTTTCCAACTGTCATTAGGTATCCTAAAATTAGGCCAACCTTGACCATTCATGTGAAAAACCCAACCATAACTTCAAAATTCATAATTTTTTTAACGACAACTCATAATTTTTGATGCATTGGATTCATCTCAATGAGCACTTCCATCCTCATCCATAAAATGTCGAAAAATTGTCATGCTTTTTGCCTAACTCATGATGGGTGCAAAACCCCATGCTTGGGTTCCAAGCCCACAAGTGACTCTTGTGGTGCCTTACCCTCCAATCCCCGAAACCTAGGGCTTGGAGTACCTCCCAAGCTACAAAAAAATAAAAATTACATCCATGATACCCTTCTGTTACAAGATATATGATTTCATTTTATATGAATCACATTAGTGCCAAAAATAACAGTATGCCAAATAACATTATGCATATAAAAAAATCAATCAACAATATTCATATAATAAACTCTTGGTCCTTGATAATTTTGATGGTGTTCTTCACATATGCTATAGAATGCAAAATAGCTCTTCCTTAATATGGGTATTTATACATCATATACATGTATCCCTTCCCATAATTTCTTCAATTCATTGATCAATGCCCATAGGTAGGCATCCATTCTCTTCTGAATCAAAGGCTTTATATCTCATCCTTGAATTTATATATCCATTTATTCTCTATACGTTTCATTGCTATTGAATACATTGAGATCTACATAGATTTTGCCTCACTTTTGTGTGAGGCATGACACCCCTGTAATACAACTAATTGTTTCTGATGAAAGATTCTTTGAATCCTCGGGATTATACGTATATGCCAGTATACATGAGAAGGACCATATCTCATATCATATCATTTTTTTCTAAGTTTTGGTGCCCTTAATATCCACATTCTAGACATATCCCTATCCATATACTAACCTATATGAAGAAAATAATAATCATGAAAAACGTGATAAGATATGTAGTCAACACCCAAAATTTTCAGTGGTTTCTTTTCCTCTTCACTATTGCCAAGGGGAACATTATCACTTGGAAGTTGCTTATATTTTAATAACCTATTATTAGTTAGAAATAAAAATCTAAATTTTCATTATGCATGCATAAAATTCCTTTTCATTGTTGTTTGTGTGACAACATTCATTAGAATGTACATGATTTAAAGGTTAGTTACCCAACAACGCCAAGAAACATGTGTTTTGTATACTGCACATTTCAGTCAAGTGGTACAATAACATTATTGTTATTAGTTTGGTGGGCCTTGATACATTCCCAAATAGAGGTAGTGGTAAAAAAATTTAGGATTTCACTGAAGGTATTGGAAATATGATAATCATTCCCTATCTCATCTTGTTAGAATGCATTTAACAATATTCCCTCCATGTTATGGGTATCTTGGAATAAATCATCCATAACGACCTTTATATCATTTCCTTCATCACCAACATGTTAAGAAACATTTTTGTTATATACATTATGAATTAGGGACTCCAGAAGTAGTGGGAATTGAATAAGTGGTTTATTTCACCCATGCTTGGTATGATTTTCCTCTAGCAATCTAGTTTAGAGTCTTTCTCGAGTTGAGATCATAGTTAGGTGCTATTATAGATGGTATATATGTTGTAAATCATTGAATATTAATTGTAAAAATGTTAAATGTTAATGCATTTGGTTATGTTCAAACATTAGATGAAACAATCACTAGAAGCATAGAAATTTACTAATTTACATAATATAGGTCAAACTAAGAAATAAATTTACTTTAATTCCATTCAAAATCCAAAAATGCATTGATATAATGATATTTTTATTATTCGCTCAGGGGATATCTAAAGGTAATATCAATGCAAGCCATCTTTGATTAATGGTTGTTGGTCTATGAAAATTATAGTTTATTAATAAATCATTACCAAGAGACAAACTCCATGTTACACACACAACAACAAATTTTGATTCCCTCCTTTGCATAAATAGTTTTCATTGAAGTGTTCCGTAAATGAACATTTTTATCTAAACAATGAACAACTACAACTATTTATGAACCTTGCAATGTAGCCATGTGTTGTGGATGACCATCAATACACAACAGGTTCTTCTTCTTAATGTTTCCAAAAGTATAGTTGTTCATGAACATAAAACACATGGAAATGCTATGCTTGTATTAACAATATTAAAGTAATCATATTAATTATAAAGAGAATTGTAAAGTGGTAAAAGTTATACTAATAATTTGGGAGAAATGAACACATTGAAAGGATAAGCAAGCCAATATTTTTAACATCTATTTTGGCCCTTGGTAATCATGTAATTACTATTCAAAAGGAAATTTGTAAAAACATCAAGAAAAACTAGGGAAGATGACCAAGCACCATAAAAAGAGTGGTTGTAATAATTTTGGTATCTATTTTTCATATGGATAGGAAGAGAGAAGTATTCACCACCCTACCACAATTGAATTGACCTTTGTGTGTACTTGTACATTATTGCTCTCAACTTGTATAATTTTTTGGATTCTTCAATAGATATTTTAGGTATTATTTATATTATACTTTGGCTCACTAGAACTCTTGGTTTACCTAATGGGAACCAAGTTGGTCAATTTTAGAACCTCAACGGATTTGGTTACAACATTTTACAACATTTTAAGAAATGACCATATGGAAGTTTTCATACTATTGTGTTATTTCCCTATATTACTAGTCTAGTCCCTTATTGTTGTTAATGTAGCCCCCTATTGTTATTTTTGTACCCCTGTAGCCCCCATATTGTTATTATTGT
Source organism: Pinus albicaulis (assembly GCA_034641835.2). Lineage (NCBI taxonomy): Eukaryota > Viridiplantae > Streptophyta > Pinopsida > Pinales > Pinaceae > Pinus > Pinus albicaulis. The sequence continues at coordinate 554,607,489 of CM076582.1, read as the reverse complement.
GCCCCATAAAATCCAGTATTATTATTTTTGTACCCTTACATTATTATTGTTAGGTCGGCTAGGATTATATTCTGACCCCATGGACTCCTATATATAGAAAGAAGGTTTTTTCATTTGTATCATCCAAGAATTGTTCATTTATGTAATTTAAAGAAGGTTTCCCCCTCGAAGTGGCTGATTTATAAGGCATTGATCTCTCTTTTATTTTATTTTTGGAGCTGGTTTCATAACATTTGGTATCAGAGTTTTGGATTCTAGGGTTTCGCTACTTCAAACAGATCATCGTGGAATTTGCGTTATAATTTTTTTTTTTACGAAGGTTTAGAAGCTAAAAAAAACCCATTTGCAAAAAAATCCTAAGGAACATCGTGTAAAAATTTCCAATATTGGTCCACAATATTTTTGTAGATATGATATGTGGAATTTAAGGTTGTTGCATGCTCCCAAATTTCATTTGAAAGAGATGACCTTGGTAAAATTGTCATAACTTTCTCTCTGAGCATCAGATTCGAATTCTGCAAAAAATGGCTGAAATTACACAGACTGTAGTTTCCTGTGTATCAATTTTAGAGCTGAAGGAAAAAAAAATGACATGTGGAACACCGTACAGGTTTTCTCTACTGAACTAGTCCATAAGTAGGTCATTGTGGGAGATTGGGCATAAATTTTTCTTGAAGAATCCAAATCATGTTAGACCTGTGGCATTCAAAAGAAGATTTAGAGGGATAATAAATGACCGAAGATAAAATATTGGGGATCCAAAATAAAAAAGATACATCAGATTCAATATCAAGCTTCTCAAAGGCAAGAAAAATGTGTGTATTGTTTTAAACAAGTTTGCATGACTTTTGTTTGAAAAATCAGTTTGAAGTAATTCTAAGGGAATATTGAAGCATAGATATGAGTATTGAGTTATATAATGCCTCCCAAAAATAATTCAACACCCATTAAGCCCTTACAAATCTCTACTATGACACATGAAGAGGAAGAATTGCAGTATGATATATCAAAATTACGGTACCAAGTGCAACAAATTTCGATCTTACAAAGAACAACCAAATATGACATAAATGGTTTAAAATTAGACATGGAGGCTAAGTTTGATGATTTTAAGGATCAAATGAAATATAATATGGATGATAAAGTAGTGGAAGATCGCATCGAGCATCAAAAAAAAGTTCTCCAACTCTTAAAGGATAAGCTAAATTTGGCACAAAATCGAATGAAACAACAAACATATCAACATCGCAGCGAGAGAAGTTTTATGTAGGATATTTGGTATTCTTATGGATACATCCATAGAAACAAATTTCCCTCAAGAAAGCTAAGAAGGATAATAAATTATCTCCAAAGTACTATGGTCCTTACAAGGTGTTGCAAAATATTGGTACTATGGCATACAAATTGGAGCTTCCTGCTTCTTCTCGAGTGCACCCAGTTTTCCATGTTTCATGCTTAACGAAGGTTATAGGTGAAAAAATTACAATTCAAACAATATTTCCAAAACTTTATGAGGAAGGAAAAATCATATTGGAACTTGAAGCAGTCACGGAAACAAGAACTCATTAGCTATGGAATCGATCAATTTCAGAGTATCTCATCAAGTGGAAGAAATTACCCACTAAATATTATACATGGGAGGATGAGCACCCTTATTGTTATTTTTGTACCCCTGTAGCCACCATATTGTTATTATTGTGCCCCATAAAAACCACTATTTTTATTGTTGTGCCCTTACATTATTATTGTTAGGTCAGCTAGGATTATATTGTGACCCCACAGACTCCTATATATAGAAAGGAGTTTTTTTTATTTGTATCATCCAAGAATTGTCCGTTTATGTAATGTAAAGGAGGTTGCCCCCTCGAAGTGGCTGATTTATAAGGTGTTGATCTCTCTTTTCTTCTATTTTTGGAGCTGGTTTCATAACATATTGGATTCTTGACCATAGTGTGGTGTATCATACCATTAATTTTTGGTAGTGATTCCTTCACATAAATGAAAATGTAATAAAATGCAAATTCACATTTCATTTATAACAATCACACACTAATAGGGTGTCACTAAAGAGATCTCGTCCATAGTGAAGTCATTGGATTAAGATGCATAGTGCATGATGGTATGTTACACTTGGTATGGTGAAGTGGATTTCCATTTTATTCTACCATATGCTTGTGGATATTTGGAATCCCTATCCACCACTCCCAACCATAGGATAGGTAGGCACGAGCGTGGATTTCATGTAACATCCCTTATATGCAATTTATCCTATAAGATTAACAAAGAGAACTTCCTAGAAAGACCATAATCATAAGAAGTGCATGAACAACGAAAAATAAAATAATGTAGCGAATAAAATAGTATGGATTCTAAGAATTTCATGACAACCAAATTCCATGAACAAAATCAGAATAATCACACAAAAATTTCATAGTATATAAATTTTATATAGTAGATAATAACATTAACTTTTCATATTGATAAACAATGAAAGGAAACTTATATTTAATACAACGAGTCTAAGAAATTGGTTGTATGAGAGTGATTTTTCACCTAACCATAGGCATCTAGGTAGATACCACCCCCAAGATGGTTATGAGGACACCAATGTAAAGAAACAAACCTATACACTTCTTTCTCTCTCATTATACACATTTACTCTTATGTTTAGCCAAATTGATCACCAAATAACATTACAAAGATCACATTTAACCTTAAAAATCCAATTAACTCTCTTTTAGTAACTCAATACGACATAAAGAAAACCTCCTCTTTCTCTAATAAATAGCCTCTTAAAGATATTATTCCTTCTGATGTGCCTCAGTGTGGACAAAAAGAATCCCAATCTATTGTATGCTTCCTCAAAGTTTCTTGCAAGCACAAACCTTGCCTCTCAATTATCCAAAGAAAATAAAACGAATAATGAATGATGGATCCTATATTCCCTAGCCTTTATGCTCATCTAAAACTTATCTATATTCCATGCCAAATTTACAATTTTCCACTCCACGATGTTGAATTTGGTTAACTTATAGTTTGGTAAGGTTGGAAATGGATAATTGAGCATGGTTTATGTAGAGAGTGCATGTTAGAGTTCTCCCAAAATGCCAGAGTCAATGGGAACTAGGTGATTGGTGGAAACTTATGATTTTAGACTAGGGGAATGTGGGACTATCACACTTCCTACGATGATTGTACATCGCCCATGCTCCCATAACCACGTGAAAATAATTTCCCCACCAAAATCTTACATGAACTCAGTGTTTGATTGATAAGTCAATGGAGTGTGATAAATTTCGTAAGGTGCATGCTATAAGGAAATAAGTTCTAGGGCGAACATTTGGAAATAGAAGATTTATTTTCCTAGATACCCCCTTTCCTCTTCCCCTCTAATGGAATCATAATTCCTCTCATGCTCTAAGAAGCCATCTTGGAACATTATATATTATACTCCATCTTTATATTTTACATAACTTGAGTTCACTATGGAAATCCTACTACACAATCCATATACATATATTTACATCATACATGCATAGAAATTCCATAGTTGGGCCTTGGCCTCAAGCTTCACACTAGGAATCCACATATAATATTTACAACATTTACATATATATTATTTAGTACATATGAGGGGTAAAAATTATTATATTACATTGTCATCCCCCTTGGAAGAGCATTGGCCTGAGGGATACCCAAAAACTAGAACAAAAATGGTGATCCCTCCTTCATGGCATCCTCAACTCCCATGTAGCCTCATCGAACCAATATTCTTCCATTGCACTTTTACCTACCAAACGACTTAGTTTAATATCAATTCTATTTTGAAATCGAGGATGATTAGTGACTTTATTTGAAACTCTCCCTCTACTTCCATTGTGGCCACATTTCAATCAAGCACATGGTTATTAATGTGTACAAATGAAATATGGAAAACATCATGAGGTACATTATGGTAAAATTCCATTTTCTATTAAACTTAGGTACAATATTAAATTTAAAAATATTATTTATATAACAAAGTTTATAGATAAATTTAATTCTTTTTTATAATTTTATAAAAACTTGTTATATTTTCTAAAATTCCAAAAATTAACATATTTTTATTTTTATTTTTTATTGGAAAAAATATTTATATTTCCAAAAGATGAAAATATACATTGTGAGGACATGTTAGAGGTCTGATCTTGTCACTGATCCAAAAATTGGGTTTGTAACTTTTTAGAAACTTGTAGCACTGTTCATAATTTTACAAAAAATTACAAATTTTTTCAGAAAGAAGGATTACATTCGCTAGTCCATATGGCTTAAAAATGGCTATCCAATTATTTTTTTTACATTAGATCTATTGAGAAAAAACTCCTACAAGTTGTTCATTCACAACTCCTGGTATTCTAGAACTCTAGGAAGGATATGTAGAGCTTCCTTAGACAACCAATTTGCTTGGGAATTCAGTTCCCTATAGATATGATTGCAGATGAACCATTCCAGATTTCCCATGGTCTATTTTATCCCTTGAAGAATACGAGCAAGATGTGGGGCATCAATACTAGCATGACCATTCACCCAATCCACTACAAGCTTGGAGTCTCCCAAGATTTGAAGCTTTTTCACCTCCTTTAGATTTGCCATAAAAAACCATAAGGTTAATAATTCGACCCTTATTTTTGTGCCTCGACCATACACATACTTAATGATAATATGATGTTCATTAAGAAACGAAAAACACCTGCTTCACATATTGGAGGATCAACTAGGATGGCTCCATAAAAAAATCCCTAAGGAATTAATTGATCCAGATCAGACATCTTAGGAATTCCTAGATTTTTATTCTCAATCTCATCCTTGAAAATTTTGCATGTATGTTCAATAATACTTGAAAGAAATTCCATAGAAATATGTTTTTCCTGAAATATGGCCATGTTCTTGGCCCACCAGACAAAGTGAACAAAATTTGCAAGGAAAACCAGGAAAGTTGACACTGTTGTGTTGTTTGACCAATCTAGTAGGCACTCATCCAAAGATTATTTAATTCAAGAAGAAAATGTAGGGTTAAGAAAATATTTAGCCAATGACTAGATCTATCAGGAAAATGGATAGTCGATGAAAGTATGTTGTATGGTTTCTTTGTTTGATTTGTAGAGGGACATATTGGCTAGAATCCCAAGCCCACCTGAAAGGGGCTATGGTCAGTTGAGCTGTGGAGAGCCCAGTTATATATGTGTTGTACATAGGGGAGGCTCTCATACCATATGTGTGGATTCTTTGAGTTTTATATGCGTATAATGTGTAAGATCATCCTGTTGATGACCTCTGTCTGGCCATCAGTTTGGGGATGGAAAACTATGGACTTGGTGAGCTTGGTGTCCAGCATTGACTAAACTTTGGACCAAAATGTACTTAGTAACCTGCTATCCTGATCTGAGATGATATACTGTGGGATACCAAAGTGTACCCACACTTGTTCAAACAAGATTTGAGCAGTGGATTCTGCTGTGATATTATTCTTGGAGGCCGCTGTAATGGCCATCTTCGAGAATCTATCGACGATCACAAAAACATAGTCATTGCCATTCTCAGTAGAAGGAAGGCCCAACATGTAATCAATGGAGATGGATTCCCAAGGTCGAATAGGGGTACACAAAAAAGTATAAATGCCTTGATTATTGATGGACAGTTTGGCAATGGCACAAGAAGTGCAGGATCTGATGTACTTCCTAACATCTTGTTGAAGGTTAGACCAATTGAAATACTTCTCCAGTACTGCCACAGTTTTCTCGACCCCGAAATGCCCAATGACCTAACTGTAATGTGCTTCCAAAATCATCTTGGCACGCTTGCTTGAAGGAACAAAAAGGTGTTCTAGGTGACATAACAGTGCATCTTGGAGGTGAAAATTTTGAACTTACTTACCCTCCAAGAGCGTCTTGTATATGTGGTCAAATTCTAGATTTTTCTTGTATAGAAGTAGCCAATCATAAGTCTCATGCTTAAAAGATTTGATCACGATGGTTAGTTCCATGATCGGTGGTCAGATGAGGCAGTCTGCAACATTGTTGGTGCTTCCCTTATTTTACTTGATGTTTAAATGAAACTGTTGTGGACATGCATACCACTTCTGATTGTGATCGTTCTGCAACTTCCCTTGTGTCTGTATGAACTGCATGGGTCGGTGGTCTGTGTCGATGACAGTTTATTTCCCCAAAATGTAATGCTTCCATTTTCAGCAAGCCTGCACATTGGAATACATATCTTTGCCATAAGTGGGATACTTTTATACTATGTCCGACAGTGTCTCATTGTGATATGCCACTGGATGCCCCTGTTGAGTAAGAACTGCCCCAATAACATAGTCAGAGGCTTCTGTCTCGATATCAAATGGTTGTTTCATGTTTGGTAATGTGAGCATTGGGGAAGAGAAGAGGTGATGTTTCAACCCTATGAATGCCTTATGTCAAGAGTCAAACCAAAATAATTTTTCTTTCGCTCCTCATTCATGATGGGATTGATGCTGTAGTGAAGGAGACACTACTAGATGACATGAATATCCCATCCTTGGTGAAGCCACCTGATGGTGTACCACTATGGGTGTGCTATGGTATGCAAGCCCAAATACTTCACAACCTCTACTGAAATGAGGTTCTTTTGGGTCCCGCTGTTGACAATGAACTGTAGCAGGGAGCCCTTTACCCACATCTCGGAATGGAAGAGGCGGTCTCCCTCCTCTAGATATTTTGGTTCCTCCTTCTGGATCTTCGTGGTGGAACTAGTGGCATTCGGATTCACATCGATAATTTTCTTCATTTTATCATTCTCCTTGTTGGGTCCGGATTCAGAGATGGAGCATTCATCGGATTCAGAAGCCTTCAGCTCGGCCACCAGTGACTTCTTATCTTGGCACTCACTTATTTGTGAGTGGAGCTCTTATGGAAGTCACACCAATTTCTCATGTCCTTATTTAGCTTCACGGTGTTGTTATTTTATTGTGGCTTTAGCGGGTTATCCTAGGCCGCCCCACCTTGGATTTGTCCTTTGTTATGCAGTTTGAGGGTACCTTTCCCTTACTTTTGATTTGCAGATCCAAAGTATCATTTCTTCTGTTTGAACTTCTTATCAATGTACCAGTATGCTACACCAAGTGAGGATATGTCAAGAAACTCCATTTCCTCCTGAATTTATGTGTAGACAACTGCGGTACTTCAACACCAAATTTTTCTCTGTATCGTTGATACCCAATTTTGTGCACAGTGCATGGAAAAATTCGTCAGCTCATGCACATCTTGATCCCTTTCCTACCACAACATAGTCCATTATATGTACTTGTACTCATAGCTCCCCATGAGATAATATTGTTCCTTAATGGCGTCTCGAAAAGAATCCCAAGTGGGTGCTACTGAAAATAGAGAGGGTTCCCTCTCGTCCTTTTTCTCACAGTAGGTTTCCAACTAGTCCTTGACATGGGGGGTGGGTTTGAGGAGTCAAAAAGTAATATTTTCCCAGTTGGAAAAGTCATGAACTGAGAAATAACCTTGTAATAGATTCAACCATATATCTATGACGTTTGCATCTATTTGGCCCTCAAATATGATAATGTCAAAGTTTATGTGTACCTTAAAAGGAGTTGCACCTCCAGAGTGGCTACTAGATGCAGATGCACCGCCAGTTGGTAGTCGTTGAAGGATCTAGGCAAATTTATCCATCATCGCGTTCCTTTTTTTCTTGAGGGCCTCGTCAAGCAATATTTTGATAGGATTTCCTACTCCCTTGTCTTTCTTTTCATCCCCCATGGGTGGCCGTCGGGTTTGCGAGGCCGATCTTGCAAAGGTTCAATTAGATTGAGCCCTAACTCCTTATACCCTGACCTCGTTGGGGACATGCAATGAATGATCGAGAAAGAGCATACCACTCTAATACCACTGATCCCGAATTATGCAAGAATGAAATAAAATACATATATACACATAAACACATATATGCAACAAAAATAAGAATTCATTTCAGTAATATCACATGACTTAAATATGCTTACAGACAGAATGGAAATAAACTAGCTAGGGCGATGGTAGCTTATCTTTGAGAATAGATGTGGCAGCTACATGCATATAAAATCTGTTACAATGAGGCTCAAAGGTCTATTTTTTATTTAGAAACAATGGAAAACACTAAACATTCACAAAAAAAACTCTAGGAGATGAAACACCAAACTATGGGCCCCATTAGGGTAGATTGGTACATCAATTTCCTGGGGTCGTAACTTTGGCATACAATGTTTGTTTGATGCACATGATACCTTATTAGAAAGATCCATACAAGGAATAAAACAATTTATAGTGAATTTTAGGTCTCAAACCGACATTTTCCATAGGTTAATTTCCAAAAAAATGTCGTTTAGGACCTCAAAATGGCTCCTGAAGTGCAAGACCCAAAAAACTGCCAAAAATAGTAAATTGTGCTACGATTAAGGAAACTGAAAAAATGAAAGAAAAAATGGTGGGGGTCCAAGTGGAATAGGAGGGTGGCCACCAATATCCACCTAGATCAACCAACCAGGGCCCAACCATCCTCACTTTAAACAATTTTCCCATGTAATACGTTTATTGTAAAAAAAGAGCCACAACGCTAACTTGCATTTGAAGGGGCCTACATATTTCCATAGGAAACACCACCACCAGGCTAAGAAACCATTTGGCTAATATTCCACCAGGGCTTGATAACTGAGGTTGGTTATGAAAACTCCTATTAAGGTATTTGTGGTCCATATGAGTTGGTCCACATCTTCGTTTGAAATTCTGAGCATGGAAGTGACAAGAGCCCCAAAAAAATTTGACTACTTCTCAACACCTGGATCTGCTAATCTAAGATCCTAAGTAGATTTCCAAGATTTTTTCCTCCATACCTGTTCAACTTGATAAATTGCATCCGCAAGAGAGAAAACACCCAATACATGCAAGGAGGATACAATGTTTTTAGAAAGTTTATAGGAGTCCCCCAATCTAACCCAAGGATCTAAGCCCAATCTAATATTCCTCCTGTCCCACACATTCGAGGAAATCTAGTTACCAATAACTGGAAATGCATTAATAAGAGCCTTCCATACTATATATGAGTAGGGGAATTATTTACTGACACTTCTAATCCATTCCACTTCAGTTTTGTTCCCAAAATATTTATCCTTTAATGTTTTAATAAAAAGAGAAATGTTATTGAGGATTATCCGTAGACTCTTAGCTGCGAGAGCTTGTAAAAAAAGAATCTATTCTTTAAGCTCCCAAACATCAAGCAATTTTGGTTTTATAATTATATTCCAATTGAATAAGGAGAAACCTTCCAAATTATTATAGTCAAGCCAAAGGAATTTAAAACTGATGCTTGTTATTTTATTCAAGATTCCTTTTGGGATGGACGTGATTAAATACCAATAAACATGAAGTTATTAGTCCATACATGTATACGAGCTTATATTTTTTTGATCGAGTAGGTCCGGTCCCACTTCTTGTAATATTTTTGCTTTATAAAAAATCCTAAATATTTTAACCCTTCCTGCATGTCAATAGTTTTGAATGGAAAAGTTTTCAAAATAGAAGTCCTAGCATATTAGAAATATTATTGAAAGACATTGCAGATTTTTTCATATTCACCTTCATTCCAATGACCAACTCAAAAGAGTCCAATATCATTTTCATGGATAAAATATAAACTTCTAAATCTTCCAAAACAAAAATATCTTTTTTTTTTTCAGGAGAAAAAAACGCTGATTTATATTAAAATATAAAACAGTACATATGCATCATATAATCTCAGCTGATATAGAGTCACAGCGAGAAGTCCTTCATGTAGCCCATGTAGATGCTGCTCATGAAGTGAGGCAGAGATAGAATTATGGCTTCCCCATATCCAGGGAAAGATCAGTCCGGATACTTATAAACACATACATGGATAAAAACAAAATTGGAGAATACTAATAATGAGACTTATACAAATTATCTCCATGAGAAAGATTCATAGATAAGGAAAAGCTGCATGAGAAGGATCTGTTTTCTTTCCAGCTCGAAAGGAGAGTCTAGAGAATAGACAGTGGCATTGGATGAAAACTTAGAGGATTTTAGAGCCCATAGAAATAGCAGTAGCTGTAAGGTCCATACAGATCCACCATATAAGAAAAAGTAATCTTGCTCGCTTGATAGAAACGGCATATTCACCCCTGAAAATGGAAAAAATCTGGCTCTCCTGACTTATAATAAAAACCCGCTCGCTTGAGATGCCTATTATGAACCTGTCCATAATCACGCTCGCCTGAAAAGTCATGTAAACATGCCCGCTTGTTAGCTGTTTGATATATCCGCTCGCTTGATCTTCCATCTGTAGTTGAATGCAACCTGTGGGGAAAAATAAAAAGCTCGCCAGATCATAATGACATCCAGCTCGCATGTTAAAATCATAATTGGCCCTCATAGAAAATATGTATCAGACTCACATGAGATATTTTCTATCCGGCTCGCCTGGAGATGACGTATAAAGATAATGTGCCGCAGACATCCAATAGCATCATAACCAGGATAAACCATCAGTCAAAAACAAATGATCTAGCATTCCGTAAGCATCCCGAACAAGTAAAAAATATCGAAAAGGACATATAAGATACTAGTATGCCAAAAAAAAACCGAAAATCCCATCCACTATGGAATTTGAATATGGTTTTGCCAGATAGGGAGACCATCTCTAAAATGTGTGACATTCATAATCCCATATTCAGAAACAATCCCTTTCCTGGATAGCCCATCAGCCCTTGTGTTGTTCTCTCGGTAGATGTGGGTGATGGGAGGCCTGTTTAATAGAAACCATAACCTACGAGTCCTCAGAACCCAACCAGACAAATCCGGACAATTCATAGCCATATCATTTGTAATCCAGCCTATAACCACCTGAGAGTCACCATATACATGCGCATTCTGCAGTTGAGAATTTGTGGCAGCCAGAAGAGCACTCCATAGAGCGATGATTTCTGCTTTGTTATTAGTACCCATGCATGCGTTCCAGAAGATGACAATTCTTTCCTTTTGCGAGAGCTTAATCCAGGCACCACATCCCATTACCCCATCAGCACATGCACCATCGAAATATATAGCAGGAATGTCCATTTCATGTGGCCTCAGACGAAAAGAACAGTCCACCGTAGCCATATGTGGAATTGGGCGGTCTTCGATCCACCTGTTAATAGCATCAAAGATCCTAGGAATCTGGAAAGGAACGTTTTGAAAGACCAGTTTGTTTCTCCCTAACCAAACCTCCCAGATGAGGAAAAAAGGTAGGGACCTATATTGACCACGCAATTTATCCCACTCCAGCGCAGATGATATAAAATCTTCAGGATACCATCCAGGACCCATATGATGGAAGGAAAAAAGTCCCCATAGATTTTTAATAATAGGGCATAAGAAAAATAAATGGGCAATGGTTTCCTCATCCTGACCACATATACAACATCGAAATGGGCCATAGAAACCCCTCTTGATAAGATTCTCCCCGGTGAGGATCTTACCCCTCCACACTAACCACCCAAATAGAACGATCTTTGTGGGAATTATTCTCCGCCAGAAAGGTAGAAATGTATTAGAAATCTGTCCAGAATAAGATGATGTGTTTAGCGATCTGTATATATCCTTGACAATGAGCCCCCCCTCGATCATAGGCCCATCCCATATAATTGAGTCCACCCCAGCACCCCAACAAAAACCAGCAGCCCGAAAAGAGTTCCACAGCCCGTCCCATTCGACCGCCAATCTCCCATTTAATCCCAATTGTTCAGCCGATTCGAAAACAGGGGCATCATAAGACCATTCCCTTATAGTCTGGGCAAGGAAGTGATACCCGCCGCGAGCCAAACAGAATTGTAGGTCCTGTGATGGCCGCGCATCATATGGAAGAGCAATGATCTTGTTGTAGGTGATTGGGATCCTGCTCCCGTCCTTAAAAATCCATGCCAGCCGATTTGTCATACGCACCAAAACCTTTTTAAAACTCCACCATATGGCAGAAATGTAACGCGGATAAGTCACCTGCATGCATAAAAGTTGATGAAGGAAATCTCCATCAATATACTTACATTTTATTACCGCACTCCAAATCCCATAACCATGAATAGCTCTCCATACTGACTTGATGAGCAACGCTATATTGAAATTTATTGTATTAAGGATCCCCCACCCATCGTGTTCTTTTGGCCGGCATAGCGTCTCTAATCTACATAGATGAATTTTTTTGGAGCCCATAGCATCTCCCCAAAGAAAATTTGCAATGATACGGTTAATCATATTGATGACCCCTTATGGGAAATAATATAAATGACCCCAATAAACCATCATTTGGGATAGAACCGCCTGTATCATTATGAGCCTGCCCCCCATGGACAGCCAGCGATGAGTTTATCTCGTCATCCTCCTTCTTATCTTGTCAACCAGCCAAGTCCAGTCTCGTATCCTGTAACCACACGGTTTAATAAAGAAACCCAGATATGTAAACCCCCTCATAGCTTCTCTGTACTCGATTCCCATAAAGTCAGCGATGAATGCAATTTCATGAAGATCCCCATATTCAAAAATAATAAAAGATTTTCCTTTATTGATGCCTAGCCCTGTAGCTGATTCAAATCTCATAAGCATCAAATGGGTGTAAAACCAGTGGTTTCGGATCAAGTAACCAAATATCAGCAAATCATCTACAAACAACGAGTGGGAACATGATACTGTATTTGAGAAAGAATAGCCCTTTATAAAACCCCTCTGTTATGCTCTATGCATAATACGGCTGAAGCCGTCCATAATGAGAATAAAAATAAGCTGCGATAGTGCGCAGCCTTGGCGAAGACCATGTCCAGGAGTGAAAAAAGAAGTAGGGATACCGTTGATGATAACTGCATATCTAACTGTGGTAATGCATGACATAATCCATCTTATGATGCGGATAGGTAGGCCGACTTTCATAAGAACCCTTCTGATGTAGGCCCAGTCGATAGAATCATATGCCTTATGAAGATCAACCTTCATCACAATGGCTTCCTCTTTATCAGTATGAATAGAATGCAATACCTCCTGAGCGATGGCAGTGGCATCGTGTATGGAGCGACCCTTTAAGAAACCATTCTGCTCCCCCGAGATAAATCTCGATAATGTATCCTTCAGCTGGCCAGCAATAATCTTAGAAGAGATTTTGTATAAAACATTACACAGCGAAATCGGCCTATAATCAGCAAATGTCTGGGGGGCAGCCAATTTTGGAATAAGAGCTATAAAAGTAAAATTGAGGTTTGCCGGCATCACCCCACTAATCCGAATGTGTTCAATAATATGTGTCAACTCCTCACCCATTAGCTTGAAGAAGTGAATAAAAAACTCGGCCGGCCAGCCATCCGGACCCGGACATTTGTCCCGTGAGAAGGACTTTAGGACCATAAGTACTTCATTCCCAGAAATGGGCCTATCCAAGATTGAAATAGCATCATCATCAAATAGGCGGTCGATGTGGTCAAGCAACCATACCTGAGCATTTTCATCAATTCCCTCTTGAATCTTGTAGAACTTAGAAAAATATCCCAGCGCTTCCTGACGAATGTCATCACTGTCATATGCAATAGATCCATCATTTTTCTCAATGCTCCAAATGGTGTTCTTGCATCTTCGCTCATTTGCTGAGTTGTGAAAAATTTTTGTATTCTGGTCGCCTTCTGCCAACCATGTCATCCGACTCTTGAGGCGCCAAGATACTTCCTCGATCCTCAATATTTCCCTTTTCCTCACACCCAAATTCATGAGCAGTTCCAAAGTGGCATCGGTTGGATAAACAGATAGAAAAGAGTTGATAATCACCTCCATTTGATACTGTATATCTTCATATTCAACCCTGAGGATCCTTTTTTTATCTCTTTCCCATATTCTTGATGCATATTTGGTTTTCTGCAATCGGAAATGAAAACGACTCCATGCAGTCCGTCCATCCAACTCACATTCATCCCTCAATATCCCTTCGACCAGATTGATGTATTCGGGATCTTCAAGCCATATACGATTGAATTTATAGGGTCGTCCACAAAAAACCCCAGACACTGACCATGATAGTATAATGGGCATATGATCCGAAATATCAGAACAGTGTACCATCAGTCTAGGCTCGTCCAAAATAAGCATCACAGAACTATGAACCACCACTCTATCAATCTGCTTGCCGATATATTCATTACCCGCTCGATGATTGGACCATGTAGGAGTGATAGGACGAGGCATGATGTCTACAAGACCCTGTTGCATGAAAAGATCGTTAATAAAGGCAGCAAGGGGATCCACCCGCGCATAGCAACCCCAAATCTCGTCTTCATTCAGAGAGGAATTAAAATCCCCCATCAAAATAAGGTTTGGAAGGGCCAATATCCCGGCCAACATCATCCTGTTCCAAAAAGCTGCCCTGTTTGAATATGGTGCATATAAGTTAATAATATTAAAATTGCTTGAAATACCTCTCATCCGCCCAGACAACAACATACCACCGAAAAAGCTATAAGCACTAAAAGATACCATTGCTGGGTCCCAAATAGCAATAAGACCCCCAGATCTGCTAGATGAGCTGATAGCCGCAACATGCCAGCCATTCTTAATTTTGAGAAACAAATTGATAGCTTTAGACCTGTCCGCCATAGTTTACTGTCCCAGAAATATAATAGGATTTTTTGATCTTATAAGATCTCTTAGGCAATGGAATTTGGAGTCATCGCCCAACCCCCTTATATTCATGGATATGATGTGGGTCATGGCGAAGATAGGGGAGGGTGACGTGCTCTAAGCGCCCTAGGAGAATTGTCCAGAGAAATTGATTTTTCTATGGGAACATCAGTAAGTCCAGCCTCTTCATCAGAGAAAAGTGACATAGACTTGTATTTTCCCTTGTTTAGTCTACATGTAGCCTTTGCCTTCTTCTTAATAGATATTATAGCAGTCGATAAGGCTGATGAGTGCTTGGCTGGCGACCTAATAGGTTTCTCAAAGACAGTAAGTGCAGCCAGGTCAAGGTTTAGATTTCCCATAAGCGCCTCGATATCACTCCCAACAGAATTCGTTGGAGATTCAGGTAAACGAAATGGATCAGATTGGACAGGCGTATTGAGAGAGGAGTCTGGGAAATCAGTTATAGAAGATTTATCATTTAGCATTCTTCCCTCGTGAGAGCACGATGATTGTCCTGTAGGCATAGATTGTATATACAGAGGTGGATCATCCCTAGGGTCGAGCTTGCGGTTGGTCTGTATAGGAGCCCAGGGGGAAGCACCCTCCTTAGCGCTGTAAAGGCCCTTCCCTTTGATGTCATTACCTAGACAGGCTCGGGAAATACTAATGTTGGGATTATCATGCAGGAATGTAGTATCCGAGGGAGCATAGGAAGGGCATGGAATCAGAGGGTTTTTCATCCGCCCAATTATAGGAGGAGATAAAGGTGTGACATTTATTTCATTTTCAACCTGTGGGTCCATGATTCTACTGAGGTTACGAGGAACATAAGGAAAAGAAGCTATATTTGAAGGAGCCACTACTTGAGGATCAGAGTACTCATGTTGACCATTATCAGATTTAAAAACATCTTCCTCAGAGGACGAGGAGTTACGATTACCTGATTGCTGCCCCATTGATGTCCCTGCAGTGTCATATCTCCATCGATTCTTGCCTGCATTCCTCCCCATCAAATCCGCCCTCGAGATTCTCAGACGGTATGGGCAATGATCCCTTAAATGTCCCGTTTTATGGCATATGAGACACCTAAACGGGATACCCCAATAGTCGATGTGTTGCCTATGTCTCCTATTACACCACATTAGATCGACGTCGCCTGGGAGGCCACCCACGTACTCCAGCTCAACTAGTAGCCATGCAATTCTTTTGTCGGTCGCCCCCACAATACTTGGATCTATATACTTTGTAGAACCAATAGAATCCCCAATTGACTTAAGAGTTTTGATAGTCCAAAATTCCAGAGGTAAGCCAGGGAGCTTAACCCAAGCAACCTTGCATCTCGGTGCCTCCGTGACAGGATTAAAGCCCAAAAACTAGGGAATGCGCTGCATATAGCACCTACCTCGAACCCATGTCCTACTAGTTATTTTGGACACATCCTTCTCGTCCAAGAAATGTATGCTAAACCATCCATTTAGAAGCGAACTGACCTTGGGGGAGTATCCAATTATAGGGTTCCATTTCTGATTGATCCATGAGATAGTGTCAAAATCCTCCCTGTCTGGAAACATCCACCTGCCAATTACAGCCCTCTTTTCTAAACTCGCCACCCGCAAACAAAGATCGTCATAATCAAGAGCAACCTCTCTGATATCCATATTATGTTTGTAAATATTCTTCTTACCACCACCCCAACCTCGTCGCTTTTGCCTCCAGGGATGATGTTGAAGATAATCCTGAGATCCATCGCAATTCTACAAAGCCTGCTTGATAATACCGTCGTCTATCTGAAAATCCTTTTTACCATCGAGCCCCTAGGCGCGTGAGATCTTATCCATTGCCAACTCCCGCCCAGTGCCAGCCATGCATGAAAACAGCTAAAAGTACGAAGTTATAGAAGGCCGCCACTGCAGGATATCAAAGAAAGATTGATAGGCCGTCACCTTGGAAGAAGCCAATTGTGTCAGAGAACATCGATTATGTAGACACCTTCAGAATGAGGAGAAAAGGAGTCCTCTCCACATCACGTATAAAAAAACGTGAATATTCCTGCATCCAATTACCTTCTGCAGGTCGTGTCAGCACATACCCACTTCATGAACCTCCACATCATCAGAAACACAGCATCCTATGATGTCATGAGCCTCCACATCAACAGAAACACAACATCCTATGATGTCATGAGCCTCCACATCAACAGAAACACAATATCATATGATGTCATGAGGCGAGAAATTCTGACGAAATATAAATGTGATATCCGAAAGAAACATCAGACATAGCAGATCCCCTTCACATCCCACACCAACTCATTAAGGCAATTCAATGAAAACCCTTGGGAAATTAAAACATCCATAAATGGCAATAGGACCTGGAGAATAGTGACCCTCCCAAAAACCATCCATAAAACAATTTATAGACTGTCGCACAACAAATACCTATAACCGCCACTGACCACCCAGCAGCTCCTGTCAGATTCAAATCAGAATGTATTAAATGACTCCCAGCCCTGCAAAGAATTCAAATTTTCCGTTGATCGGAAGGAAGGATTCCGATGTGATCCAGCGGCAACTAATCCTCTATACCATATTCATCTCTGATAATCTATAGCTGACAACAACAGCAGCAGATGCATCCCGGAAAAGACCACCATCTCTTGCATAATCTGAACCCCAGGGTTTTGCATGGTTGAGAGATAATAATGAACTCCGTCAATTTACACCATCATTGATACCAAATGCTACCATGAATTGAGGAATCCGAGCTAGAATCAGATGACGAAGTTGTTTTATTTCTCATCTTATCATAACAACAAGCTTAACCTTTGTCGAGACGACACTCTCATATGATAAATCATCATCTCGATAGACATATTATAATAGAAGACACAAAAAAAACGATAGCCACCATGAGCACCAATATGTTCTCCATGGGTACCAGCAAGCAACCAGAAAACTGCATCTCACCAGATTTAGCCACCTCAAGCGACATTATTGTCCATTTTGGGTACCAGCTAATTTTTAACACAGTATCACACTTGATACGATATTAGCCACCAAATCTACAATAAACGTCCTCACAGGGTACCAGCAACCATGGAAGACAACAGCCTCTCAGAAGCCACCATAAGCAACAATATTGATCTCACCGGGTACCAGCTATCAGTCCTATTCGGCCCTATGCAGTTCTCCTCCAAGTTCTGACCTCACCATAGCATAGCAACCTACCAAAAACGGCCGGTCAAAACCAGAAGGTGCATGTTATTTAAGTTATTCCTGTATGAAGCCGAGGGCTTCCCCGAGTTCCAACTCTGTGACGGGATCAAATTTGAAGTTCCTATATTTTTTCAATACGCAGATTTATTTCCAAAACAAAAATATCATCCAAAGACAATAAATGTGAAGTATAGAATCGATCTATAGCTTTTACACTTTTGAATTCACCTGAAAAAATAGAATTTTTTTATAGAAAAGATGAGGAATTCCGCAATTGGAAAAAATAGTAACGGGGAAAATAAACACCCTTGCTTAATTCCATGGGAATATTTTTTTATAGTGTAAGGAGAGCCGAGGATAAAAGACCATCCCAAAAAGGTTTTCGATCTATGTAAGGCCCATAAATATTGATAATTTTCCATTTCACACTAAATCCTTTAACTTTTAAATCCATGGAGATAATAGTATTAAATGTCGATGAAGAAAGAACCTCAGAAAAACACACAACTCACAAAAGATGCGCCACCTATCACTAGAGAATCACATTGCTAACTAGGTAAGGGAAAATGAGAATTAGAATCGGAGAAAACCTGCCATAGAATAGATGGCTACAGAACCCAAGACTCCATTCTTGTTATATATATATTTTGAAGTTAAAATAATAATCACTCTGTTTAATAAAAACATAATAGAAATACCTATAAAATTAATCAAATAAACCTTTTAGTAGGAAATTATTGTGACATTATCTTTTATCCATTTGAAACATGATCTCCTTATGAAATAACTATAATATTAAAAAAATAATGTAATTTACAAAAGAAAGAAATAAAAAGCTAAATTTATGATGCACAACGAATTTTGACGTCCATGAATTGATGACGTAATAAATTATGGTTATTTACTTCAGTTATTATTATTATTAGTCCCTGCTGTCTGCGGCATGGCAGGGACTATAGCAATCTAAATTTTTTTAGTCATTAATTGGCTTGTGAACTAGGTTTATTTTTCATGAAATATTATCGCTCATGTATTCCTTCAACCTATCAAATTGTCTGAATGACGGCGGGGACCAATAAGATTTTTGATGATCTTATTTGGCCTCTTCTCGAGGCTGAGAGCTGAATGGAGGTTAAATTTCTTAGGTTAAAAATAAATAAGGACTAAAAAGAAATTCACAGTGGACTAATGCTAGCATTAATCCTCTAGCATTAGATGTTTTCGTGTTTTCGTTTTTCATGCAAAGAGGCTGTTTGTCATGCAAAGACGCTGTTGGTGGTTGTCATGCAAAGAGGCTGCTGGTGCACTATGGTGCAAACACTTGTAAGTTCCTAGACACTTGTAGGTTCCTCACCAAACACAGAGTCTGTTCCTTGCCAAACGCAGAGTCCATACTTCTATGAAGACAAAGGCCATTGCCCAGCTTCCATTGTTTCTGAAATCATCTTCCCCTGCAGATGGTGGCAAAGGGGCCGTAGGAGGAGCCTCGGTTTCAATCAATACTTTGATCTTCTGATAAAGTTCGCCAGACTCTTCCAGGGCCCTAATCTCATTCAACCCTCCCAAGCACGATTCATTGAAGAAAATTTTAGGAACATATGAAGAACCTATTATTCTTTCTAGCTCTGCCTTCCTGCCAGGATAAACGTCAATGTTGATTTCAATAAATTTGAGGCCCTTTTGTCTCAAGAAAGATCTAGCTGCTCGACACTGCTGTCTCTCCAAAGATGAAAACAAAATGATCGTACCCTTAAAGGCGTGCTCTACAACTAAATCTGGTAGTTGTTCACCTTTTCTCTAATTATAATGTCTGTCTAAATTGTTCTGAACCAAATTCCAGGGATTCCACGCACTCCAGTCCTTGAGAATCTTCCCATCATTATTTTCTTTCTTATCTTCTGCTGGGATTTTTCCTTCTCTAGTGGAATTTTTACTCTCGCTGTATACCTTGCAATCTTACCCTGTATTTCATGGAGAATTTACGTGAATTTACATTAGAATTTCATGCAGAATTTACATGAATTTACATTAGACAAGATTTATTGGTTAATATACTTGTTGGGCAGAAAGTTACAAACTTGTTCTTCGACCCTCTGGATGATTTACTCAGATATGACCTGGATGATTGAGTATTCTGCTCCTCCTCATTCTCATTGTGTACTATGAAATAAGTAGCAGCCAACGGCGGTCCAAGTGCATTGACAATTGCAAAACCTCTGGTACTGAAGTTTTCCCATGAGTTGATCATAAAATTTCAATGGTTGTTTGGTTTGAACAATGTGACAAATATCATGCGGCTACCCATCGATCTTGGCGGTTCATACACAACTTGAGCTTGTAGGATGTAGGGTTCTAATTTTGCACCAAAACGAAGGAACCATATTGGAAATTATAGTTAGTGTTATCAGGCATCCAGTTGATAGATTTTAGGTGCAAAGAATGAAAAGATAGTCACGATACCTTTATGATGATCGAGGGTAATGAAAATCAATAAACTTATGAACTGGACTACTGAGAAAGTGTGTGGAAAGTCTTAGGGTTAGCTTACCAAATGGAAAAATCACCGTCGTCAGCTTCTGGTCAATGTCATTCTTGCTTGCAGTATTTTCCATAGCCATGGGTTTTTTGTCAACCTCATATTTTCTTTTTCAGGCTACCCTTCGTTTTGCTTGTAATATTGTGGTCAGACTTGGTTTTGCTTGTAGTATCTCTCACAGCCAAGGGCTTGTGATCATCCCTGATTTTTCTTACAGTATCTGCCACAACCTCGCGCTTATGATTATCTTGAGTCTTGACTGGAGTGCTCTTGTCAGCCTCGATTTTACTTATAATATCTGCAACAACTTCGAGTTTCTGGTTAGCCTCGGTTTTTCTTGCAGTATTCTCTTGAAATTTTAGAGGCAAAGTCTTCTTGTTGGCTTCAGTTTTGATTGTAGTATTTTCCTAAAATTTGGCCATGTTTTTAGGGCTGGTTTGTGATCTCACAACAAGACCATTTGCAATCATTTGCACGCCGCTAGTGAGAAGAATTCAACCCTACATTGAATTGCATCCGTTTGCCAAAGGGAAAGAACCATAACTGTACTTGTGTTATTTCCAAGCTTCCAACGAGCAATGATTTCGTTTATAGCCGATATTGGAATTGCACGGGTAGAAGCAATTGTAGGCATGTTAGATAGAGAGCAAGCCATTCTTTACCGAGCCAGACCTGCGAAATATATAGAGAGTATTCGACAAGAGCTATCGCATGAGAGACATTTGTAAGGTTGTGGGCCCAAATAGTTCGACAAATGGTAAAGTCATGGGCTCATAAAGTGAAACGTGGTGATTTATATTTATTTCCTGTTCTTTTCGAATACTTTTTTGGCGTGGAATGACTTTGCTGAAGCGATTTCGATGGTAAGAGGAGATGATCAAGTCTGTACTTTTCGAATACTTTTTGGTGTGGACGGCCTTTGCTGAAGTGATTTCGATGGTAAGAGGAGATGATCAAGCCTTTTCGTTGAGCATATAAATTGCCTTCTTTCTATAAACTAAATTGTTTAGTTGTTTTGTACACTTTTCTCCTAGTTCCTTTTTACCTTCTGTAGTTCGGTTTATTTTGTGCGAATCAAATCAAACCAGCTAATTATCGATTTTTTTTGCCCACGAATTTGGAAATTAGGGCTTAGCCCATGAGTTTCAGTGAATTTCCTCCCATCTGACATGCATAGGTCTAAATTTGTTCTTCATCTTTTTCTAAGTTTTGATACTGAATTTCCCTTGACATAGGGTTCTTTCTTGTAATTTTTTCTAACCTCCTCCTTTATAACATGTACATGGTTTAAGGTTGCGTTGACTTTAAGGTTTCCCTAGTGACTAATAGGTATTGATTTGGGTTTCGTCTGATAATCTTGTCTTCTTGGTTTGATTCTATCTCACAATGCTTTGATCTGATTCATATTTTCCTTCCGTATTTTCCAGGTAAACCCCTGCTCCCTATTATAACATCTCGGGACAACGAACCATTTCCTTTCCATTGGAAATATCTGCTCATAATTTATTTTATTTATTTCCTTTCTATAGCAGAAGTGGACAAATTTCTTTGCTAAATCTCAAAATGATTTTATTTCGAATATTCTAGTCATGTTCTTAAGAAGTATTATAGTTGTTTCTTTCATCCCCATTCAGTATACTGAAAACTTGATTGGGGGTCCTAAAGGTTAGGACTGCTACCTCGTTCCAATTTAAAAAGGGTCAATCCCTTGTGCCTAGTTTTTCATCACTCTTGTAATTTGGATGATGTTAAAAAATGTATTAAATCAAAGTTGTCGAGTTTTTATATATAATATTTGAATGATAGACTAGGACATGCATAACACTTATATTTCTTTGTTGTTCGAAGCGATTTTCTGTAATACCTTCTATTATGAATTTATTTTGAAATTTTTTTAACGAGAATGCTATTGTAAACTACATTATGTTTATCTATTTATGTAATAATATTTTTCTCATGGTTCTAGTTATATGATCAATAGTTCGTTTTCATTTCTATTTTTATCAGTGGCATCATGCTTCACTGATCACTATGACTGAGAAAAAACATTATACCTCACTGAGAAAAAACATTATGGCTAAATAAAAATGAATATCGCAATTTGACAGACAACACAGGTTCTTACCATTTGGTTTCGTTGTGTCCTTCCTATGCTTATCTTTTGAAAGTTTGATTCATGTGTCTTATTAAATAATTTGAAAACCTACACCACTTTTAATCTTATGCTCAACAAAAGTCAATGGCTAAAGGTGATTGAATTTGAAGTTCTTTTCTTGTAATGGTCAAACATGTTTGACTTTGAGTTTGAAGTACTTTTCATGTTCTCGCTTTTACAAGTAGTCGATGACCAAGATTCTTTGACTATGAAGAAATTTTCTTGTAATGTCACTTTTACATGAAGTCAATGGCCAAACTTGTTTAAATTTGAAGAAATTTTCTTGTAATGTCTCTTTTAGAGGACCCTCCTACATCTCCCAGAGATGCTTGTTCTAATGTTAAGTGTTTTTTATGCTCTGACATATATCCATGTAGAATATGGTCTAGACCTTATAAGGTGCCTTTTATGCTCTAATACATATCCACATAAAATATGATCCAGACCTTATCTGTATATAGTTGACAATGCACAGTGCACAGTGAAGACAATAAACCATATTGATGAAAGCAGATGATGGAATGCTAGTTGTTATGACCCACACATGCCCAAAATTTCCATTTAAATACTAGTCAATTTTTGGTTATTCCAAGCATATTTCTGAATCTTACATTTTTCCCTTTACTGAAACCCTTTTATCTACTATTTGGGCGTGTGTGGCATAATAGATCAATTCAATTTCTTTATTCTGTAATAGGTCTCTCATGTAGTGTTGATGGATCTCAATATATATGTTTTGTCTGGCCGGGGGGAACTTTATCACACTAAATGTAGCATAATAGGAGTTTTGTTGCTATAATTTCAAAGGTGCCAAATATCCTCCCATTCCAGTCTACTTCACGTTATGCACTCACAACATTGGAGCCTTAATTCCATTGGAGTTGGGGGAGGTTAGCAATCAAGCATTTTGAATTTCAGAAGCAATCTCTGTTTCTTTTGTTTTTTTTTTCCATGTAAGATGTTTTTCATGGTTCATCAAGAGCCTAATAAACAATAAAGTCATGAGAAGATAAACGTGTTATAAGCAGGATTGAATTGGATGGGGAGGCTGATTATTCTTCCTTTCAATCACTCAAATTAGACCCATTTGAGAATTTCAACAACAAATTATAACCATATTTATGATATAAAATCCAATTGTCCTTTTGCTATTTATGATTATTCTTCCTTTCAATCACTCAAATTAGACCCATTTGAGAATTTCAACAACAAATTATAACTATATTTATGATATAAAATCCAATTGTCCTTTATGATATATAACCATATTGATGATATAAAATCCAAGAAGCTTCTAATCAAGCCCAACAGAGACAAGGGGATTGGTAGTGGGGGAATGCCAACTGCCAGCTATGGCAGGCGAAGGGACAATTCACTAGAGAATCCCAAAGGAGGGATGGGGGCACAAGAAGCAAGGGAGAGGGAAGGACTATATAACAACCTTGGTGAAAATTCCATGTAATAAAAGTTAATAAAGGTAAAAATAATAACCATGTTTGATGGGACACATATTCCAAGCTGAATATTGGTCATAACATCATAGCGGGTGTTCATTTTAGTTATTATGGCTAAGGAGAAAGGAAAAGGAAAAGGCTTTGGAAAGGAAAAATGGCATATTTGGCACATTTATGAAAATAATAGAAATTAGGAGAAAAGGGAGATGAAAGGTCACATGTTGCATGTGAGGAGGAAAATGAAGGAAAATAATGGAAAATGAAGAAAATAGAGGCCTCATTGATAAAAAGGCTTCTAAGGATCAGTTGGAAATATTTTCTCACACTTATGGTTCTCTTTCGATTCTCTCTCTCTCTCTCTCACTCTTAGATACTTAGAGTTTTCTTGGAGCACATTGGCATTGGAGCAAGAAAGGAAAGAAAGCAGGAAGAAGGAAGAAGCAAGCAAGGAGGAGTAGGTATCAATCAATAAAAACATGATTCTTGGCAGGTTTTGATTTGTATGTGTATTTTCCTTGCTAGATTTGGCATGCATGGTATTGCATGTGGTTATTTTCTGTCTTGGCATGGGTTTTTTCCAGGTGTGAAAGTGTATTCATCCCATCCTTTCCATTTCCAGATAGCCACGGTGTTGAGCAGTTCTCATGTTTGGCTTAGTTGGATTACAAAATGGATTCAAAGATGAGTGAGGTGGATCTTCGAATGACTATAGAACTAGTTTATGTGTTTCCTCAGTTTAGGGCCTAGTAATCCGGGTTCAGATTGTGGTAAAGCATGAGAGGTGGTTTTCTCTCCATTTAGGCCTAGGAATCCTAGGTTTGGGATATACGGTAAAGCCTAGAGATTATTTCCTAGTTTAGGGCCTAGTGATCCATGATTCAGATTGTGAGTTGTGGTAGAGCTTGAGAGACTAGGAGGCGGGAAAATTACTCATAGTTTAGGCGAAGAGAATACGATGATATCCATGCTTGTGTTAGCCTAGTGATTGGGTGTGGATCACGATAAATCATAATTTCTATTTGATGAGGGTGAGGTGGTTTAGCCTCGAGATTCCCTGTCTGGTTCTTTCAGTTTGAGTCCCACATTCATGCTTGGAATATGTCATAGGGGTGATTAGATGAAGAGATATTTGGCTCAACCAATCTATGGTCAGATGGAACATGGAATTCCCATCTCCGGTTGTTTTTTACACTCGTTAATGAGAAGATCATTCGTTTGGTATTTGAAGTATAATTTCACTGGTTATTATGTGGAGTCTATTGTTGTTGTATCCATGGTAATTATGTTCTTATTATGCTGGTTATAAGGATGTATTTTATCTGTGATGTTGTATGGATCTATCCATGTTTTTACTTGTAAATGAATTCACAATATATCTATGGTCAAATAGATTGTATTGTAGCTTATGATGTAGGGGAGTAATGCTTCTTAGCGATTCTCAGATAAGTATGAGACCCCTTTGCTCTATTACGTTGTTTACACCTATAGATTCAATGTTTGTGACATGTTTGACAAAATTCCTATCATGGCTAGGAAAGGTCTTGATAATTTCTTACTGATGTGATTACTTCCTTACCATTGTCTCATTTTTATTTATCATCTCTGAACTTTTCATGAATTTCTGGGTAGAACCACTAGGTTTTGGGCCTAAAAAAGTGGCTCAAATCTCGAAGATGCTGGCACAAAATTGAGTTTTTGGTGCCGTGGCTATTGGACTACAATGTTATACATGCGGCTATAGCCTCTTGGCTGCTGGCATGTAGTGTTATTCCTGTGTATATGGCTCAAGGGGGGTCAAAATATTAGTGTGACAGAGAGGTAAGAGGCCTGAATGGTTGGGTTACCTCCTGGGGATGTTATGGTTGCTGTATAAGGTCTGTAGGTTGTTTTTTCCATTGGTTCCACTTCCTTAAGGTCACATAGGAGGTTGAATCTCATTATAGTAGCCTCTCGTCACATGTTTACCCCGGTTTACCAGTTACTTGGGTATATGTGGGAAGGGGGTATTATAGAGTGGAATCAGATCGTGGTTGCACTCTCCTTGGGTGATGTTTGGTTTTTGGTCCCTTTGTGTGATATATGATACCACATAGTGGTATCAGAGCATGGTTCAACCCTTGTACTGGATGGGAGGTGTGCTGGTCATTTTTTTTGTTGGTTTCATATGTGTGTCTCATACCTATGGTGTATGTGATTGTTGCATCTGTGTTGTGTTGGCCATGGTGGAAGTGGCATCACCATGGAAGTGCTAATGGTGTTTTTTTCAACATGTTGTCATGAGTGTATGACTGGTTAAGTGTTTCTCATGCTTGTGTATTTTTCATGCATGCTTGCTTACATATTGTTACATATTTTACATGCATTGCTTGCTTATGCTAGGATTACATATTCGCCATGCTTTAGTGTTATTCATGTATGCTTGCTTGTGTGATGTCATATGTTGAACATGCATTGGTAATTCATGATTGGTTATACATGTCAAGTGGGTACACATGATCGAGCTTACATTGGTTTGATTGAGGTTGATGTGCATAAGTTCATTGTATGCAATTAGGTCATCATGATGATATTGGTATGTTATGATGCTAATGTGTTGGCTGATATAGAGTAGGAGATGAAAACCATTGAAATGATGTTGCAACAATGGACTTTGGGGTAAGAGAAGATATTCATACAAGTTTATATGTTTGAGATGCAGGTATGTGATTCATGGTTGTTGTAAGCATTAGAGTTACTTAAATGTTTGTCATTCAATTGTTATTTTGGTTACATGTATGATAAATTCTAGTTGATCAATGTAGTCATATGTATTATGGTTATGTGTATGCATTTCATTCTATTTATTTTATGGTCACATACATGATAGATGTTAGTTAATTAGTGTGATCATATGTACATGATTTGGTTAGTCAATCATGGTATTAACTTGATGATTATGTTATATGTTGTTGATGAGCATGTTAAATGTTGACTTATTGTTGTTATATCTTAGTTAACTTGACGATTATGGTTATAGAATTAATATCTTGTTGTTATATGTATCATGCTAAATTGGATTGGCCTATGCAGATGGTTAGAGTTATAACATTTAGGTATGATTCGACCTAATTATGATAGTGTGTTGTATTATGTCTAGACTGACTATGCATATGCGATTGGATGCATGAATGACACTTGTTTATGTTTTTAGGGTGTGAACATGTTAGCTAGATATTGTTATGTATATAATACCATTATTTATGATCAGTTTGATATGTTGTAAAGTTATATCATGCTAATATAGATTGATTGTGAAGACAAGATAGCCTCCCCTGAGATACATTAAGGTATGAGTTTGCTTATGTCGTATATTTGGTAATTGAAAGTTTGATGATGTATTCTATCTGGTGTTGAGTGTTTGGTGTCTATTATGCCATCTAATTGATTTATCTAACATGGTACATTTATATTTTTTTGAGTGTTTAATTAATTTCATGATATGAGCAACGTGTCTATAAGAATGCATGAGGTAATGATCTTGTTTTCAGATGTTTGTACTAATGCAATATGTTTTGAGATAGCCTGCATCTACTTTGAGTGATTGTAGGCAATAATTGTAGTATTATGATCTTGACTATTAGTTGAATATGACATGGTTGATTAGTCTTTGCAGAGGCTTATTTTAGTTAATATATATGATGTCTTGATATTTGGAACATGTTGACATGTGTAAACAGTTGCAGGGAAACATGCTTGTTATTAGCATGAAAAAGTAATAGTTTATGTGTTTATATAACTAACAAATGGGTGATATGACATTACATAGCAGGACTCGATCGTGGCAAGGTAAATGATAAAAGAAAGGATTTGATCAATAATTCCTATGAATATGTTTGGAAACCTTAATTCCAAACGAATGAGTGCTTTGAATACATGAAGTCTTCTTAACCTTGATTTTGTTTGACATTATGTGGATATATGCTATATTCGTGAACATGTATTTTATAGGTATAAAAATTGGTTTCCATCTATGAACGGATTCTTCAAGGGATTGGAGTCCCTTGAGAGATGATATATGTATGTGTTTAGATACAAGGTAGTGTGCCTGACATAAATAGATAAGGTAATTGGTATATTGTATGTTTATATTGTACCCTGAAATTTATGTGTTTATGGCAGTATGATGCAGGGGAGTGCATGGCAAGAGAATGCCATGAAATATTTGAAAAGGCCCATGTTGAGCTTTCCCTTGGAAGCATTGGGATCCCATGGGGATTGAGTTACGGTGTTTGTTGCTAGTCTTGTGCTTTTGGTCTAATATTGTGATTTTTTACACTTGATTCGGGTTCTTGACTGCGTCTAGTGCATGACCATTCCACTTTGGTTGTGGTGTTGTATTTCTATTTGTTTTCATGGTTTTATTCTTGTTGTTTCTTATTCTTGTCCTTTTATTTTATGTTTTGAGTATTGAGAATTGGTTGGGAAATAGGAAAGTTAATGAAGCATGAGGAAAGATGATTGAAAACCAACAAGTGATGCAAGACTTGGATGAATCTCGGTGCATGAGTAAGCGAAACGAAAGGTAAGAATATGATAGTTGGTTGGACTAGTTGGATCCATTGTGGTAAATGGACGATGGAATTACATACATGAGAAAGGTAACCAAAAGGTAAAGTGAATGGATATGAAGTGTTATATGCCTTGGATATGTTGGGAATTATTTTTCTCAATGTTGTAGATGTTGTGGACAGATAAAAGAATTTCTCTAAACCTTGACCTTATGCTATCTGGTAATTATGTTGTGATCATGATTATGTTGATGTTTATATATGTATACATGTATGTATGTATGTATGTCGTGTCTGAAAAGGTAGTCATGGATCATGGTTGTTTGATGCTAATGTTTATATGTATATATGTGTGTATTGATGTTGTTTCTTGACAGAATCATGATTGTTTTATGCTAATGATTATATATATGTATGTAAATATGTATCTATGTCACTATATGACAGGGTTTTCAAG
This sequence comes from Pinus albicaulis, assembly GCA_034641835.2. Lineage (NCBI taxonomy): Eukaryota > Viridiplantae > Streptophyta > Pinopsida > Pinales > Pinaceae > Pinus > Pinus albicaulis. Next base: position 554,578,414 of record CM076582.1, on the reverse strand, counting down.
GATCATTCTTGTGGAAAAATGATTTCTTATGTAGATGAATGACATGAAAAGGTTCATGGTCTTATGTGGAATCAAGTGGGAAGAATAACTATGAAAAATCTACTAGGTCAGTATCATGTGTCTATGAATTGATATTACGTGATTATAATATGTCTATGTTTATGTTATGGACAGGCTATGTCGAGGGATACATCAGTGGACTGAAAGAAGTATGCTTTGCGGCATGCTGGGATAAGCATGGATATGACACTAGAAGCAAGGTTGCTTGTAGGGTCAGTGTGTGGTATTTGAACGTGCAATAATATTATTGTGTATATGTTACAAATGTTGTATATTCAGTGGTTTTTCCTATGGTGATGTGTACATGTAACATTTGTAGTATTGTGTACATAAGATGTTGTATGTATGTTGTATATATGGTGTTGTGTGTATATTGCGTATGCAGTGCTAGGTATAGATGGTGCTATGTACATGCTGGATGTGCGGTGTTTTGTACATACCGTACTATGCTGATGTTGGATATGTGGTGTTGTGTACATATGGTGCTATGTACATGTTGTATATGCATTGCTATGTACATATGGAGTTGTGTGCGTATTGTACATATGGTGCTACATACGTAGGGTGTTGTGTGCATGATTGTACATGTGGTGTTGTGTGCATGTGGTGCTGTGTACATGTCATACATATGCTACTATGTGCAAGTGGTACCGTGTACACGTCGTGCATGTGGCGATGGGTACATGTGGTGTCGTGTACATGTCATGCATGTGGTGATGTGTATATGTGGTATTGTGTACACAATGTACAAGTGGTGTGGTGTACATGTGGTATTGTGTACACATTGTACAGGTGGTGTGGTGTACATTTGGTGTTGTGCAGGTTGTGCTGTGTACATGTGATGCTGTGCACACGCTGTGTAGGTAGTGTTGTGAACAGGTAGTAATGTGTACATGTTGTGCATATCGTACCGGTATACATGTGGTATTGTGTGCATGTCATACATGATTTGTTGCAGACATGCGGTACTATGTATGTGCATGGTGTAGTCGTGGTATTGTGACATGTGTATTCGTTGTGTTATACTTTGTATATGTATATGTATTGTGTTGTGTTGTACACTAGATGTGGGTGTATGTGTTGTGTTGTATTGTACACCAGGTGTAGGTGTATGTGTCGTATTCCAGTGTGGGTGCATGTATTATGTGGTGTTTTACGCCTTGTGTGAATTTACGTGTTGGACATTGTGTGTCTGTGTACGTGATTGAAGAGAAGCAAAGACATTGGGTGCTTTTATGGTGTGGAAACGGATACATTGTGCATATGGAAAGGACAAAGCATAATGGTAGAAGCTAAGGATAAATTAAAGGATAAGTATCAATATTTTATTTCATTTTTATTATGCATGTGATCTATGATTCTAACTTATGATGGTTACATGTGATTTATGATTATGGTTTATGATGATTTCATGCGATTCATTATTTTGATTTATGATGGTTCCGTTTTGAGCTAACCAGATGTGATATGTTTATACATGATGACTTGATCAAACAAATAATTTTACTTGTTATGAGAGGAAGTGAACAAAATTGTAAGTGTACCTTATTGACGAGCTACCAATGAGGTATGATTTGAAGTTATTTCAATTTATTTTAAATCTAATGGAAATTATGTGCTTGGTATAGGAAGCATGGAAATTCCTAGTTGGGTGGTTGAAACTGATCGCAAGAACTAGCAGCATCAACAAAAGGAATTGGAACATCCAACATTATGCTAGTAAATACTTAAGGAGCGGGGCCATTATGGAACAATGGTACCCAATAATGTCAATTGATTGCCATGAGCATGCTATGACTGCTATGATGATTTTCAGATAGGAATATGCCTTGGATTTTGTATCTTACGATGTGAGGAAGCCTTGATAAGGGATGGAATTCCCAGGATGGGGGGTGCCAACAGAACTTGGAAGGTATGTGACTACACAGAAGGGGGTGACCGAATTGCCCGAGCGACAATGTAGCGGAGAAGGTTCATCTGAGGATGGATTGTTTTGGTCATTAGCATTTCTATATGGAAATAGATGCACATTGGGAGTGTTCCTTAGAAAAATTATCTGACAACTGTTCACTAGGGGTACAATAGTGCAGGACTGTAGCGCTAGACATTGGATGTGTAACATCCCAAAAGGGAGTATGCATTAATACTGAAACACAATATAAGAACTGCAACTATGTAAACAATAAGTCTAAAGACAACATAAAAATATACAGAGAAGCTGATCCATTTTATTATATGGAGATGATTCAGTTAGACAATGTACAAAATATGAGTATATCTAGCCCAAGGGATGGCCTAGAATCACCCTGCAATGATGCAACAACTAGCACTGCGTAACTGGTGAGCTTACAGGAAGTAATACTGCACTGCCCCTTCTGCTGTTGATATACATGAAAATCCTGCAAGAGGAAATGAAGATCTAGGGAGCTTAGGAGCTTTGATGATGCCAAGATTCAAGATCTAGCCAATGTGATGGGAATCCAAGATAAACCAGAAAGGATTTTCCAGATCTACAAATTTGGAAAATCACCCTCCTAGGGTTTGATCCTTTGACTACTGGGTTATATAGATATGAAGCTAGATATTATCCAAATATGGCTACAATATGTTCTACAAACAGATCTAAGTTTTGAAGGCTGATCCCTCCTTCAAATCTACAAGCTAGGAGCTTAAGATCTTGTCTCCTCTTCTTCCTCCTTCGAGTTGCAACAACTGAATATGCAGCTGCTACAAAAACTATGCTGTACAAGAGGGAGAGGCTCTATGCCTACTGAAATGTGCTGAAATAACCTCCAGGCTGATGGAAATGGTGATGGAAAAGTGAGGGGATGATCCCTCACAGGATTACTAGCTGAAATACTAGTAACTTCCTTCCTCCTTTGGATATACAATGATGGATTGTCCAATCCTTGATGGGGACTGCTGCTGATAGGAGGTCAATAATGTTTGGCCTGATGCCAGATTTGAAATGAAGCCCTGAGAATGCTGATCTTCAAGCCCAATGTGATAAGAATAATCCGACACCGATTCTCCGGCTGAAATATTGAAGACAACCTCCACCTCCAAACTGATCTTTAGAAATTGCATAATTCTTGAAGGTAGATGTTCTGCAGATGATGGAAAAGACAAGTGGCACTAATTCCTGATGTCGAATGAAGTACAACCATCTTCCAAGAGATCACTCAAAGGAAGAGGAGGGATTCCCAACCAGGAACACCCTGTGCTAAACAACACTTGCAATCTTAGCTAAACAACTAAAGAAAGCATGGAATGTCACATGAAAATTCCAGATCTAAATAGACCTCAAAATCTATAATCAATAGCCCCCTTCATTGTTTTCTTCATCTCCTTTATATAGTTTATGAGCCTTCCCATGCATTGGTCCACCTCTAAACAACGCTGTGCATGTGGACATAATCCTCCATGTTTTATTGTGCTATCTCTCTAAGTCCTCCATCATGTCTAGGTGAAATGTACACCCTCTCCATCATGTGTGCATTAATTGCACCACTTCCTCCATCACTTCATCATGAATGATCTATGATCTTTCATTAGATGCCTTCCTTGATCTTAGTTGACTGCTTCAACCTCCATGATTTATCTCATTAATGAGACATGATCTCCAATCCATTCACATTAGTAGTTGCTCCACTACCTCCTTTATGTAGATCTAGGCTTAATTAATCCACATTCACACATAAAAAGTGGATATTTATTCATCTTTTAGGATTATGGGTCCCTCCACCCTTTTATTTACTTAATTAATTAAGTTTATTAAGAACTCTAATATTCCAAATATTATGTGACAATTTGGGAATATTACAGGATGCAACTTTGAGTTTGACAGTGGATTATGGACTTCCTAGGAAGGAAGTGAATCCTAGTACTACTTTAAGGGTGGAGGTGTGAGCCTATAGATTCCCTTGTTGCTGATATGGGCATGGTATCCTTTTATTTTCTGGTTCAGAAAATATGTGTATGTGTATACTACTGTAAATACCATAATGAGCTTTGTTATAAAGCTCCAGTACATGGTATGATTGTCATGATGATTTTTGCTTTTGAGAAGTGGTCATTGTAAATATTGCAATGAGTCGTATTATAAAGCTCCATGGGGAGTATGTTTTCTTTTCAGCAGTTTTGATGTTTGTAGGTGTCATTGAACACTGAGGATGATGTTCCTCCAAGGGGGAGGGTTATGTAACAACCCTGGTGAAAATTCCATGTAGTAAGAGTTAATAAAGGAAAAAATAATAACCACGGTTTATGCACGTATTCCAAGGTGAATGTTGGGAAAAAAATAATAGTGGGTGTCCATTTCGATTATTATGGCTAAGGAAAAAGGAAAATACAAAGTATTTGGAAAGTAAAAATGGTATATTTGGCATATTTATTTATGAAAATAATGGAAATTATGAGAAAAGGGATATGAAAGGTCACAAGTTGCACGTGAGGAGGAAAATGAAGGAAAATAATGGAAAATGAAGAAAATAGAGGCCTCATTGATAAAAAGTATTACGAGGATCAGTTGTTAATATTTTTCTCATACTTATGATTCTCTTTCTATTCTCTCTCTCTCTCAAAATCTTGGATACTTAGAGTTTTCTTAGAGCACTTTGGAATTGGAACAAGAAAGAAAAGAAAGAAGGAAGAAGGAGGAAGCAAGCAAGGAGGAGTAGGAATCAAGCAACTACAATATGATTCTTGGCAGGTATCGATTTTCATGTTTATTTTCATTGCTAGATATGGCATGCATGGTATTGCATGTGGTTATTTTCTATCTTGGCTTGGATTTTTGCTAGGTGTGACAGTGTATTTAGCCTAGCATTGCCATTTCTAGATAGCCATGGTGTTGTGGAGTTCTCATGTTTGGTTTAGCTGGATTATCAGATGGATTTGAAGCTAAGTGAGGTCGATCTCTGAATGATTGTAGAACCGGTTTAGGTGTTGGCTTAGTTTAGGGCCTAGTAATCTGGGTTCGTATTGTGGTAAAGCCTGAGAGGTCGTTTGCTCTCCATTCAGGTCTATGAATTTCAGGTTTTGGTTATATGGTAAAACATGGATATTATTTCTAGAGTTAAGGAATAATTACCCCTTATTGAGACTATGGGTTAAGGTAAATCTTGATAGACTAGGAGACAGGAAAATTCCTCACAGTTTTGGCAAAGAGAATCCTGTGATAACCATGCTTGTGTTGGCCTAGTGATTGGGTGTGGATCACAGTAAAACCCAATTTCTATTTGATGAGGGTGAGGTGGTTTAGCCTTAGGATGCCCTGGTTGGTTCTTTTGGTTTAAGTCCCACATTAAGGCTTGGAATATGGCATGGAGGTGATTAGATGAAGAGAGATTTAGCTCAGCCAATCTATGGTTAGGTGGAACATGGAAGTCCCAACTCTGGTTGGTTTTTACACTCATTAATGAGAAGCTCATTTCTTTGCTATTTTAAGTATAATTGAAATGGTTATTATTTGGATTCTATTTCTATTGTATCCATGGTATTTATGTTGTTATTATGCTGGTTATAAGCATGCATTTTATACATGATGATGTATGACTCTATCCATGTTTTTACTTGTAAATGAATGCACAATGTATCTATGGTCAAATAGATTGTATTGAAAATTATGATGTAAGGGAGTAATGCTTCTTAGTGATTCTCAAATATGTTTGAGACCCCTTTGCTATTGTTAGGTCCCCATATTACTAGTGTAGTCCCCTATTGTTATTAGTGTAGCCCCCTTATTTTTATTGTTGTACCCCTGTAACCCCCATATTTTTATTATTGTTAGGTCGGCTAGGATTATATTGTGACCCCATGGACCCCTATATATAGAACGAGGTTTTCTCATTTGTATCATCCAAGAATTGTTCATTTATGTAATGTAATTGAGGTTTCCCCCTCGAAGTGGCTGATTTCTAAGGCATTGATCTCTCTTTTCTTCTATTTTTGGAGCTGGTTTCATAACATTTGGTCTCAGAGCTTTGGATTCTAGGGTTTTGCTGCTCCAAACAGGTCATCGTGGCATTTACGCTATAGCTTTTTTTTCTAAAAAGGTTTAGAAGTTGAAAATTTTACACCACAACGCTGAAATCCCGAGGAACGTTGTGGAAATATTTCAGATCTTGGTTCGCAATATGTTCGGAGATATGATCTGTGGAGGTTAGGGCTTTTTGTAGGCTCCTGAATTTAACCTAAACAGGTCAGGTGGAATATTCACTATAACTTTCATTCTACGAGGGTTCAGAAGCTGAAATGTTTACAGAGCGAATCCAAAATCCCAAGGAACGTCGTGGAAAAATTTCAGAGCTTGATTTGAAATATTTCTAGAGATAGGGTCTATGGATGTTAGGGATGTTTCAAGCTCCCAAATTTCATATAAAAGAGGTGACCGTGGGAAAATCATCATAACTCTCTCTCTGAGCATTGGGTTGGAATTCTGTAAAAAGTGGCCATAAGCATACAGTCTATAGTTTCCTTTGTATAAATTTCAGAGCCGAATAAGGAAACAATGACATGTGGCACACCGTACAAGTTTTCTCTACTGAACCAGTCAATAATTCGGTCATTGTGGGAGATTGGGCATAAATTTGTCTTGAAGAATCAAAATTAGGTCAGACCTCTGGAATTTGAAAGAAGATTCAGAGGGCTACTACAAGGCCAAATTTTAGATATTGAAGATCTGACATCACAGAGATAATTTAGTTTCAATATCTAGCTCCTGAAAATCAATCAAAAGGTGTGTATTTTGTTTTCAAATTGCATAAGTCTTGTTTGAAAAATTAGTTTTAAGTGATTCCAAAGGCCTATTGAGCATAGATATCAGTATTGGGTTCTAAAATTCCTCTTAAAAATAATTCAACACCCATTAAGCCCTTAGAGTACTCTAATATGACTCATGAAGATGAATAATGGCAACATGATCTATCAAAATTACAAGAGAAAGTGCACCAAATTTAACTCTCGCAAAGAGCAACAAAAAATGAAATGGAAGTTTTGAAGAAAGGTGTGGAAGTGAAGATGGATGGTTTGAAGAATAATACAGATGGTTTGAAGAAAGGCGTGGAAGATAAGATGGATGGCATGGAAGCTGGCATGGAAGCTAAGATGGATGACATGGAAGAAAAAATAAAAGACAACATGGAAAACATGAATAATGATGACATGGAAGGTTTGACAAAGTTGATACAAGAAATGTTTCCTAATGGCGAAAATATAGTAGAGTAAACTGATGATGATAACAAAATAAATTTTAATCGTGATTTCATAAACTCTAATGTTGGATGGAAGAACCACCATATTCCAAAGATGGATATGAGGAAATTTGATGGCAGGGATCCCATAACATGGATACTATAGATGGAGAAATATTTTGATCTCAATAATGTGCAAAACACACAAAAGGTACACATTGCAACTTTACATTTAGAACAAAATACATTTGTATGGTATCGATGGCTGTGCTCCCGTAAAAAAATTGTCACTTGGTCAATTTTTACAGAGGAAATGATAGCACATTATGTGGATACAAAGAGAAACACCTTCTTTACCCAATTGATAAATCTCAAACAAAAGGGTTCAGTGGGGGAGCACATTGAGGACTTCCAAAAATTGAATAAAAGGATAACTGATATTCCAGAGGAATATAGGATTGATGTCTTCATAGGGACTTTAAAGGATAACATCCAACATGAAGTTCACATTTGGTAACCTGATTCATTAGAGACGACATTCAGGTTGGCAAGAAAATTTGAATGTAAAATTATGGCGACAAGGAAGCCTACCACTCACATCTATAAAGATGGAAGTGTTGCTACTCCTAGAATTATACAACCTACAAGGTTGACGCCACAAAAATTGGAAGAAAAAAGAGAAAAATGGATTTGATACAATTGTGATAGAAAATACACTAAAGGTCATAAGTGTGTTGAGAAGAAATTATTTTACATAGATTGTGAAGAGGAGGAAGAAAATGAACAAGAAACTTCAAAAGAAGAGGATATACACCAGGAACCAACCCTAGAAGAAGAAGAAATGAGTCCGACCATATCGTGTAATGCATTAGCAGGAATTACCACTCCTCAAACTCTCAAGATAGAAGGACATATCAAGAAGAAAAAGGTAATAGTGTTTATTGATTCAGGTAGTACCCATAATTTTATTCATTGTAAGGTAGCCAAGGAATTGAATTGTTTCCTATACCCAACACCAGAATGTCAAGTGATGGTTGAAAATTGAGGAACTATAAATTGCTCTGGAAAATGCCATAATATCAAGCTAACCATGGGGTAATATGTATTGAATAGTCCAATGATTTCCATTCCAATGGGAGGTGTTGATGTTGTACTAGGAGTACAATGGTTACAATCTTTGGGGATGGTAGCTTTTAATTTTCAAGAAATTTTCTTGAATTTTTTTTTAGATGGAAAGGAAATCAAATTACGGGGTATCATAGGGAAACTAGGAAATATAATAAGCTTTAATTTCATGACAAAGCTTCTGACGAAAGAAAAATGAGGCGTAATTGCACAATTATGCTCACTAGAAGTTCCAACATCAAAATCATCTATTTCTCCAGATATCCAAAAAGTCTTGGATAATCATTCCAAGGTGTTTGAAACTCCTAAAGGAATCCCACCTACTCGTGATCATGATCATGCTATTCATTTGATTCCAGGAAGTTTTCCTCCAAACATCAGGCCTTATAGGCATCCTTATGTCCAAAAGAGCGAAATTGAACGCATGATTGCAGAGGTGTTAGAGGCTGGTATAATTCAACCTAGTCAAATTTGTTCTCTGCTCTAGTATAATTGGTGCACAAGAAGGATGGATCACGGTGCATGTGTCCGGATTATAGGGAGCTCAATAAGCTCACTATTAAAGATAAATTTCCCACTCCTGTGATTTATGAATTATTGGATGAATTACATGGCGCAATTTATTTTACCAAGTTGGATCTTCATTCAGGATATCATCAAATTATAATGAAGACTAAAGATATTTTGAAAACAATATTTCGAACTCATGAGGGTCATTATGAATTTTTGGTCATGCCTTTTGGCCTTACCAATGCACCTTCTACATTTCAAGGGTTGATTAATTCCATTTTCAAAACCTTCCTTATAAAATTTGTGCTAGTATTTTTTGATGACATACTAATCTACAACAGGTCTTGGAAAGATCATGTTCAACATGTAGATAGGGTGTTCAAACTGTTGGAGGATAAAAAATTATATGCAAAAACATCCAAATGTTTCTTTGGAGGACAAGAAGTGGAATATCTGGGTCATATTGCATCTCACAAGGGTGTTAAGGTAGACCCTAACAAAATTAATTCCATCAAGTAATGGAAAGTCCCCACAACCATAAAGAAGTTGCGAGGATTTCTCGGGTTAACAGGGCATTATCACAAGTTTTTTAAGAATTATGGGAGAATAGAAACACCTCTAACAACATTATTGAATAAAGAGGCATTTTCATGGACTCCTAAAGCAAATAAGGCTTTTAAACATCTTAAAGAGGCAATGTGCCTAGCACCGGTCTTAGCTATGCCAGACTTCACAAAAACCTTTATTGTGGAATGTGATGCCTCAGGAAATGGAATTGGTGTTGTTTTAATGCAAGAAGGAAGACCCATTGCTTTTGAAGGTCGTCCAATCAAAGGAAAGTATTTACAGAAAGCTATTTATCAGACGGAAATGTTGGTAATACTACATGCACTAAAGAAATGGAAACCTTACCTAATGGGAAGGCACTTCAAGGTAAAAAATGATCATGATAGTCTTAAAAACTTTTTGAAACAAAGACTATCTTCATAAAAGAAGCAAAAATGGGTCACAAAGATGTTAGGTTATGATGTTGAAATCATCTACAAAAAAGGGAAGCTAAATGTTGTTGCATATTCACTCTCAAGAAAGGATGAAGAGGTGGAAGCATTGCTTTGTGAAATTTCTATTATCCAACCAGATTGGATAACCGAAGTAGGGGATGAATGGAAGAAGGACAAAGAAGTGTGGACACTCATTCAAAAGTTGAAGCAAGATCCTAGTACATCTGATACATTTAGTTGGGAAAATGGTTCCTTATGGTACAAAGATCACTTATATCTTTGTAAGAATTACCAAATAAAACAAAATATTATTTTGGAATTGTACAATTATCCTTTAGGAGGACACTCAGGATTTTTAAAAACTTACCACAAGGTGAAGAAAGATTTTTTTTGGGATGGCCTTAAATCTGATATTCAAAATTTTGTGGCAGAATGTTTGGTTTTCCAGCAAAATAAAGTTGATACAATTAAGACCTCGAGTCTTGTACAACCTTTATCCATTCCAAGTCAACGTTGGGAAAATATTTCAATGGATTTTATCACAGGTTTACCTAAGTCCAAAGGAAAGAGTGTCATCATGGTGGTAGTTGATAGACTTACCAAGTATGCACACTTGTGCATTATCTCATCCATTTAAAGCAAGTACAGTTGCTACTGCAATTATGGAAACAATTCAAAAGATAAATGGAAACCCAAAGATTATGGTAAGCGATAGAGATCCCATTTTTATTGGAAATTTTTGGATAGAATTATTTTCTTGCTTGTGTACTCAACTAGCTCATAGCTCATCTTATCATCCTCAATCTGATGGTCAAAATGAGATAGTGAAAAAATGTTTCGAAGGATATCTTCATTGTTTTGTATCTGATAAACAAACACAATGGGTCAAGTGGTTACCTCTGGCTGAATGGTGGTATAACACTTCTTTCCATACTGCAGCAAAAATGACCCCATTTATGGCACTTTATGGATATTATCCACCATCCATCACATCAAATTTAAGAGATAATTCTAAGGTGAAAGCAGTGGAATATCACATCGAGCATCAACAAAAAGTTCTCCAACTCTTAAAGAATAACCTAAATTTGGCACAAAATCAAATGAAACAATAGGTAGATAAACATTGCAGTGAGAGAAGTTTTGATATAGGAGACCGGGAATTTTTATGGCTACAACCATACAAACAAATGTCCCTCAAGCAAGTTAAGAAGGATAATAAATTATCTCCAAAATACTATGGTCCTTACAAGGTGTTGCAAAATATTGGTACTATGGCATAAAAATTAGAGCTTCCCGCTTCTTCGCGAGTGCATCCAGTTTTCCATGTTTCATGCTTAAAGAAGGTTATAGGTGACAAGCTTCCAGTTCAAACAATATCGCCAGAACTTGATGAAAAAGGAAAAATCATATTGGAACCTGAAATAGTCACGGAAATAAGAACTCGACATCTACGAAATCGATCAATTTCAGAGTATCTCATCAAGTGGAAGAAATTACCCACTGAAGATTCTACATGGGAGAATGAGAATTGTATACAGAAGCATCTAGAGCTACTCAAGCGTTTAGGAAAACACCCTTTTGAAGGAATCCCACCTCTTTCATTGAGTATCTCTTGAAAGAGTATTGTACTTTATTCCTCATCAGGCATTGGTGCCATATTGTCCTACTTTCTACAGAACATCCATACTCAGAAATTGCACATTTCTGAAGATCAGTTTGAGAGGAGGAGGTAGTCCTTCAATATTTCAGTTGAGGAACCGGTGAAGGATTCATCCTATCACCTTGAGCTTCAACATCAGCCTTCCAGTGCATCAGATCTATATCAGGCATCAGGCTAGCTATTATTCATCTCCCATCAGCAGCATTTCCATCAGGAATTGCGTAGTCCATTCTTTTAGATCCAAGGGAGAAGGGAAGTTGTTATCATTTCAGCTAGTAATCCAGTGGAGGACCATTCCTTCACATTGTATACATTATTTCCATCAGTCTTGATCTTCATAGCCATATTTTCCAGTAATATAGTGATCCTCCTTCCCTTAAAGTGCATTTTTCATGAGCAGTTGTGTAGCAACAACTACAATCTTTAGAGGAGGATTGAGGAGCTAGATCTTAAGCTTCCAGCTTGAGGATCTAGTGAAGGGATCAACCCTTCAAGCTTAGATCTGATCTTGTGAAATATTGTAGCCATATATTTTTTAGATCTAGCTTCAGATATGCATACCCATCAGTTGCATAATGAAACCCCAAGAGGGTGATTTTCTTATACTGACAGATCTGAGAAATCCTTTTTGGGTTATCCAGGGTTACCATCATAGAGCCCAGATCTAGAATCTTGGCATCATCAGAGCTCCAAATTTCCGTATATCTTCATTTCCATTTTCAACCTATAGTCATATATTCATTATCTGTTGAAGGAACAACGTAGTATTTTCTTCCAGCAGCTCTCTAGTTACGTAGTGCCTACTTTGGCATGTTTTGAGGGCCATTCTAGGCCATCTCTTTGGCTAGATTACCTCATATTTTGTACACTGTTGTAACTGAATCTTCTACAAATAATAAAATGGCTCATATATTCTATCTATATCTGTGTTTATCATAAAATTACATGTACATTTTGTGTGTTACAAATATTATGTTTGTGTATTATGCATTATTCCATTTGGGAATATTACAGTGGTATCAGAGCATGATCTTTGGCTCAACTTGTGGACATTTCGACAACATAAGAAAATTAGATAGTAGAGATCTACTATGGAGGGATTGAGTTTTGCCTCATATTCCTGTAGATCTATGAAGGATCTCTCTAAGGAGATCAATGAAACAAGAAGAGAAAGGAAAAGAGAAACCTCCAGAAGGTTTCAAGATGAAGAAGGTCCCAACACTTCTTTTGAGCAACGAAGAAGACTGAAGAAGCAAAGAGCTTCACATTATTCCACAAGATCCACTTTCTTTGAGAAAGAGGACTGGTATGAATATGATGAAGGCTTGGGGCATGAGACGCTAAGTGAATATCTGTTTGAATACAAGTCACAACCTAGAGCATTGAAGGAGAATCTCTCTCTTCAATAGTTTCTGCAACTCAAAGAAGAGAGGAGATCTAGAAGCATCAATAGAAGAAAGAGGCACATATTCTTCTTGCCTACATTTGATGGATCTTCCACAAGCACATTGAGGGCTTGGAGGGAAGAATTATTCACCTTCTTTCTGAAGTATTCTATATCAGAAAGAGAGGTCGTGGAGTTTGCAGCGCTGAACTTAGATGGTAAAGCAAGAAAATGGTGGGTCAGTCATGTATCACACATGGAAGTGTTTGCTTATGCAGATTTTATTCAAGACTGAAGAAGAAATATGGTAGGAAGAAACCAGGTACATCTCACATAGTGACATATCCCATCATCAAGGAGATAGTACATGAATATATAAAAGAAGATGTCATCACTATCACTCAGGAGGAGGAGCCTCTACCACCACCAGCTGCAGATGTGCTTACATCAAGAGGAGGATCACTCACATCTTTGAAAGATGGTCTTGATTTCTTGAATTTTGGAGCCCCATGCATGATTGATGAGATGCATGAGGAGGAGGAGACAGATACCAGCGTTGGTACACTTGTAAAAGTGCAGCCATCACTCTTACCAGCAGTTGGAGAGACCTTTGCATTGGAAGAGAAAAATTTTGTAACCTTGCAAGATGTTTCTGAATCTCAGTTGATCCAAGGTATGCATCCATTTTCATCTCATATTGTTTCAGTACCTCTTATTGAAACTTATGGGGACATGCCATCAAGGCCAATGCATGACCAAGGGTTAGAACATCATGCTGATTTGGAACAACATCATATCACTGCGCAGAGGATCCTTGATATAATCAAGGTAGAGATGAAAAACCATCATAGCTTGTCATTGATGAACTACATTCAACCCCTTGAGTTGAAATGTGGAGTTTCAGAAAATGGGATGGGCATGATCCTATGTACAATGGATGGCTATGAGTTCAACATTGTGCATTTATTTGAGACAACACATGTATCACATTGCAGATCTACAATGCTGTTAATGAGCAGTAGTGAGAAGAAGAGGACCCATTCATTATGGGATAAATCAAATGATAGCTTCATTCATGAAGCAATGGAGGAAAAGATGATAGATGGTAGACATCTTGAGATGAGGAATATTTTCTCCTTTCTAGATGGAACTTTCTCAATGAGCATCTCACAGCTCAAAGAGAAACTTATACCTGAGGTAGATCCATAACCTCATTGGTTTTGGAGGGCCATTGATGAGAAGAATATCTCATGGAGAGATATCATTGGAGGTGCACTTCAACATATCATGGAGTGTAAATTTATTCAAAAGTTTGAGGAGGTTGGTGTCCTACAATGGGAGGATGCCAAGTATTTGCAGAATGATATACATCATCCACATTAGGATAAATGGTTGATGATATGGAGCAAGGGGTTGCAGACCACTTATAGATCTATGATACAGGGCAGCAAGAATCATGGTTGTGCTGGTTTCTCTTGGGTGAGTATGGTTACCACTTAAAAAGTCATAATTTTCTGATTCATGCCTTACACATCACTGGAATAATGCAGAAGAAAAATACATGGTTAATTTGGTTGTTGATGATAGAGTTTGGACATCACATGATATATTTTATGTCCTTGTATTTACTCTTGTTTTGGATATGTCTCATGTATTTACATGTATTTCTGTTTGGGATGTATCTCATGTTCATGTATGTACTTGGGTTTGGGAGAAATCATAACTCTCACATGATGTGGCATAAGGGAGCTTTATTGTATTATGTTGATGAGACATCTCACATGTCCATTACTATATTGTTGCTCCATGACTTACATCATGATGATATAAGGAGGAAGAAAGAATCCTTGTTGCTTTGGTTACTATTGGGAGAGTATGGAATGAATTATTCCCATACATTGCATGACATTGATGGAGGATGGCAAAAAGAGGCCTTACAACATTGGATTCTGTTGGGGGATTATGGTCATTGTACATGGTATAATGAGGATGTGATGGGGCATCAAGATGCCTTATTAAGGTGGCTTCTCTTGAGAGAATATGGCCACTATATTTGGTACAATGATGATGTGATATGACAGTAAGAGGCATTGCTGCAGTGTCTTATATTGAGAGAGTATGGCTCTCATATTCTCATTTATGTTGATTTGGCATGGCAAAAAGAAGCATTGTTGCGGTGGCTTATTTTGAGAGAGTATGACTCTCTTGTTTTCATGTTGATCTAGCATGGAAGCAGAAGGCTTTGTTGCGTTGGTTGTTATTAGAAGAATATGATTTGACATTGTTTATGTTTTCCCATATGTCTCTACTTCTTTTTTTTCACTATGATGATGTGATATTTGAATCATAAATGGCCAACAGGGATAAGGATGAGGGCATTGATAGATGTACTCTACTATATGTATCATGGGTTGGAGAGATAGTTCATAAGTTGGGAATTTCCACTTTGGGAATGAACCACTTCATCTTATGTATCTCATGTGTAGAGAATATCTTTGGTCATCATATGGTTGCCACTTGGAGATTAATTGATGAGGAAGGGTATCTAACTTTTCAGTTGGAGGTCATTCTAGACATTCTAGAGAGGCAGCTTTGGAGTTGGACATGCATGACACATTGCGACAGATGGGAAGGCCTTACATATGAGGATCCCATTTGGAGGGAGGATGTTTTGTTGTAGCATCCACTTTTGTAGTTTCTTGAGGACAAGCAACAATTTTCCAGGGAGGACTATAATATTCCCAAATTTTCACATGATATTTGGAATATTAGAGTTCTTAATAAACTTAATTAATTAAGTAAATAAAAGGGTGGAGGGACCCACAAACCCCAAAGATAAATAAAATCCACTTTTGATGTGTGTATGTGGATATTTCAGATCTAGATCTACATAATGGAGTAGTGTAGCAACTACTTAATGTGAAAGGAGTGGAGATCATGTCTCATTAATGAGAAAGATCATAGAGGTTGAAGCAGTCAACTAAGATCTTGGAAGGAATCAAATGTAAGATCATAGAGAATTTATGATGAGATGATGGAGGAAGTAGTGCATTAATGCACACATGGTGGAGAGAGTGATCATTACATTCACACATGATGGATATCATGAAGAGACAATGTAGTCAACATGAAGACCTATGTCCACATGTACAACGCAGTTATGAGGTGGGCCAAGGTATGAGAAGGTTCACAAACTATATAATGAAGATGAAGGAAACATAGAGGGATTGTTTTAGATTATTATTGATGTATGATCTGTTTAGATCTGGAATTTTCATTTGACATTCCATGCTTTCTTTGGCTATTTAGCTAAGATTGCAAGTGTTGTTTAGCACTAGGTGTTCCTGGTCGGGGATCCCATCTCTTTCATTGAGTAGCTCTTGAAAGAGTATTGTACTTTATTCCTCATAAGGCATTGGTGCCATATTTTCCTACATTCTACAAAACATCCATACTTAGAAATTGCACATTTTTGAAGATCTGTTTGAGAGGAGGAGGTTGTCCTTCAATATTTCAGTTGAGGAACCGGTGAAGGATTCATCATATCACCTTGAGCTTCAAGATCATAATTCCAATGCTTCAGATCTATATCATGCA
The DNA here is from genome assembly GCA_034641835.2 of Pinus albicaulis. Classification (NCBI taxonomy): domain Eukaryota; kingdom Viridiplantae; phylum Streptophyta; class Pinopsida; order Pinales; family Pinaceae; genus Pinus; species Pinus albicaulis. The sequence goes on along the minus strand of CM076582.1, from coordinate 554,561,884 downwards.
TCAGGCCATCTATTATTCATCTCCCAGCAATATCATTTCCATCAGGAATTGCACAGTCCATTCTTGTAGATCCAAGGGAGAAGGGAAGTTGCTAGAATTTCAACTAGTAATCTAGTGGAGGGACATTCCTTCACATTTTATACATTATTTCCATCAGTATTGAGCTTCATAGCCATATTTTGTAGCAGGCTAGTGAGCCTCCTTCCCTTACAACACAGATTTCATGAGCAGTTGTGTAGTAGCAGCTGCAATCTTCAGAGGAGGATTGAGGAGCTAGATCTTGAGCTTCCAGCTTGAGGATCTAGTGAAGGGATTAGCCCTTCAAGCTTAGATACGAACTCGTGACATATTGCAACTATCTATTTGTTATATATAGCTTCAGATCTGCATACCTAGCAGTTGTATAGTGAAACCCGAAGAGGGTGATTTTCTTAGATTGACAGATCTGAGAAATCTTTTCTGGGTTATCTTGGGTTACCATCATAGAGCCCAGATCTAGAATATTGGCAACATCAGAGCTCCAAATTTCCATAGATCTACATTTCAATTTTCAGCCTACAATCATATATTCATTATCTGTTGAATGGAAAATGCAGTATTTTCTTCCAGCAACTATCCCGTTATGTAGTGCCTACTTTGGCATGTTTTCAGGGTTATTCCAGGCCATCTATTTGGCTATATTACCTCATATTTTGTACAATGTTATAATTGAATCTTATACACATAATAAAATAGCTCAACTATTTTGTTTATATCTGTGTTGATCATAAAATTACATGTACATTTTCTGTGTTACAAATATTATGTTTGTGTATCAATGCATTATTCCATTTGGGAATATTACAGTGTCATGTGAGGGTACCCAAGGAAATGTGTTCCGGTGGGCCATGTCGTGTGAGGGCACCTAGGAAAAATTGTTCGGGCGGGTTGGGTCGGGTCGGGTCGTGCCGTGTGAGGTGCGCTAAGGAAATGCGTTCGGGTGGGTCGGGTCGGGTAATGTGAGGGCGCCCAAGGAAATGCGTTCGGGAGGGTCGGGTTGGGTCGAGTCGTGCCATGTGAGGGAGCCCATGAAAATGCATTCGAGCCAGTCAGGTTAGGTCGTGCCGTGTGAGGCCGCCCAAGGAAATTCATTTAGGTGGGTTGGGTCGGGTCGTGTCATGTGAGGGCACCCAAGGAAACACGTTTGGGCGGGTTGGGTCGGGTCAGGTCAGGTCGTGTGAGGGCACCCAGGAAAACACATTTGGGAGGGTTGGGTTGGGTCAAAAATGTGAGGGCGCCCAAGGAAATGAGTTTGGGCAGGTCGAGTCAGGTCAGGTCAGGTCATGGCATGTGATGCCACCCAAGGAAATGTGTTAGGCCGGGTCGGATCGGGTCGCGTCGTATGAGGGTGCCCAAGGAAACACATTTGAGCGGGTCGGGTCAGGTCGAGTCGTGTCGTGTGAGGGCGCTAAGGAAACACGTTCGGGAAGGTTGGGTTGGGTCAGGTCATGTGAGGGCTTCCAAGGAAACACGTTCGAGCAGGCTGGGTTAGTTCGGGTCGAGTCTGGTCATGTGAGGGTGCCCTAGGAAACACATTCATGCGGATCAGGTTGGGTTGTGTGAGGGCACCCTAGGAAACGTGTTCGGGCCGGGTCGAGTTGGGTTGTGTGTGGGAACCCAGGGAAACACATTCAAGCAGGTTGGGTTAGGTCAGGTCTTGTGAGGGCGCCTAGGGAAATTCATTTGGGTGGGTCGGGTCGGGTCATGTGAGGGTGCCCGAGGAAACACGTTCAAATAGGTTGGGTCACGTCAAGTCATGTGAGGGTGCCCAAGGAAACGCATTTAGGCAGGTCGGGTCGGTTTGGGTCGGGTCGTGTGAGGGCACCTAAGGAAACACGTTCGGGTCGGGTTGGGTCGTGTTAGGGCACCCAGGGAAACATGTTCAGGTGGGTTGGGTTAGGTCGGGTCATGTGAGGGCACCTAGGGAAACGCGTTTGGGCGAGTCAGGTTAGGTTCGGTCGGGTCGTATGAGGGCACCTAGGAAAACATGTTCAGGCGGGTTGGGTTGGGTCGTGTGAAGGTGCCCAAGGAAGCACGTTTGGGTAGGTTGGGTTAGGTAAGGTCGTGTGAGAGTGCCCGAGGAAACTTGTTTGGGCGGCCTGGGTCGGTTCGGTTTGGGTTGGGTCGGGTCGAGTTGTGTGAGGGTGCCTAGGGAAACATGTTCGAGTGGGTCGGGTCAGGTTAGGTCGCGTGAGGGCACACAGGCAAATGCGTTCGCATGGGTCAGGTTAGGTTGGGTCAGGTCGTGTGAGGGTGGTTGTATAGAAAATGCTAAGCTGTGACCGCCCATGTTCCTTGTGCATGTTTGTGCAACCCATTTTCTGTTTGCTCCCTCGTGCCTTCGTAAGCACTCCTATAATAATCATGCACCCACCAAACCTTCCTATTGTTGAAGAGGAGCAAGATTTTATGGTGTAGTTTTCTTTAATATTAAAGGCGAAGACATTCATCACTTAGAGACCTTAAAACAAGAAGCAGTTCATTCACATGTTTTTATCAAGGTCAAATTTCACATACAAAAATGCATTCTAAATCAGTCTGGTTATATGATTGACCTAGATAGTAAGATTTTATGATTATATGTAACACAATTTAAACGAAAGATGCAGCACACAGATCCACTTACTCAACAACAAGTTGGAGAGAAAAATATTTCAAAGAATGTCCCAATTTGGAGAGCAAATTCTTGTCGCTTTCTCCTCAAAATTTGTCTCATAAACACAACAAATTCTCATGTGAAGAATTGACCATCGATCATTTGGTTGTAAGGCATAATTATATCTACTCATTAACATTTCCTTAAGGATGTCCCAAGGAGAAATAGTTTTTGAAAAGAATCAATAAGTACTTTATAATTCAATGTTTGCAATTTTTCTAGCGGCTGGTGTCCCTACATTTCTTCTGGAGAAGAATGATCCAAGTGAATCCTAGACTCCCTCAACTTGTTTGATGATTTACATGCTACTGAAGAGTTTCTATTCTCATATTCAAAGTGAATGAATAATTTTCCACAAGAATTTATGACTATCCCATCATAGTAGATTGTCAGATCACATAGAAAGGCCATTACATTCTTAAATAATTTTCCCAGTCCTTTCACTCCCTTATTTTGACAGAAAATTCATTCTCTAGATGAGATTGAATGAATAAATTCCTCATAAGGATTTAATCCAAAAACAAAGGATGATTTAACGAGCTCATAGACTTCAATCGAATATTTCTTTTGTGGATTGAAAGAAAGAGAACCATTGAATGGAAGATGTGAAAAAAAAACTTTATAATCAATCTCTAGGAAAGTATTATTCCCTTAAAACCTTTGAATCCATAAAAATAGAAGTTGTTGAACCACTTTCTTAGTAGATCTTGCATTTGCAATATCAACAATCAGAAAAAAAATAGTTGAAGAAGAAATATCCTTGTTAAAAATTTCCTGCACTCTAAGTAGATGCTTCTCCAGTTACGAAATGCTGGAATTCTCATATCTTCCTCCCCTCATATGCTTCATAAGACTAGAAATTTCATTAAGTTCATTTCCTAGCTCTTTTGATAATATGTTTCTTTGAGAAACACAACGATCAAGAACCAAATATCCAAACATGCACTAAAACCATCTAAGGATACAAAATCAATCATAAGGTTCAACTCATAATGTTTCCCTTCAATTTATTGTTGTTAAAATGGAGATATCTCAAATGAAAAAGGCATCCCAACTGAGTTGGGATATGACCATGGAGGGGATTTTATCCAAGATAAAGTGATCAAATTCATTCCTATCGACGATGATATCACCTCAATATATTTTTATGGGAAGACTGCCACACTTTACCTTCCAAAAATAAAGTTGGACAACAACATAGAGGTGATACTAAGAATTTTGGTGGATTTTAGAACTTCGGTGGCACTGGGTGGAATAGATTTCACATGATATACTTATTCCATGAACGAGTTGATCGACATAGAATAGGTTGTGAGATTGTTGAGACAATGGAATTATTTTCAACCACTTCCAAAGTGACGGAGAGGTTGTGAACCTCTGGAATAACATGGGTAAGTGCATTCGTGTCACATTAAAGGTTCAATATCTTGAACATTGTTATAGAATATTTCAACAAATATTATAATAGAAAATGTAATGTTGTAGTGAAGCAAAATATATTAGGGTTGTGACAATTCCTATATGATCTGGTAATTGCGGTGATAATTTTAAATTTCACTTGCTTGAAGGCTTTATGCTCTATATATCTATATGATTGCAACAATTGGGTAGGCAAGTTGCAAGACTAAGTTGCTCGCTAGAATTTTGCTGGTGGAATAGTTTCATTTACAATATTGAAAAATGCACAGTAATCCAATTTCCAATCGACGATAACCACTTCTAATAATATTAGAAAGATTCTTGCTTGATTGACCTATATTCTGTGTTGTGGTCTGATATGAGTCGGTTGATGGACATTCTTATTAAGATGTCTGGTCCTGGTCACATTATCAATTATTTAGTCATCTCCACAATTGTAAATTTGGAAACTAATTTTAAGGTGTGATTTTGATCGAAATCAAGAAGCATATTTTCAATTGGGATAAAATGATGCACAATACTGACAAATTGAACTTATTACAAGGATCCACAATATTCATAGATTAGATATTTCATTCAAGTTCAAATACATTAAATATACTTAATACATATCCTATATTCGTAGTGCTATTTTGTGAGCTTTTCCTAACCATCTTTGATTACGCAAAGTATAACTGTTCAAGAGCCTTTTCCCTTGAGAATTCATGTACACTATTCCTCTCAGTGATAAGTCTTGTTTAACACTTTCTGTATGCCACTATTTGATTGAATTCATTCCTACTTCTTGTTTGAGCATGTGCCTAGGGGGATTCTCAATATATCATTATATCTAGCCAATAGTTCAAAGAATCTATATGCTCTTAATGAAAATGTATGTTGTTATCATACCTTCAGAATTTATTGTTTAAACATGGGAACTATTATTTCATGCCTACAACATTAATTGTTTTTAACAATTAAATTATTGTTTAAAAATATTAAAGGTATCTCAATAGAAACATTCCTTCCAGTTAAATTCAATCAATTGTTATTGTCCTTACAAGGAAAACATTTGAAAATTTTCAATTGTTTTTTTCCTACTTGGGTTTATAATTTTTATGTTTCACTATAGGACCATTGTATCTTGGAACATGGTGGAATCATTTAAATGAAAAAAATCATTATCCTTATCCTTATCCACCTTATGGAGGTGGATATAGTTATATGACACTTCCTTCTCCTACAACAGGTTCCACTTCGGGTGGAGATTTTTAGAGATGAATTATTAGGTCGCTTGGAATTATTAGGTTGCATGCTGAAATCATTGAAATGTGGGATTTGATCCATACCTAGAATTACCATGAAAGAAATTTGTTTGAAGCTAAACTCCCTGTTTTACCGCTTGTATTATGGTCTTGTGAATCATTAATGATGATCGCCGAAATTCCATTGGTAAATTTTCTTTCCTGGTGGAAGCAAGACTGTTACAAAGAGATAAACATATCAATGGATTTTGGTGGAGGTGGAATTCTCTTTTGGCTTTTATGTAGATGTGGAGCTCAATTAGGGTGGCTTCTCTACTAGGCAACAAATTGAAAATTGAGTCGTGTGAGGGCGACCATGTAAAAAATGATAAGTTGTGATTGCCCGCGTGCCTTTTGCATGAATTCGTGTAGCCCATTTGCTGTTTAGTCCCTGGTGCCTTCATTCAAGAAAATCAGTTCATCTGAGGGCGCCCAAAGAAACGCATTTAGGCAGGCTGGGTCAGTTCAGGTCGGATCGTGTGAGGGTGCCCAAGGAAACGCGTTCGGGTGGGCAAGGTCGGTTCAGGTCAGGTTGTGTGAGGGCACTCAAGGAAACACGTTTGTCCGAGTTAGGTCAGGTCGTGTGATGACACTTAAGGAAACACATTCGGGTGGGTGAAGTTGGGTCGTGCCATGTGAGGGCGCCCATGGAAAAGTGTTTGGGTGGGTCAGGTGGTATGAGGGTGCCCAGTGAAACGCGTTTGGGCAGGTCGAGTTGTGTGAGGGTGCCCAGGGAAAAGCATTCAAGTGGGTTGGGTCAGGTCAGGTCATGTTAGGGTGGCCCAAGGAAACGTGTTCGGGGGGGTCGGGTTGGGTCGAGTCATGTGAGGGTGCCCAAGGAACACGTTTGGGTTAGGTCGTGTTGTGTCTTGTGAGGGCGCCCAAGGAAACACGTTCGGGCGGGTCGGGTCAGGTCGTGTGAGGGAGACCATATAAAAAATGCTAAGTTATGACCATTTGTGTGCCTTATGCACGTTTGTGCAAACCGTTTTCCATTTTATCCCTTGTGCCTTCGTTTAGGTAGGTCGGGTCGAGTTGGGTTGGGTCGTGTGAGGGCGCCCAAGGAAACGCGTTCGGGTCGGGTCAGGTTGGGTCATGTTAGGGCGCCCAAGAAAACGTGTTCAGGTTGGGTCGGGTCGGGTCAGGTCGGGTCATGTGAGGGTGCTCAAGAAAATGCGTTCGGGTCGTGTCGGGTCATGTGAGGGTAGCTGTATAAAAAATGCTAAGTTGTGACCGCCCGTGTGCCATTTACCTGGGCGCCCTCACACGACACGACTCGACCCGACCCACCCGAACACATTTCCTTGGGAACCCTCACATGACACGACTTGACGTGACCCACCCGAATGCATTTCCTTAGGCGCCCTCACTCGACCCGACTTGACTCGACACGAACGCGTTTCCTTGGGTGCCCTCACATGACCTGACCCGACCTGACCTGTCACACCCCTATACCTGTGGTAGTCTCCCAACCACTCTATAGACGGGTGCGGCACTACCTTGTTTTTTTTTTCAAATAATCCACAGGTAGACTATGCCTTTAGCAACACTTGTTCAATATTAATCAAATTTTCTTTCGATATACAGAGTAAAAATTAAACGTCATTATCATGTCCACAAGTACGCCTATACATACAAGGGAGGGGAAACTCCATGTTAATAAGTATGCCCGATAATAAGTTTCATAAAATGTATACCTATAATACAAGTCCAATCCAGAAAAATCCACTTCTGCTCCTTTGGCAAGGTGGGTTTACCTCTTGACCAAGTTACAACACTTGTCAATCCTTAAACCAACATAAAACATCCATTTACAACATTAAAATCAACCATAGGAATTTCTGCCCGAATCTGCCCAAGTACAGTGCTGTCGGGTCACTTGGGTCACCCTGGTGTCTGCTGCTGCATGTGACCTTCACACACTTTCTAAGAGCACTGTGTCTCGAAATTGACCTCTCGCATGCTAGTTAGGTTCATCCCACTGGTCCACACTTGCTGCAATTCGTCAGCACTAAATCCGCCAAAAGGTTGCTTTTATCTGTAGCCTGAACTCACATTCAGTTGTCTGCCCGAGCTAACCCGACTCGACTCGACGCTGTGCGACTGCTCGAAACACTATTCTGAATGCGTTGACCCGAATTGACCCAATTCCCTGCACGACCTCACTGTGACATCAATCTTCATTTTCCAAGGGAGGATATTGCATCAACAAGATGTTGATGTCTTGCCTTGATGCCTAGACACTCCTTTTATGTATCCCTTGATTTTCAATTCGATGATGTACAAATCCAACTCCATATTATGTATATATACATTCTGTTCATGTTGAACGTGGGTGGGGACTTTCCCATGAACCGACCCACCACTTCTCCACATCACGTCAGCCTTGCCATTTTAATACGTCGACCTTCATATTTTCATATTACGGCCGTGGCTACCAAGTGACGTATAAACGTTGGTTCACCACCAACGCTCTCGAACACTTATCCGATTTTGGACTTCTCTTGTCTGTCACTTCTTTCATTGCACGACCACCAAGCTTTCGTTGCATCACAACCAAATATTGTGTTTCATCATTTCGTCCATTGGAGCACCCATCCAACTACGCGTAGTATATTTCGTTGATTGATGACCATTATTCGTCGCATGTCCACTGAACGCTATACCACGCACCTAGGTCATCATCCTCGACTCATGGGCCTTATACAACCCGACCTGAACACGTTTCCTTTGGTGCCCTCACATGACCTGACCCTACCCACCCGAACGAAGGGTGCACAAGGGAGCAAATGGAAAACAGGTCACATGAATATCCAAAAGGCGCACATGTAGTCACAAATTAACATTTTTGATATGGGCTCCCTCACACGACCCAACCCGACCTGACCCGAATGCATTTCCTTGGGTGCCCTCACATGACTTGATCTGAATGCGTTTCCTTGGTGTAGGTTTTAACCATGTACAAAAATTATCACAAATGAATCTTAAAAATAGAAAATAAACAATAGCAAGAGCATAAAACATAAAACAAATATACACAGAGATTTTCCCCCAGATCCAAAATCGGGACGACTGGCTTGATTTTTCATTATATTCCTTTTAGTGTCACAACACACATATATACATGCCGAAGCATACATAAACCCCAATCCATTAACCCTGGATTAGAACATAACCATAGTTCCCTTGACCGGATCTACAAAATACAAGAGGCTGAAAACCATCGTACCCCAAAACCATGTGCAAACCCATGCACAAAACCATGGGCGGATCCGCCCACCGGAAAATAAGGACCAAATTTTTTTTCTGAGGTGCTGCCCCGGACCCCGACAGGGGGGGCTACTGCCCCCCCTATGACGCCCCCATGTGTGATTAGTCGTGGAAAGAATATAACACATACCCAAAATTCTCCCACTTGTTGTTTTATTTCCGCAGGGGCCACATGAGAGCTTAGTCATTAGCTCAGCTCTGAAACACCCATTTTTTCTCTACACTAAGAGAAATTCTAAGTGCTTACAAACTTCATCAATGCATCTGCAACATTCTTCAAAGTGTCCACCTTTACCAGCAACAACCTTTTAGCCTCAACCATATCTCTCACAAAGTGATATTGAACATCAATGTGCTTTGTCTTTGAATGATAAGCAGGGTTCTTAGCCAAGAAAATTGCACTTTGGCTATCACAGTCTATCCTTATAGCTTGTTGTACCAACCCCATACTTGAACACAATCTCTGCAACCAAACTGTTTCCTTGCTTGCATGAGTGGCTGCTATGTATTCTGCCTCTGTAGTTGAAAGAGCCACTACAGACTGTCTTTTACTCATCCAACTGACTGCGCCTCCAAATAGGCTAAACACATACCCACTTGTAGATCTTCTTTGGTCCAGATCTCCAGCCCAGTCTGCATCAACAAAACCACGAATGTCCAACATTCTTTCCAATCCTGGTCTTCCCCGGTAGCACAAGCCATAATCACTAGTGCCACGTAAATATCTGAAAACCCGCTTCACTACTGTCCAATGCTCCTTCCCTGGGTTTGACATAAACCTGCTCAATACTCCCACTGCATGTGCAATGTCTGGTCTAGTACAGACCATTGCATACATCAGGCTACCCACTGCACTTTCATATGGAACACGGGACATATACTCCTCTTCTTCTTGTGTCTTGGGACACTGTTCAGCAGACAGCTTTACACCTACAGGAATAGGAACATTCACCGGTTTACTATCCTGCATATTGAACCTCTATAATATAGTCTCGACATACTTCCTCTGGTTTAACCAGAGCTTCCTCTTTTCCCGATCTCTCTTAATTTCCATGCCCAAAATATAGTTTGCAGCACCAAGATCCTTCATGTCAAATTTGGAGAATAGTTGGGTCTTCAAATCTTGGATAATTTCTTTGTCATTTCCAATCAACAACATATCATCCACATACAAGACCAAATAAATAACACGATCACCAATTAATTTAAAATAAACACAGTGATCCTCCTTGCTTCTGGTGAAGCCAAGTCCCCGTATGTAGGTATCAAATTTATGATACCACATCCTTGGTGACTGTTTTAACCCATACAAAGACTTCTTTAACCTGCATACTAGTTCTTTCTTCCACTTCACAATAAAGCCTTCAGGTTGTTTCATGTAGATCTCCTCTTCCAGATCCCCGTGAAGAAATGTTGTCTTCACATCCATCTGTTCTACCTCAAAATCAAATGCAGAAAAAACAGATAAAAGTAATATAATTGAAGTAACTTTGGCAACATGAGAAAAAATATCACCAAAATCAATTCCCGGCACCTGGGAATAACATTTTGCTACCAACCGAGCTTTGTATTTCTCCACCTTGCCTTCTACATTCATCTTCTTCTTAAACACCCATTTGCTCCCGATGGGCTTCCTTCCAGCTGACAACTCCACTAGATCCCATGCCTCATTTTTATGCAAGGATGTCATTTCATAAACCATGGCCTCCTTCCAGAGTTTTCCATCCTCTGAATCTACTGCCTCCCTAATAGTTCTAGGATCATCATCAGTTATAGTTAAAGCAAAATTTGAACAAAAAGCAGATGGACTATACCTTTCTGGTTGTCTTCTTTCCCGAACTGATCTTCTCACAGCTGGAGTTTGTGGCTCTTCCTCTTTTGAGTCTTCTTCTGTTGTAGAGTCTGATTCATCCTCCTTTAGCTCAAACTCTATCTTCTCAGGTTCCTTTGGTAGGAATTCATGTTTAACAACATCTTTCACCTCTCTAAACACCACATCTCAACTGTACACAACCTTCCTTATTTCTAGGTTCCAAAGCTTGTAACCCTTTAAACCATCCTTATACCCAATAAAGATGCACCTTTCAGATTTATTATCCAACTTGGTCCTTTTATCCTTTGGAACATGTACATATGCATCACATACAAATACCCTCATATGTGAAAGAGAGGGTTTCTTACCAATCCATACCTCATGTGGAGTCTTATCCTCCAATGCTAATGAAGATGATCTGTTAACCAAGTAACATGCAGTCTCCACTGCCTCTGCCTAGCATTCTTCTCCTAACCTGGTACCACTGAGCATGCTTCTTGAATTTTCCATCAGTGTTCTGTTCATTCATTTTGCAACTCTGATTTGCTGAGGTGTGTATGGAGTAGTCTTCTACCGTGCTATACCACACTTCTTATAGAACTCTTCAAATTCATTCTTGCAGAACTCCCCACCATTATCTGTCCTCCACACCTTTATCTTCTTCTCTGTCTAGTTTTCCACCAGAGCCTTAAATTCTTTAAATCTGTCAAAGACTTTAGATTTATTTCTCAAGAAATATATCCATGTATTCCTTGAGAAGTCATCTATGAATGAAACATAGTACACAACCTTACCCAGTGATGGAACCGACACAGGTCCAAACACATCACTGTGCACAAGCTCTAATATCTTGTTAGCCCTCTTAGCACCAGAAGGAAAACTCACTCGATTCTGCTTCCCATATACACAATGTTCACAGAAATAAAAATCCAAAGAGCTATTAGACATACCTTCTACCATACCATTTCCATGCAGTATCCGAAGGCCCTTCTCTCCAATATGTCCAAGCCTTTGATGCCATAGCATGGTCTTTTCTCTAGAGACCACTAGGCTTTCCGCTCCACTTTCGGGAACCATAGAACTGTTACAAGCAACAATAATAGTGCTGACCTAAAGCTTGTACAGAGTTCCAATCCGAACTCCCTGCATTAATACCAGTTCTCCCCAAACCATCTTACAAGTATCTTTATTGAACAATGTTTTTGCACCTGCATCATCCATCTTGCTTACAGAAATAAGATTTCTAGCCAATGCAAGAATGTGCAGAACACTAGGAAGTGTTCTAATCCTTCCACATTGCAGCTTTAGCTTGAATTTTCCACGTCTAACAATTCTGGCCTTCCTATCATCACCTAAGAAGACATCACCACCATCATATTTCTCATACTCGCAGAACCACTCCCTATGGGGAGTGAAGTGAAAGGATGCACCCAAGTCAATCAACCATGACTCATGGTCTACATGTGTATTTGAAGAAGAAGCCAAACACACATCCCCACCTTCATCCGAGGTGGTTTTTGCCTCTGCAGAAGGAGCATCATCAGATCCCTTTCCTTTCTCAGGAGCTTTAGATCTGCAGTACTTTTTGTAGTGCCCTTCCTTTCCACATTTCCAGCACACCTTTACAAACTTTCCAGGAGATTTAGATCTCCCTCTAGATTTAGATATCCCACTCGAAACCTTATTCTTGTTTCTATTCTGGGACCTTCCTCATACAGATAAAGCATCTCCATTCTGACCCTCCATATTTCTTCGTCTTATTTCCTTCGACAACAAGGCTGAGACAATGTCATCAAAATTCAAGGTAGTTGTATTGCTACCTATTGCAATAACCAGAATATCCCATGAGTCTGGTAGAGAACACAAAAAACTGATGCACTTATCTTCATTTGAGATTTTAATATCAACAGATGACAGTTGACTTACCACAGTATTGAAGGCGTTCAAATGCTTTGTCACCTAGTCTCCATCCTTCATCCTCAGGTTATACAGCTTTTTCCACAGGAACAATTTATTCACCAGAGACTTAGATTGGTACAAAGTCGATAGATTTTCCCACAAGGTCTTCACCGTAGCTTCCCCAGATACATTCAACAATAATGAATCTGAGACACACAATCATATTGTGCTCTTTGCCTTCCGATCCAGCTTCTTCTAGTCTTCATCTGACATTGCCGCTGGTTTAGTACCCGGATCTACCGCGATCCACTGATCTTTATCCACCAACGGATCCTCCATCTTAAGCTTCCACAACTAAAAAATCTGACTATTAAATTTCTCGATCTCTATCTTCCTACCGCTTGCCATCTTCTTTAACCGCAAGAATCGATCCCACAGATCTCCCACTGAATAGGGTCTACCTCAGGCCCGAGAAAAAAACCCCTCAATAGCAAAGGCATCCCCTTGAAGCTGAAACTGCTCTGATACCAAATGTAGGTTTTAACCCTGTACAGAAATTAGCTGCAAACAAATATTAAAAAAATAAAATAAACAATAGCGAGAGCATAAAACATAAAACATATATACACAAAGATTTTCCCTTGGATCCCAAATCGGGATGACCAGCTTGATTTTTCATTATATTCCTTTTAGTGTTACAACACATATATATACATGCCAAAGCATACATAAAACCCAATCCATTAACCCTAGATTATAACATAACCGTAGTTCCCTTGAACGGATCTACAAAATACTAGGGGCCGAAAACCATCGTACCCCAAAACCATGTGCAAACCCATGCACAAAACCATGGGCGGATCCGCCCATCGGAAAATAAGGACCAAAATTTTTTTTCGGGGCCCTGCCCCAGACCCCGACAAGGGGGGCTATCGCCCCCCCTATGACCTCCCTCGACGTTGCGCCCAACACAATGTACAGGGGGGGCTATCGCCCAAGCTGTAACCCCCCCCGCGCATGATTAGTTGTGGAAAGAATATAACACATACCCAACACTTGGGCACCCTCACACGACATGATCCGAACCGACCTTACCTGCCCGAACGCATTTAATTCATATGAAATTTAATCCTAAGCCCTAATTCCACTAAAAAATTGTAAGACCCAATCCTTATAACCCATGCCACACTTAATACCTAAATATTACAACCCTTATCCTTTAAAAGAATTTACCTCTCTGACATCTAATACATCTAATCATTGAAACATGAACACTATAATCCTTAACACATAAACCATATAATAATATATATATATTTTATAATCCCCAATAATCCCTAATTAATCCCTAATAATCCTTTTAATCCATAATAATCCATATAACCTTACAATCCATATTACCGCCTTTTTTTTAAAAACTTTGGCGGGTTGCATTTTCTTCAACCAGAGTGTGAGGTGAGATCGACTAACTACAATGAGCTCAGACTTGTGAATGGGTTGTTCTCCCACCACGTGGTCTGGAATGGAAGGATCTCAAATTGGCTGGGGCCGCCTCTTGACTCGGCAAGGATGTTTGTGTATTTGGGTCAACTACGACTCTTGTGAATGCAACCAATGACTCCTCGGGGAAGAAACAACACTGTTGGACTAGCTCGATTACTGGCTTCAGACTTGTCATATCGGTGGAATGTTATTATTAATACACCTCGATTGAGTTTGGCAGATAAGATTAACGACAACACTTAAGATCTAAATCCATATTATATAAAACCATAAGTAGGTTACTCGGTTCCAGTTCCATGTGGAGATCCAAATCTAGATTGAGACCCTCTTACAGATCCACCTGCAGAGGCAACAAAGGGAGAATCTTAGCCACCGAAATCCTTTCCAAGTTGAGAACCAGTCGGTTAAGAATATTAAGTAGTTGAAACTTCCAGGAAAATGTTTCACTTTGCCCCCTTCATGAACTAATTTCTCCAAATTTTTCTTTGTCTCATTACCCTAAGGAAGTCCAGGGTTTAGAGTTTTAGGGAATTTGCAGATGACTTTTACCAATACGGAGGTCCTTCTCATCCATACATATGTATTCATATGACCATTATTGATAAAATCAAAGTCCCCAAAAATCATGGACTTCTCAGTTCCCTCCATCAATGCTTCTTCAGTGAGGTACCTTTGTCCTTCATGATTATAAGGGTTGTTGCAATAGTCTGGTCCATGTTCTTAAAAAAAGAAACGTTTAAGGTTGCTTAAATTGCAACCTTCATCACCATATTATTTCTTGGCTCTTGAAATTTTTACTGCTTCAAGGCTTCCTTTTGATTAAACTTTAGTGTCAAGATTTCTTATGCTACCCTGATTCAGAGTCCTAGCCCTAGCTGTTGTAAACATCTTCATCCACATTCTAGAATATGGATAGTCTAGAGAGAACCCAAGAAATGCATACCATGCATCAAATGATGTATAAAGAGTCATAGTTGATAAAAAAATAATATGGCAATGGAATTCTTGTTGAATAAAAGAACACTTGCAGAAGCCTAAAATTAATGACACAATGTTTGACTTATTTCTCTAAACAATGGAGGATCCATGCCAAATTTTTTAGATTAACAAGAGAGGATATATCTGTCACACGTATATTGGTGGCATCATAAGATCATAATAAAAAAATGATGCAAATCTAACCAACTAAACATCAAGACCTCAAAACTCACGATGTGCTTCAGTAATCCTTGAAGATGTCTACTCATGTCAACTGTGTCATTGAATATTCCTGCCAAGTGTATCAATAACAATGCCCACAAGTTTGTTGATCCACACATCACTGCCAACTACATATTTTTGTCACAGCTATACAAGACTGATTTTGTCAATGAAGGTGTTATATGGCTTAAAGATAAACTTCAATATAAAATATTGTCTGACGCTTTCCTTGTAACCAAATATTCACTGATATGAATACCCTTGGGTTTTTATACATTCTTATTCAATAACAATATTTTCACTACAAATAAAAAATATTTATAGGTTGGTGCAATTTAATTTTAGGCTATGAATAGATATGTGTTGACCATGTTACTTTGTGCATAGAAATGAGATAGGAGTCTTGATTTCTCTTCCTTTGAGACAGAGGTCTGAATTAAGAAATTGTGTTAAGAACTATGGAAGCACTAGACTTCTTATTTTCTAGCCTTTACTTGAACGAACATAATTTTGAAGAGTAACCCTAACCTCACCTTTAAGATCATGTACAATCTCATGCTCAAAATATCCTTTCACAGGCGAAGACTAGAAATTTTCATCATACTGTCCAGAATTGGAGAATATATATACTCAGAATAACTATCACAAGGATGGTTTCTTAAATGATTGACCAGGTGCGGAATATAAGTCATTTTAGAACTACAAATTCTTATTTTAAAGATGAATACCTATGGTATTTGAGTAATCTCCACATGACAACTTCTAATATTACTATTGAGATTACAAAACGTAAATATAAACTTCAGAACTGACTTACTTCTATCTGTTGTTTCATGGGAGACCAATATAATCATTTTGTAGGCCTTGGACATTCTCAGATCAGACCATCAACATTCTATCCACATCAACACTAGAAAACATCCTTCTAGGACAAGGAAACACCCTTGTTTACTTGTGCTAACAATTTGAGTGGCTGAAAATTTCTCAGTGATACTGAACAAAGATCCAAATAATACCAAAATATGCACAGAAAATTTTTTACTTACCTTTGCACCAGTAGCTTAAGACAACACGAAATCCACACCAAATTTTCTCCTAGACTTGCCCTTAAGCCTCCTCACTTCATTGCCACATACGTCCTTGCCTTGAATTTTTATGTGATGAGATCTCACATAGTGACCCTTACTTGCTAGGATCTTCAGACTTGTAGAGGGAGGAGACCATGGAGACTTGTCAACATACTTAACTTGGTGATTTCTTTCACTTACACTCTTGCTTGGGCTTGTCTTCACCAGAGCTCTGATACCATGTTAATTTTAGGAAACACGTTCTTTTCTTTGCATAGTTACTTCATTCAACCATGGGCCCATTAATCCATTAGAAATCACATTAAACAATACATGATAGTAACTGATGAAAGAACATAAATGAGAAATGTTGAAGACAAGCAAAGACAAAATAACACTAGAATATGGCACAAGCCAGGGAAAAACCCCAATATGGGGAAAACCCTTGATAAAATATTCTTATTATTAATCATCAAATGTTCAGCAGAGAGAGAGAGAGAGAGAAAGAGTACAATGAATTAAAGTCACTACTAACTTGCCAAGATGGAGATATGATATCAAAGCCCTTAAACATGAAGATGACATCAACTCTAGCACCAAGGTCTAGAGTCTTCTATAATGCAGTTCTAAATACTGCTTAGGGCACAAGCACTAACAACCACAACACCATTTTGTACATTGATATACCTTCGATGAACTGCGGTCTTCCTTCAAACAAATATTCCACCAGTGAGATATACCTTAACCTCCTTCTAAGATACCAAGAAAACACCATACAGATATATGATCAAAAATACCAGAACAGAGATCTCAAGGCTTGAGCCCTGGTTGGAGGTGACCCAAATAAGTGCGGTCTGCTTCAATGAGATATTAGCCCTAAGGGTTATGCCCAAAACATTGTTAAATAAGCCCTCATGCAAACTGACAATCTTTGCTTCAAAATTGGACTTGAAATGAGTCCAGAAATATTCCCAGGCTTTCTCCATACAACTTCGGCTCCCCTTTCGACTACTGAACTCAGAATAGCAAGTAGAGATTGCTTATACAAATCTGTCAAGACATGCGACTGTCCACCATGGAAAATCTTAGCCCTAACCCAAACATATCATTAACCTCCATCAAGACCTCGACTGCCTCAAACACATATTCAAGCAAGTTGATGTGTGTAAATGAGATGAGGATAGATCCTTCATATAAAAATTTAGATATGAAAATTCAAAATTCAAAATTTCCCACCAAAACCAAATCATGACTTATAATATTTCTTTTGAATAATTAAATATTTTCCTTATTCAAATTGGACAATTTATATATCAATTTTGGCCCTCTCGAAAAGAGGGATTCAATGGAATTATTATCTCCATCAACTGAATAGATCAGAGTGAAATTTTTCCTTAGTTTCCAAATTTAACAACTACACTATTCATGATCATGTCCAAATACATCACCGATGTCGGGACAGGGTTTTGAATTGGTGAATTCATATCAAGGAGTGCCTTAACAACGCACCTGATCATGGTTAAGGCCAAGCTAGTCAAAATTAACATGTAGGCTCAATTAACCCTCTTAGGGTGTGTGCCCTTGTTATGCGAGTCGATAAACCCTATGAGGATGCCTCACTTGAGTTGTCTAAAAATGCACAACTCAAGCTAAAAATTGTAACATCTCATCTTGTGACCTGAAACTCCTCAATGCTAGCTTAGATATATGTTGTCTAGACCTCTGCTTTCATTCCTACATCCTACGCTGGAAGCCTTCAAGCCCTTGCCACAGATCCGCAACCCTATCTTAGATATGAGAATTTGATGTGTGAGAATGGGATGAAGAGTGTTCCTTATATACAATTTAGAATATGAATATGACCTTTACTTTTGGAGTCAAAAATCAAAATTCACATCAAGGAGTGCCTTAACAACGCTCTCGATCACGGTTAAGGCCAAGCTATTCAAACTTAACATGTAGGCTCAGTTAAACCTCTTGGGGTGTGTGCCTTTGTTATGCGAGTCCATAACCCCTATGAGGATGCCTCACTTGAGTTGTGTAAACATGCACAACTCAAGCTAAAAATTGTAACATCTCATCTTGTGATCTTGTGACCTGAAACTCTTCAACACTAACTTAGATATATGTTGTCTAGACCTCCGCATTCCTCTCCTACATCCTACGCTGGAAGCCTTCAAGCCCTTGCCATAGATCCGTAGCCCTATCTTAGATATGAGAAGCCGATGTGTGAGAATGGGATGAAGAGTGTTCCTTATATAAAATTTAGAATATGAATCCGACCTTTACTTTAGCTAGGAAAAAATCAAAATTCACATCATGCAGTGCCTTAACAACACACGCGATCATAGTTAAGGCCAAGCTAGTCAAACTTAACATGTAGGCTCAGTTAACCCTCTTGGGGTGTGTGCCCTTGTTATGTGAGTCCATAAACCCTATGAGGATGCCTCACTTGAGTTGTGTAAAAATGCATAACTCAAGCTAAAAATTGTAACATCTCATCTTGTGATCTTCTGACCTGAAACTACTCAATGCTAGCTTAGATATATGTTGTCTATACCTCCACATTATTCTCGTACATCTTACGTTGGAAGCCTTCAGGCCCTTGCCATAGATATGCAACCCTATATCACGTATGAGAAGTTGATGTGTGAGAATGGGATGAAGAGTGTTCCTTATATACAGTTTAGAATATGAATTTGACCTTTACTTTTGGAGGAAAAAATCAAAATTCACATCAAGAGTGCCTTAAAAATGCACCCGATCACGGTTAGGGCCAAGCTAGTCAAACTTAACATGTAGGCTCAGTTAACCCTCTTGGGGTGTGTGCCCTTGTTATGCGAGTCCATAAAACCTATGAGGATGCCTCACTTGAGTTGTGTAAAAATGCACAACTCAAGCTAAAAATTGTAACATATCATCTTGTGATCTTGGGACTTGAAACTCCTCAACACTAGCTTAGATATATGTTGTCAAGACCTCTACATTCTTCTCCTACATCATAGGTTGGAATCCTTCAAGCCCTTGCCATAGATTCACAACCCTATCTCAAATACGAGAAGTCAATGTGTGAGAATGGGACGAAGAATGTTCCTTATATACAATTTTGAATATGAATCAGACCTTTACTTATGGACGCAAAAATCAAAATTTACATCAAGGAGTGCCTTGAAAACACACCCGACCACGGTTAAGACGAAGCAAGTCAAAATTAACATGTAGGCTCAGTTAACCCTCTTGCGTGTGTGCCCTTCTTATGCGAGTCCATAACCCCTATGAGGATGCCTCACTTGAGTTGTGTAAAAATGCACAACTCAAGCTAAAAATTGTAACATATCAGCTTGTATTCTTGTGACCTTCTTGATATAACACATTGTGATAATGTGGTTTGTTATTGAGAGGTTGTAAGGTTCTAAAATATCATATTTCCAAAGAAATAGTTTGATCCTATTTTGTTTTCCCGATCTCTTTTTTTCTTGTCTACCTGTGTTGTTTTCTAAGATTTAGTAGCAATATCAATTCACATATTTAATAAGATTTATGATTAGTTATTTTAATCCAATTATGTTGATGTCTTTGATACACTATTGTTGTTTTACAGGTTTTTATTTTGAACTCCCCCAGCTGAGCATCAACACAACACTGGAAATGGTAACATTGGGCTTGATTTGTGAAGAACTTGCTGTGTTGGATGCTGATCTGATCTTAATATTTCCGATTTCTTGTTTATTCTTATTAAACTCGAGTGTAATTTGAAGGTAAATTTGTACTCTTTAATGCACAAAGTTTATTTATTAGAACGGTAAATTTAGAAATTATTTCAGTTTTCATTTTTTGTTTTCAAGTTAGATATTGTTTTTAAGTTTTCACATTTCTAATTTTATTGCAATGTGGCAAACTGATCGTGGCACAAGAAAAACCTTAGGACAGGTAAAAAAATAACAATTTCAATTTTATATTAGTTTCTTTATCTTAATTTTTTTTAATTATATATTTCATGGTTCTTATTATTTTATAATGTGGCAGGATGATCGCGGAAAGGGGCCAGCCGAAGAACATGTAAAGTGTCAACTTTGCTCTATCTTTACGTATTTTAATTGTTTACATATTTGAAATAATGTTAATTTTTTTCAAATACGTAGATGCCTGGCCATGGTGCACATCATGATTCCCTCAACGAGGAAGATTTGTATTCATCCCCAAGTCCATTTGTTTTGCTGCGAAAAAATATTCTAAACTCAAACAAGGAACTTGAGCATTTGGTAGACATTGTGCCTCAAACACCTAAATTAGAAGAAATGATATTACAATTTATGACCCAGCTTCAGACATATAAGGTAATAACAAAAAATTAGAAGGATATTTTTATTGTTATGCATAAGATGAATTGTAATAGGTTGATTTATAATTTTTACATTAACTAACAAAAAAATTCTTTCGTATGTATCATTTTCTGCACCCTTTGTCTTCAGTGTTGGTGGTAGTGGGACAAAAAGACAAGATATTCCCAAGGAACCTTCTCATACACTTCGTACACCTTTAGGTAGAAACTAAGAAATGAACCCCCAAGAAGACACACAACCAACCGCTGAATGTGGTGGCAGTGATGAGGGTGATATGGCCAAATTTATGATTGCATTTCCTAGAGCTACACGTGTCACCTCCACGGGGACCATTCTAGGAACTTTTTTGGTGAACAATGACAGTGTTCTTATAAAGCAAGTACATCTCCCAGGTAAGTTTTAGTATTTTAACTGTTTCATGTACTCTATCTAAAACATCTTTTATGGTGATTATTATTTTTAAATTAATGATAATATTTTTTTCTGTTTAGGAAACAATGATTTATATAGGGCCTTGGAGACAAAGGAATTGGTAATTTTTGGCCCAACCATACACACAAGGTGGAATTCCCAGAATTCGAACCTGAAGAAAGAACTTATAGATTATCTATAAGGCCTTGTTGGGGTGGGCACATTTGATAGAACAACGATCGCCTGGGAAGTTGGAAAATATCTGAAATATACAAGGGAAACCTATAGGGCACACTTGCAAATTAACTCTAGATACAAGCTTCCTTTCAAAATTCCAGAGAGGGAGTGGAGAGCACTCATCGATGACGGAAAAGAGAAAAATAACAAGAAAGAAGGAAAAATGTTAACTCGACCCGCAAGGTAAATTACAACTTTAATTCAATAGATTTAATTTTCTCTATGTCTAAAATAAAAGTGTTCTACATAACTGACTTCAAGATTTTGATGATAGGTTTCCTGACACCTCGAAGGCAACCAAAGCTAGGATTGATAAAAAATGACATTACAATCTAGGCCAGGGAGGCTACTTGAAATTAGCCGCAAGAATTGTAAGTAGCTAAACATCATATAATTAATTGTATCACCTTCCAATATTTTTGTAATCCCATCAAATAACATTAAAAACACACAATCATATGCAATGTAGAGTGATGAATTTGGAACATAAACCACAAAGGAAGATAGAGAGATCGCTTTATGTTCCGACTATCAAGCCGTAGTTGAACGTCGTAAAATCTTGGGACAAGTCCTAAAATCCATAATGCTTGATAAGGTAAAACATTAACTTTTCAATATGTTTGTTGTCGTCCATAAATTTAATGTCTAACAACTTTGTTTAAATCAGGGGAGCAACACTTTCAACGAGCCAAATAACCTAGTTGTCTTTAGGGGAATTTTGAGGTCTAAAATTAGCCTCCTAGGGAAAATGTACAATCAAAATTCACTTTATGAGAACCAATCAAATTTTAGGGGATGCCATCATCCCTAATGGTTGAGGTGGCATTTCTTGAGTTAAATTTACTTACTTGTCACATTCTCAATGGTGGATAAAAACTCATGGTTAACCATGGTAGTGCTCTAAGTAATTTTAAAGTCAAAGTAAATTACTCAATGTCATTTCACACTTTTTGAATAAAAATATATTATTGTCATTTCATATTTCTTGAAAGAAACAATGCATATCACTATACATTTATTATATTATATTATATTATGTTATTTTTATATAGTATATTAATTACATGTTATTGTACAATTAAAATAACATAAATTTTAATTAATAACATATAATATAATTAAGAATTTATAAATTTATATTTATATTTTATTTTAAGTTATTTAAGTACAAAGGACAAATGCATTAGTTGTTCAATGATAATTATTTTTTCTTAAAAATCTTATTCTTATTTATAGTCACATCAATACATTGTTTTTATTAATTTTATTTTGGTACAACTTTTGAATTGAATTTAACTATGGTTACATGGATTGTGGTGCAAAAAGTGAATTGAAAATTCATAAATATTATTTTATTGATTTAGCTATTATTTTATTATTTCCTTAGGAGGCCCATTTTAGACCTCAAAATTCCCCTAATGAGAGAAGTGCGTTTAGAGTGAAATATTGCTAGAACATGGTCCTCATGTGCAACCTGATCATTCCAGAAGGGACTATGCTGGTAGTGCTGCCATCAGTGAGGTCCACGATGATAATTAATCTCTACTTATAATTTTTTTTCTAATTATACATTGAGGGTTGTGTTCTGTTGAAGCCCCGAAAATTGGGTCTACAACAAGGGGGATACCCACCCGGTCCAGACTTTGGTTAGCAGCTCCTTTTCCGTTTGGTGTAGTGGGTCCGACTGGGGATAATGGGACCAGTTTCCCAATATGTGTGTGTGTGTGTTGAGAATTGATATTTCCTATCTAAAAGTTCCTAAATGAAATTCTTTTATTCTAATTCTAATCTATAACATGCAATTGTATTCTAATTAAATTGAAATATTTAATTCTAAACTAACCCGGGGTGTAATATTTTCTTTATGCGATCTATAATGATTTCAAATAACAATTGATAATAAAGATTATTCAACTATTATAAAGAAATAATTCAATAAAGATAAACCACTTCGTATAAAAAGTTAGACGAAACAGTTGTGAAAACTATATCGCATAATAAGCTACTCATACATTAAGCATAAACAAATATCTATCACTGTACAAAAGTGCCAAATGACAACTTAAGTATTCAAGCATTAATATATAAACAACTGAACATAAATATCACTTTCACACAAGCATAATAGTTGAGAGATAAAAGTACCATTTATAACTTGTTCTACTCATGAGCTTCAAGCAATAATGACTTATTACTTCTTAATTCAACATCCACTAAGAGTACAAAAGTGCAACATCAGTAGTAGATATTAAACACAAATATCAATAAATCCTATTCCATTCATTCATCAAAACCTCCTCGGAGGGTGCAAAAGTGCATGTTCTGAGGACAAGTTTTTGACAAATTTCAGGACCCTTCTCTAAATGCATGAGAAGGGTTTAAATAATACTAACTAAATCTAAAAATAACTTATTACAAAAATGTAGGATACGGTTTAAATGACCGTCCTTTTTCTAAGCAAAAATAAAGCAAAACTAATACTAAATCTAAAATTAAAATTAACAACTAACTACTTGTGAATATGGTCTTTGAAATTGCAAGCATCCAACATCTATTTGAGAAGAATAGATGGCCGACTTCAGATTTTAACTGTCATGTGAAAATGGAAGCTGCAAGTGTTGGTGCCATCTTCTCTGCAGAATTGAGGATACAGTTGAGAGCCATGCATTGGCTGTGTGGTTTTACCAGACATGCCTAGTAAGAATCCCAATTTAACTTTGTTAATCCTTTAATCGATTTTGCCTTTTTTTTAGCTTTCTGTTTCCACTCTGTTTGCAATTGCTGTGCTTGTGGTAGGTATCCTGGAGTAGTTTCTGAAATTAAATTTGCCTTGTGAAAATTCTCATTTATACAATCAATAATATTGCTTGTTGCTGTAGCTGCTTCTTCCGCTGCTTGTTTTACATTATTAATCTGTGCATCCCAATTATTGAAGAGCATTTCTTTATGACTGTCATTGATTATTGATGCTCCTGCTCTTTTCCCCTCCTCTGTCTTTTGCCAAGCCAAATATTCAGTAACTCTTTCATTAGTTAAATCATAATCATGTCGTAATTCTATGACATGATTAGTGATTTTATCACTTTCTTCACAAAAAGAGTTCCACTGTGATAATATTTGGCATAATATATCCTGTTGTTGCAGTAGTTGATCATTTAAGGAAATAGACTCTCTGATAAATTCTATGAGTTTGGGGTCATCTTTGTGCATCTCTTGCATAACCTGCAAAATTTATTTATTTATTTATTTATTTTTATTTTTTTTCAGGCAAATTATTCTGATATCCAACTTGCATTTGTTGAAACTCTTGCTATAATTTTTCAAGTTGTTTTTGTGCTTCACTGTTAGCATTGGCTTGTTGCAGTTGTTGTTGCAGAACCTGTATTTGATCTTCTTTTTCATTCAGCAATTGCTGTACTTTAGATGCTTTATCGATGGCTGCAGAGACATATGATCCTGTGATCTGAGATAATTTAGTAAGATTTTCAGTTGGATTTGTAGTAGGATCTTGCCATAAAACATCCAATTGTTCTGCATCATGAGAGATTACACTTTCCAATTTCCTTTTCTTCCTTTGTTTTCTTACTACTGCTTTATGTTGTGGACTATAGAATATATCAAGAGGAGTAATTTCCTTTATCTTAAGCATGAGTTCAGAGGATGGGGTTATAGGGATATGTTCTGTCTCTGAGACATTGGTAGTTTCTCCTGTGACTATATTTATTGTTGTCTGTACATTGCTCACAGGAGTCTGTGTTTTCTGTCCTTCAATATTAAGCAAATCATTGAATGTTTCCCATTCCTTATCCAATTCAGTTCTGACTGATGATTGCTGTACAATGAGAGGGGGAAGATTTAACTGCTGAGAGGTTGAAATCTGTTGCTTTGAGAGCTCTTTTGATTGGGCCGTATCTTTTATTGACCCTTCACTTTTATCCTGATCATTATCAGACTTTTTAGAGTGTTCATAAGTTTCTTTTTCGGATTTTGATTTAGACCTTTCTGTATCTGAACTTCCACTAAGACTGACATTAGGAGTTGGTTCCCTTATGGGTTCCAAGTGCAAATTATCCAAAGGAATAGTGGTCAACCTCATTTCTCTATACATCTTAAATTCTTGGAACTCTTCTGGAGAAAAACTTGTTTGAGCTGAATATATAATCTCTTTAAATGTGCATTTTTCTTGGAACATATCATCAAAAAGATCCTCTTCTCTAGAAAATACTCTTACCTTGACTGCAGTGGTGAAATTCTTAACAACATCATACGGGTCAAATAGCCTTCTTGAAAACTTGAACAATTGTAAACATGTAATATTGTCTACTTCTTTAAATGCATGACCAACATCAAATAATGAAAATGCTCCGAAGGCCACAGGAAATTGTGGCCAGATGGCTTTCTTTTTATCCTTTAATTATTTTGTCAAACCTCCCTCTCTGCAGGTTTGATACGCAATTTCTCGAGCCATAAGTTTATTCGGAACATACAAAGGTAAAACGTGAGGAGAAGCAAAACTTCCAAAAACCCTAACATAGGTAAACAATTCTTCACCAAACCATCTTGCGACAGGGAGAATGTCTACTTCTACTTCAGGAGAAAACCTTGGAGCATCTTTATTATACAACATTCTGTACAGGGGTAACATTATGCCATGGAAAATCTTGTAAAAATGAGGAATGAAATTTGAATCCCACAATTCTTTATGATAAACATGAATGGGTAGGGGATCTTGAATTGTCCATTGCCAACCCATTAAAGGAAACTTAGAAACATAGTAGATTGAATCCATCACATAAGAAGATAAATAAAAAGGAGGATAAATGCTCTGAGAGACAGTCCGTTTAGACTGATAATTAAAAATATCCGTGGCTAAGTTATCAGACAATATCTTAGTCCAATCCACAATAGTAGCATTAACAACAACATTCAATAACGGAAGCCATTCGGATGAAAAATTATTAATGTCAGGCTTTCCAAAAAGCCTACAGAGCATAACAGCAGCAAATCAATATGGAGAAGTGAGAGAACCAGTACTGTACATACCGTGTTTATCTTTCTTCAATGGTTCGTCTCTTCTGGACCACTCCTTGGTGCATTCTGCCAAGTTTTCATTTTCTTTGGCAAACTTTTCTATGAACTGTTTGTTGTAGGTTGCCTGTGGCTCCAGCAAATGATACATAAGCCTCAAATATTTTGGAGTAAATGAACCGATGAGTTCTTGCCCCTGAGTCTTGAACTGTCTGTCTGTAATATCAGTGCTATTCAACACCCATTTAATCATGTATGTATATGGAAGAATTTTAGGTCTTGTAGCTATCCGGTGTAAAAATGAACAAGTCAGCTCTGTAAGAGATGCTTCGGAAGATCCAAGTGATCCTGCAGTAGCCATAACTTCCATTACTCTAGGGTTCTCTTCTTCAAGTAGATTATACATGCTCTCTCAAGTAGTGATACTGGCGTCTTTGTTGCAGGCGGTGTCTGTGTATAAAGACGCCATCTCTTTACTTTCATAACTCAGAGCTTTGTCTTTCTTTCCCATAATATTCTGAATATTGCTTTGTGTAGTCTTCTGTTCTTAGCGCCTGCAATTTACGAATTAAGTGAGAATAATGATATGAAAAAGGTGACAGGAAAGTTTTAAATGTTGAAGATGTATCAAATATACCACCTTACGTGAAATAACTCTTTGATCAGAACGAAACTATTTTCCATTAATAAGTGAAAATCAATTCATTGATTAGCATTAAAGCACATAACGGTGTTTTGATTTATGGAGATATTTTTCGTAAAACGAGCTTTAAGGATCTGCGATAATGCGATCTGCGATTTTCTTCGCATTATTTCAAAATCCCAATATCGCAATTCGCAAAACGCAATCTCGCAAATTGCAATTTCGTAATATCACGAAATCACTATATCGTAATATCGCAAAATCGCAATATCACAAAATATAACATATGACAAACATTCGTTAATGTATTTTCTGCGAAATGCGATTTGCGATATACGTTATCGTACATCAGTGATCTAAGGTTTTTCGGCGTAAGATATGATATTTGAAACATGCGATGCGATAAATGTTCTTTTAGCGCATAGTCTCGCATCGCAATTTTTAGAATTCCGCTTGTTAAAGAGGCATTTATTACTCTTTTGCGATGCGATATTCTCCAAAGAATGATTTTACCCTATGCTATCATAAAACTTAAGTTTTTTGGATTTTTCAAGGAACTTTCTCCTAAGTCTTATGATAATAAGTTTTATTGAAAAATGAAAAACACGCATGAATTGATTTTTTGGATTTTTTGACTAAGGGTCCCCACTTATTTAGTATTATCACTAATACTAAATAAGAAGGGGGGTTGTTGCTGGCCACAACAATTGACGATTCACTTGGAAGAACCAGTTATCTCTGCTTTTCTTTTGAATTTTCTAAACTTCCAAAAACAGAAAAATTTCTAGAAAATTAAACTTTATTGTAGAAAGACAAAGTACATTATGCTTCTATCTATCAATGATATTTCGTTTCTTCTATATTGAACTTTGATTATTTACTTCCTCAAGCTAGTCCTTGCATCTACATCAGTCATTACTTGGTTTATAAAGATAAAAACAAAGACTTCTCTATAAATCAGTTATATATATGCTCATTTGTCGTAGGTAGAGCCTCTGCTGCCAGCAAGCGTTTATAACTTCAACAGGGTTACCTGTTACCCAGCAATGATCTTGTATCCTACTTAGAGAAATATACAATTTTCAAAGAGAAATCCATATTCACACTTATTGCTTTCATTTTTTTCTTTTTTATCCTTAAAGAACAATGTCTTGGTTTGGTAGCCAATTTGTGACAGTGCCATTCACTTGATTTTAACTTGGCTGAACAAGCTGGCTCGTGATGAGACCCCTTGTCTTTTGATTGCAACAATCTTGAGTCATTGCCCTGTTGTGGTATGCAGTATTGGCAATGTCAGCAAGCTATAATATCTATGATCATGATAAGTCGGCTCGTGATGAGACCTCTTACTCTTTAAGTTAAAGTGTATCATTAGATTATTCCCTGAACGTTGTAATTTCCTAGGTGGGGAGGAAGTCATTGTTTCCTTAAGATAGCTCTGGACGACAATGCTAGAGTTTTTGGAAAGAAATTTTCTACAGAGAATCTTCATTTTGTTATTGATACCTTTCATTAGACTGATATAAAACAATTTTTCACTAAAAGTTGCTTCTCATCAAAATTTTCAAAATTGAAACTAATATCATTTCTAGGTTCAAAGCTTTTAACTGTATCTTTAAATAATAATGATCATTTTTCTAAAAGAATTCTATTTATACAAGTGAAAAAAAAAAATCTAAAAGAGAATTTGTATCTTTTCCGTGAATTCCAAATGTAACCATTAACAACTGGTTTTATTATGGAAAAATAATGAAAACTAATATACAAAATAGAAGAATGATCTCCTATGGAAAATATTTCTTGAGGATCTGTCCATTAACAGGTAAAGACTCGCTTTTTCCTGTTAAATCCTGTAATATAAAAGTAGATGGACCTATGATCTCTGCGATTTGAAAAGGACCAAGCCAAATTCGTTGAAATTTCGTATGTTTTCCTTTTTCTTCATGAGCCTTGTCCCATTTTAAAACTAGATCTCCTATCTGAAAGTCCTTTCTGGTTATCATGTTTGAATCAAAAGAAGCTTTCACTAATGCTTGGTGATGAGCATGAGTTAGTTTGGCCTTTTCTCGTTGTTCTTCTAGCTTAATTATTTCCATCTGCCTTAGTTGTAAGGAAGAAGTTGGTGCTTCATCAATATATTGAACCAAGGCTAAAGAAGGAATTGCTAGATGAGTTGGAAGAACCACTTCTCTCCCATAAACCAAATTAAAGGGAGAAGTGCCAATGGAAGCTTTCTGTGTTATCCGATCTGCCCATAAAGCATATATTAAAGACTTATGCCAATTTTTATGATTTTGGTCAATGGTTCGCTTAATGATTCTGATTAAGTTTTTGTTTGTAGACTCAACTAACCCATTTCCCCGTGGATAATAATTGGCAGAGTATTTAAGTTTGAAACCTCTCTTGAGTGCAAATTCAGTCATAGCATTACCAGAAAAATATGATGCATTATCAAACATTAAAGCAGAAGGTAAACCAAACTTGGTGATTATGAATTGATATATGAATTCGATGATATTTTCGGCATTAGCAGTCTTGAGAGGTACTGCTTCTACCCATTTAGTGAAATAATCAGTTGCTGTAATGATATACCTATGTTTCTTAGAAGAGTGAGGAACGATCTCACCTATTATGTCCAATCCCCATTGATCAAAAGGTTGTTCAATGTTGACTAGTTGTAACGACAATGATGGTTTCTTTTGTCTTCCAGCAGCGGTTTGAAAAACTTGACATTTCCTGACGTAGCTATGTGAGTCTTTAAATAATGTGGGCCAGTAATAGCCTGCGCGAAGGATTTTATGTGCAGTAGTATCTCCAGCATAATGTCCACCTGCTGGCCCATCATGAAGTTCCTGCAAGACTTTCTCAGCTTCAGATTTCTCAAGACATCTAAGGAGAACAGAATCATAATTCATTCTAAAAAGAACATCATTCACAAGCTGATATTGTTTAGCTTTCAACCTTAGAGCTCATTTCTTGGTATAATCAAGATTTGGAGGAGCATATCCATTCTTCAGATAAAATATGATATCAGCATATAATGATTCAACATTGTTTAGGCTTACCTCAGACATTTGTATCTCTTCAGATGGTTTTTCAGAAATAAGCGATGCTCCAACTAATATTTTTCAAAAGCCTTGACCTCTTATGATATTTGCTGGTTTGATTTCTACATCATATTCTTGTAAGGCAGTAACCCAATTAGCTCTTTTTTCACTCACATATTTCTGGACTAAAAGATTTCTTACCGCTGGAAACAATACTATGATTTTTGTATGGGTTTTAAGTAGAAAGGGTCTGAAATATTTAATTTCTTTAAAAATAGCATAAGCTTGTTTCTCCACATCTGAATAATTCAACTCAGCCCCCTGTAAATTTGAATTGAAAAAATCAATTGGAGTTTTTGCCTTGTCTTGATTTGCTTGAGTGAGTATCGTAGCATAATATTTATTAGAGGAAAATGTATACAAAATAAAAGGATCGGAAAAATTTGGAGTTGCTAAAGATGGAGCGTTAACAATTGCTTGTTTGATCAAATTGAATGCTTCATGTTCGTCTTTACCCCATTTGAAGTTCGAGTTCTTTTTAATCATTGCTTGTAAAGGAGATACAATTCTTGAAAAATCTGGGACAAATCTCTTTACAAAATTAATCTGGCCAAGGAAAGATTGCATAGCTTTCTTGTTGTGAGGTAGGGGTATTTCGGAAATCTCTTTGATTCTATTAGGATCAATATGAATTCCAAATTTTGACACTATGAATCCAAGAATTTTACCTTCACTTAATGCAAAAAAGGATTTTTTTGGGTTAAGTGAAATTCCATACCTTTGACAACGTTGGAAGATCTGTTTCAAATCTCTAAGATGATTACTTCATTTCTTGGAATATACAGTTATATCATCCAAGTAAATTACCACTGATTTGTTAACTAATCCCTTGAAAGCGATGCCCATTGCTCTCTGAAATGTGGCACCAGCGTTGATCAGACCAAATGGCATCTTTTGATATGCGTAGGTGCCCGATTTGGTTCTGAATGTTGTTTTCAATTGATCATCAGGATGAACCAACACTTGGTTATAACCAGAGAAACCATATAAGAAAGACATTAATTCTGATCCTGCAACTGCCTGTAATATTTTCTCCATAGGGGGCAAAGGAAAATTATCTTTTTGGCAGGCTTTATTAAGATTTTGAAAGTCAATGCAAATTCTAATGTCTCCATTCTTCTTTCTAACGGGAACCATATTGGAAACCCATTTAGAATGTCGAACGGGAAAAATAATCTTGGATTTTAATAACTTATTGAGTTTAGCTTTAATCTGGTTTTCTAGATTGGGATGGATCTTTCTCAGCTTTTGTTGGACACGTTTTTCATCATTTATCATTGGGATAGTATGTTGGATGATAGAAGTGTCATAAGTTTTGAGTTCATCGTAGTTCCAAGAAAAGACACTTTTGTATTGTTTCAAAAGATGAATGTATGCTAATTTTTCTTCAGGAGCTAAGCCAAGGCCTAAATTGATATTCTGTGGTTTTGCAACAGTTCCTAGATTTACTAATTCATAATTCAAAGTCAGTTTTGAATTGGTAGATCTTTTGAATCGATCTTTCAAATCATAAAGGTCTTCTAACTTGACTATTGACTTTGGCATAGCATTATTAGTGCTATCTTTTTGCAATTGTTTGTCATGTTGGTCCTCATCAATTATCTAATTGGTTTAAGATCCTTCAGATGTGAGAAAGCTTACAATATCAGGATCATTGTTAAAAATTCTCCAATTGGTAACGTTATCATGAATCGAAGGTCTAAAAGTTAATTCGATTGAAAATCGATCAGGACTATAGTCTTCTGCAGGAATGAGTTTGGAAGCTACGTTAGCTAGGAGGTCTGCACTAGCATTCTGGATTCTGGGAATTGATGAAATATTAAATGCTATAAAGTGTTCAGTCAGATCTTGAACTAAAGATTGATAATGCTTTAAATGACCTGATAAACAATGTATAATATTGCGTACCTGTCTGATTACAATTTCAGAATCTCTGAAAACTTGTAGATATTTGATATCTAATTCGATTGATTTGTATAATCCTTGGACTAAAGCCTCATATTCTGCAGTATTATTGGTGCAATCGAACTCGAGTCTGCAAGTTAGCATAATTTTGTTTCCCTCTGGACTAATTAACACGCATCCTGCTCCTGCTCCTTCATTAGACTTAGAACCATCAAAAAATAACTTCCAAAATAAATATTTATTTACAGGAGTATCTACAAAATTAATGCATTTAGAACTATCTATTTGAGAAAATTTTTCTATTTGAGATAAAACAGAATGTTCTAAATAAGGTGAAGTGTGAGCATTGAAATTTACTAAGAAAGAATCAACTGAATAGTTACTAATGCTATTATTTCTGTATGCAACCGGTTCATTTTCTCCTTCCAGTTCTGTTACTATGTATTTCTAATGTTTTTCTCGCTCAACCTTTATCTGATTTGGTTTACCATTGTAAGGAAGCCACATGTGCGACCAATCAGTTGCAAAGTATCCATGAAGTTTTTCTGACCAATCTCTGCTAAGAATTAAACCATAAAATTCTGGAATATCTACGACTAAAATATCAATAACTTGACATACCTTTGGATTAGATGACAACCTTATGGTAACCTGATTTAACTCGCCAATTACTTCAAATTGCGATCGATCTAGCTGAACTATGCGTACAACAGATTTTTGCGGTTGAATGTTCAATTTTGCACATATTGATTTTGGTAGAATATTAGATGAAGCTCCAGAATCCACTAAACAATTATGCAAATTTTTATTGAAAACTTCATAAGTAAGAAGAAATGGAGGAGTATGAGATCTCAACCTTCCTCCAATTAACGCGATATTTTCTAGATCAACTTCACTGATCGCATTAGTTGGAGGTCTTCCCATCTCGTTGGAAGCTTGAGAGATTACAGGATTGGGCAAAGGTTTTTCTGGTACAACATGTAATTCTTTCAAAAGTACCTTTTGCTGGTGTTTTAACTTGCTCAATTCATAAAAAGTGATGTTAGCCCTAGTCTTCTTCATGTCTTCGATGATATTATACTCCATTTCATCTGGAATGATCAGTGTTTTTGATGGAATTGATGAATCTGATTTGACTGGGCTAGTTTGAGTTGCTTTTGATGTTTTTTTCTTGGGTGCAACTTTATCCTTAGTCATTGAGCTTGCGCTCTTTGGCTTAGGAGTAGGTTGAGGAGGATCAAGTTGATTTCTACTTCGAGTGATAACCGGGGATACTTCTTGATCTTCCTCATGTGGGAGGATGAAATCCCATATACCTTGTACTTTACAACTTCTTCTTCATCAGTAGTTTCTTTAGTAGAATTTTCCTCTTCTTCTTCTTCTGATTCAGCATTAGTAATAGGATTTGGCGGCTTTGAATCAGTTGAAGGGTTTCTTCTAAAAGGCTTGAAAGATTTTTTAGAAGATGTTTCTGCAACTTGTTTCTTAATCTCAACCATTTCGTTGGACATGGTTTTCAAAACTTTCTGCAATCCTTCTAAATCAAATGGATCTTTCGATTTTTTCTTGGGGTCTTCCTTAAAAGTAATTTTCTTGGATTTTCGTTCTTCTATCACGTTTTTCTTTTCTAGAGCAATGATATGTTTCTCTACTGCTATTGCTTCCTTCATGTTTTCTGCTAAAGTTGTTTTATTAGCCCTGTCAACGAAGATTGCTATGTTTGATGGTAAAGCAGAAATGTACCATTCACTTCACACTTATTCACTAGGCTTGGAAGCAGTAGGAATTTTATTTAACAATTTATTGAAACGTGAATTAAAATCCTTGACAAGTTCTTTTGAGTCAGCCCTAAGATTAGACAAGTCATTGATTAATGTCGCTGTAGACCTGTCATCACCGAATTTAGTCAAAAATTGATCTTGGAAGATGCCCCAACTAGTGATAGATCCAGATGGTAATGAGAAATACCATGATCTGGCTGCTCCTTGTAGAGTATAGGAAAAAATTCGGACGACAACATCTTCATTAGTGACTCCATTGAGATTTATGGCCAACATAAAGTTGTTTATATGTTCTTCTGCTAGCATGCCTGCTTCAGGATTAAACTTAGACATCCATTTTTCAGGATGGGCTGGTGTTTGACTCAAGGGTGCAGGCATTAAGACTGCCCCTGGGTTATTCCATGTTAATTGGGCCATCGCTGAACTACCAACAGAGGAAATCGCAGAAGGTGATCCTTGCGATTGGGAAGATGAAGATATTACGATTCCAGATTTTTGAGAAGGAGATGTGGAAGTTCCAGTGGACTGAGGGACAATAATCTGAAGTGGAGGGGTGGATGGTTGACTTCGTGGTGAAGAGGTTGAAATGGATGATGATGATGAAAGAGTCTCGCTATCAGACCCTTTAGGTGATTTCCTTGATCTCTTCCTTGTAGGTAGAGGTAACTCAGTTGGATGAATGCCAAGCTTTTCGCTCTGTAATCTGGTGAGAGGATGAGAATGATTATATTGCGAAGTCACACTGCCTTGAGATTTATCAGATTTTTGAGGTGATATTGAAAATCGCTGAATTTTATAAATCAAAGATTCAACTTCAGGAGGTTCAATAACAGATTCTTCTGAAAAGTCAGGGTTTGTGGCAGTGGCTGTTGTTCTCTCGACTTCTGGTTCTAAATTTAAAGATTCTAAGTGCGATGGAGAAGTCGGGGAATATGGTGAGGGCGATTTACTCTCAGAATGGTATTTATATTCTGACTTACTTTTCATTCACAGTTCGTGGCCTTCCTTCTAGCGCCAAATATGTTGAAGCCTCGAAAATCGGGTCTACAACAAGGGGGATACCCACCCGGTCCGGACCTTGGTTAGCAACTCCTTTTCCGTTTGGTGTAGTGGGTCCGACTGGGGATAATGGGACCAGTTTCCCAATATGTGTGTGTGTGTTGAGAATTGATATTTTCTATCTAAAATTTCCTAAATGAAATTCTTTTATTATAATTCTAATCTATAACATGCAATTGTATTCTAATTAAATTGAAATATTTAATTCTAAACTAACCCGGGATGTAATCTTTTCTTTATGCGATCTAAAATTATTTCAAATAACAATTGGTAATAAAGATCATTCAACTGTTATAAGGAAAGAATTCAATAAAGATAAACCACTTTGTATAAAAAGTTAGACGAAACAGTTGTGAAAACTATATCGCATAATAAGCTACTCATACATTAAGCATAAACAAATAGCTATCACCGTACAAAAGTGCCAAATGATAACTTAAGTATTCAAGCATTAATATATAAACAACTGAACATAAATATCACTTTCACACAAAAGCAGAATAGTTAAGAGATAAAAGTACTATTTATAACTTGTTCTACTCATGAGCTTCAAGCAATAATGACTTATCACTTCTTAATTCAACATCCACTAAGAGTAAAAAAGTGTAACATCAGTAGTAGATATTAAACGCAAATATCAATAAATCCTGTTCCATTCATTCATCAAAACCTCCTCGGAGGGTGCAAAAGTGCATGTTCTGAGGACAAGTTTTTGACAAATTTCAGGACCCTTCTCTAAATGCATGAGAAGGGTTTAAATAATACTAACTAAATCTAAAAATAACTTATTACAAAAATGTAGGATATGGTTTAAATGACCATCCTTTTCCTAAGCAAAAATAAAGCAAAACTAATACTAAATCTAAAATTAAAATTAACAACTAACTACTTGTGAATATGGTCTTTGAAATTGCAAGCATCCAGCATCGATTTGAGAAGAATAGGTTGGCCGACTTCAGATTTTAACTGTCTTGTGGAAATGGAAGCTGCAAGTGTTGGCACCATCTTCTCGGTAGAATTGAGGATACAGTTGAGAGCCATGCATTGGCTGTGTGGTTTTACCAGACATGCCTAGTAAGAATCCCAATTTAACTTTGTTAATCCTTTAATCGATTCTGCCTTTTCTTCAGCTTTCTGTTTCCACTCTGTTTGCAATTTTTGTGCTTGTGGTAGGTATCCTGGAGTAGTTTCTGAAATTAAATTTGCTTTGTGAAAATTCTCATTTATACAATCAATAATGTTGTTTGCTACTGTAGCTGCTTCTTCTGCTGCTTGTTCTGCATTCTTAATCTGTGCATCCCAATTATTGAAGAGCATTTCTTTATGACTGTCATTGATGATTGGTGCTCCTGCTCTTTTCCCCCCCTCTGTCTTTTGCCAAGCCAAATAGTTAGTAACTCTTTCATTAGTTAAATCATAATCATGTCGTAATTCTACGACATGATTAGTGATTTTATCACTTTCTTCACAAAAAGAGTTCCACTGTGATAATCTTTGGCATAATATATCCTGTTGTTGCAGTAGTTGATCATTTAAGGAAATAGACTCTCTGATAAATTCTGTGAGTTTGGGGTCATCTTTGTGCATCTCTTGCATAACCTGCAATTGTTTTTCTTTTTCAGCCAAATTATTCTGATATCCAACTTGCATTTGTTGAAACTCTTGCTGTAATTTTTCAAGTTGTTTTTGTGCTTCACTGTTAGCATTGTCTTGTTGCAGTTATTGTTGCAGAACCTGTATTTGATCTTGTTTTTCATTCAGTAATTACTGTACTTCAGATTCTTTATCGATGGTTGCAGAGGCATATTCTCCTATGATCTGAGATAATTTAGTAAGATTTTCAGTTGGATTTGTAGTAGGATCTTGCCATAAAACATCCAATTGTTCTGCATCATGAGAGATTACACTTTACAATTTCCTTTTCTTCCTTTGTTTTCTTACTACTGCTTTATGTTGTGGACTATAGAATATATCAAGAGGAGTAATTTCCTCTATCTTAAGCATGAGTTCAGAGGATGGGGTTATAGGGATATGTTCTGTCTCTGAGACATTGGTAGTTTCTCCTGTGACTATATTTATTGCTGTCTGTAAATTTCTCACAGGATTCTGTGTTTTATGTCCTTCAATATTAAGCAAATCATTGAATGTTTCCCATTCCTTATCCAATTCAGTTCTGACTGATGATTGTTGTACAATGAGAGGGGGAAGATTTAACTGCTGAGAGGTTGAAATCTATTGCTTTGAGAGCTCTTTTGATTGGGCCGTATCCTTTATCGACCCTTCACTTTTATCCTGATCATTATCAGACTTTTTAGAATGTTCAGAAGTTTCTTTTTCAGATTTTGATTTAGACCTGTCTGTATCTGAACTTCCACTAAGACTGACACTAGGAGTTGGTTTCCTTATGGGTTCCAAGCGCAAATTATCCAAAGGAATAGTGGTCAACCTCCTTTCTCTGTACATCTTAAATTCTTGGAACTCTTCTGGAGAAAAATGTGTTTGAGATGAATATAGAATCTCTTTAAATGTGCATTTTTCTTGGAACATATCATCAAAAATATCCTCTTCTCTAGAAAATACTTATCTTGACTGCAGTGGTGAAATTCTTAACAACATCATACGGGTCGAATAGCCTACTTGAAAACTTGAACAATTGTAAACATGTA
Source organism: Pinus albicaulis (assembly GCA_034641835.2). NCBI lineage: Eukaryota > Viridiplantae > Streptophyta > Pinopsida > Pinales > Pinaceae > Pinus > Pinus albicaulis. The sequence continues at coordinate 554,524,555 of CM076582.1, read as the reverse complement.
ATATTGTTTACTTCTTTAAATGCATGACCAACATCAAATAATGAAAATGCTCCGCAGGCCAAAGGAAATTGTGGCCAGATGGCTTTCTTTTTATCCTTTAATTCTTTTGTCAAACCTCCCTCTCCACAGGTTTGATACGCAATTTCCCGAGCCATAAGTTTATCCGGAACATACAAAAATAAAACGTGAGGAGAAGCAAAACTTCCAAAAACCCTAACATAGGTAAACAATTCTTCACCAAACCATCTTGCGACAGGGAGAATGTCTACTTCTGCTTCAGGGGAAAACCTTGGAGCATCCTTATTATACAACATTCTGTACAGGGGTAACATTATGCCATGGAAAATCTTGTAAAAATGAGGAATGAAATTTGAATCCCACAATTCTTTATGATAAACATGAATGGGTAGGGGATCTTGAATTTTCCATTGCCAACCCATTAAAGGAAACTTAGAAACATAGCAGATTGAATCCATCACATAAGCAGATAAATAAAAAGGAGGATAAATCCTCTGAGAGACAGTCCGTTTAGACCGATAATTAAAAATATCCGTGGCTAAGTTATCAGACAATATCTTAGCCCAATTCACTATAGTAGCATTAACAGCAGCATTCAATAACGAAAGCCATTCGGATGAAAACTTATTAATGTCAGGCTTTCCAAAAAGCCTACAGAGCATAGAAGCAACAAAGAAATATGGAGAAGTGAGAGAACCAGTACTATACATACTATGTTTATCTTTCTTCAATGGTTCATCTCTTCTGGACCACTCCTTGGTGCATTCTGCCAAGTTTTCATTTTCTTTGGCAAACTTTTCTATGAATTGTTTGTTGTAGGTCTCCTGTGGCTCCGACAAATAATACATAAGCCTCAAATCTTCTGGAGTAAATGAACCGATGATTTCTTGCCTCTGAGTCTTGAACTGTCTGTCTGTAATATCAGTGCTATGCAACACCCATTTAATCATGTCTATATATGGAAGAATTTTAGGTCTTGCAGCTATACGTTGTAAAAATGAACAAGCCATCTTTGTAAGAGATTCTTCGGAAGATCCAAGTGATCCTGCAGTAGCCATAACTTCCATTACTCTAGGGTTCTCTTCTTCAAGTAGATTATACATGCCCTCCCAAGTAGTGATACCGACGTCTTTGTTGCAGGCGGTGTCTGTGTATAAAGACACCATCTCTTTACTTTCAGAACTCAGAGCTTTGTCTTTCTTTCCCATAATATTCTGAATATCACTTTGTGTAGTCTTCTGTTCTTCACGCCTGCAATTTACGAATTAAGTGAGAATAATGATATGAAAAAGGTGACGGGAAAGTTTTAAATGTTGAATATGTATCAAATATACCACCTTACGTGAAATAACTCTTTGATAAGAACGAAACTATTTTCCATTAATAAGTGACAATCAATTCATTGATTAGAATTAAAGCGCATAACGGTGTCTTGATTTATGGAGAGCTTTTTTGTACAACGAGATTTAAGGATCTGCAATAATGCGATCTGCGATTTGCTTCGCATTATCGCAAAATCGGAAAATCGCAATTCGCAAAACGCAATCTCGCAAATTGCAATATCGTAATATCACGAAATCACTATATCGTAATATCGCAAAATATAACATATGACAAACATTCGTTAATGTATTTTATGCGAAATGCGATTTGCGATATACGTTATCGCACATCGGTGATCTGAGGTTTTTCAGCGTAAGATATGATATTTGAAACATGCGATGTGATAAATTTTCTTTTAGCGCATAGTCTCGCATCACAATTTTTAGAATTCCGCTTGTTAAAGAGGCATTTATTACTCTTTTGCGATGCGATATTCTCCAAAGAATGATTTTACCCTATGCTATCATAAAACTTAAGTTTTTTTGATTTTTCAAGGAAATTTATCCTAATTCTTATGATAGTAAGTTTTATTGAAAAAGGAAAAACAAGCATTAATTGATTTTTTGGATTTTTTGACTAAGGGTCCCCACTTATTTAGTATTATCACTAATAATAAATAAGAAGGGGGGTTGTTGCTGGCCACAACATGTCCTTATACTATTTTTTATTTAAATGATAGAGAATGCTGTACTTGAGAATCTAATCCGGATGTATGTAGAAATGAAACAGAATAAACATATAACCATACATACAAATATGAAACAGAAATAACACTTCATTTCATTAATATCAAAGAAGTGAAATTTGCTTACAGACCTAATGGAAATAAACTAGCTATGGCGCTAGTAGCTTATCCCTGAGAAGAGATATCGTGACTACAGGCCTCTCAACTGTGTTACAATGAGGCCTTAGGGCCTATTTATTATAGAGAAACAATGGAAAACCCTAAACATCCAAAAAGGTAACCCTAGGAGATGAAGCGCCAAAACTATGGGCCCCGTTTGGGTAAATTGGTGTTTCAACTTCCTAGGGTCATAACTTTGGCATACTGTCTCCGTTTGATGCACATGATACATCGTTAGAAATATATATCCAAGGACTACAACTTCTGATTGCAAATATTAATTATGAAATGAAATCAAATTCATCGGAGGCAGAATGCCCAAATAACGTCGTTTAGGGCCTCAAAACGACTCTGGAAGTTGAGGACCTGAAAAACTGCTAAAAATAGTAAGTTGTGCTGAAATGGGTGGGTGGCCACAAATATCCACCTGGATCAGCATCCTACCACTAGAAAGGAACACGGGGCAACAGTTCCAATAGTGAAAACGGTGCACTAGGTAAATAATGTCATTGCATTTTTTTTTATTAGTATTACTGAACTAATTCAATGATATTTAAAAACTAAAAATTCAAATTTAATATCATTTTTTTTTGTAGGCAATGCCTCATCACTGCATGAGACCAGACATCGTGAGTACCCAACTAGGTCAGCTATGCGGGAAAGACACGAAAAAAAAGTAGAGAACAATAATGTTGATGATGTAGTTAGGAGCTTTAGAAATAGGAAAAAATAAAATAAAATTTGATAATGGAAAATATTGTATTATTATAAGATATATGATGAATGACATACCATACTTGGAACCTTTTTTGCGTTATATAAAAACTCATTTATCATACTATTTTTATGCCATACACTTTCAATGTTTTTTTCTGTACTTTTTGTTGCATTTCTTTTTAATTAGTTATTGAATATTTCTTTTTGTGCTCATGAAAGTAAAAAATGAAATATAGATTGGGTATTAGGGAATTGAGAGTGATGTGAGGGGGGGGGGGGGCATAAGAGCTTCCACCTTCACGTGGTTGGCCATGTTTAGTAGAGAATCATTTATTGGAGTGATTTAATCTTGGAGAAAACCTACCTCGATCCAACATAGCAGCAAAAAAGTCACTGTTGACTTAGTTGCTACTCTTTCAGATCGTGGGAGGCTTGTTCCAAGTTCAAGCGACTCCAATAAATTGTTCCTGAAATGAAGGGGAACTTATTCAGGTATGTTTTGAAATTGTCAACATATGTTGTAACATTATCATAAGAATGCATCTTAGAGTAAAAAATACTATGAATATTACTTGTATTTATTGTATAGATAATTATGGATTTTGAATGACTTGGCAGTGAAGGTACAAATCCTCTTGCATCATGAGCAATACAACTTGTCAAATAGGGTCATGTCCAGGATATTTTTGCTTGTGTGCTTGACCAGGTTCATAGTGTCACATTTTGTAAGTTCCTTTCCAATTCATAATTCAAGATGAAGCTTGTTCATGATTATTATATGGTTTTCTTTATGTGTTTTTTCCTCTATTTGATTGTAAGTTTGAACATGCTTTTAAACATTGAAACCTTTTATGTTTTTATACTATTAATATATTTAAATATACTACAGTTCATGAATTGAAGTATCATGTGAATAAATAACATATTGTTACAATCATAGTTTAATATTTTAGAGTATGTAAGGTTTTAGCACCATCTTGGTGGTTTACATCATATTTTGACTTGGCAGCATGCATTCTTCCTATTTCGAATATCTGTAGGAAGAATGATGCTAGAATCATGTCCCCATCAAATGTTAGTTTGGGACTGAGAAAATAATCTGGTGACATCATGGCATCATGGTATGGTGTCCCTGTAATAGGAGACTGATTTGGTGACATGCCAAAGTCTAAACCTTCCATATAGCTGGGTAGCTGGAGTGCAATTACCTATTGCAACATCTTTTCATTCAAATACAAGGTAGAATTACCGGTACCAATAAGAGCCAATTGGCTAAGCCTAACGTTTTTTGTAACACTGCTGAGAGGGTATTCTTCAGCAAATGCAACAACATCCAAAAGGATATCCATAATCTCCTCAAATGAACATCTCATCGTTGGTCTTGTGTCACGATTGATACCATGTCAAGAAATAGCCATAAAATGACCTCAATATCTCATTATGTCGAATAGAATGGTTAGATGCCTATAGTTCACATATGAACCATCAAAAGATATCACAACTGGAAGCTCATCCAGAAGATCCTTCCTCACAACCTCAATTCCAAGCACTTCAACAACATCAATTAAGTGATTACTAGTTGTCCTAGTAGCATCCACATCTTCATGGTACATCACAGCTAACATATTGACACCTTTTGTGTCTAGCATCCATTCTGTCTCAGTTTAGAATCCATCATTCTCGTAAAACTTGTTTATTTTTTGAGACTTGATAAACACTTTATTCATATATGGAATTCCCCTTAGAGCCATTTCTGCAAGCATGTTACTTTCAATATTTTTCAAAAACACTTCATCTTCAAAATTTTTCATTTTGTACCTCTCCTTCAGGACCTTCTTCATTCATAATACGTAAACGTAGAATAAGTTTTTCTACATTGTCTTCATTAAAAATGCATCTCAAATCATCATCAAACTCAAGGTTAATATTTTCCGCAATGTCTATCATACTCAATTTTTTATCAACCATCATCTCTCTGTTCAATTCTATATGGAGCAGCCATGGAGATATTTTTTCTAGTGTAATAACCTCATCTGGCATTTTATTACAGTATTTGACAAAGTCAACATCCTCCTCAATGATAGTACTCATTGGATATGGATCATAACACACTTCAGTAGCCTCTGTAGCCCTAAGACGATGAAGACATTGAACTCTTTAAAGTGTTGCACCACTTTTAAGTCTTGGGCACTTTCCATGCATCATTCACATTTGAACATAGGGCTAATTCAAAGAATTGAACACATCCATAAACCAAGGCCATTGGCCTATTCCATAGTTTAGGTCAATGGTCTATTTCAAATGAATAACATATGCCTTGTTTGAATTAAGGCTTGTGGAAAACCAGAGTTTGTACAAGATTGCATGTGTAACTGCTTATTAGTTGAAAATTTCAGAATAAAGAATAAAGTGGAGTTTTTTCCTCATAGCTGGTGTCTTTGAAATATTGTTGTTTTGTGGATGAAGGTTCTGTGTATATTTTCCTATTTTCCTTATTTAGTTGAATCCATAAAGAGGAAAGGAATATAGGCTAGGATGATCACACTAGGCATATTATTGGTTTTAATTGAAATCCAATTTGAGTGCAGTTAGGAGTTTTTGACTCACCCATTGGATTAGGAATCATATCATGCCTGTTATTTGTTGCACATGTCCCAAATGAAAATTTTAGTTATGTTGTCTACTTATTGTTAATTGTCTCAGTTTGATTTAAAGCTACAAGTAATTCTCCTTCTTGGCCTATCTGCCTTGCCCATGCGACATTGATGTGCTCCTTTCCAACATTCATATTCTACATTCCTTGCTAAATTTCAACTACTCAAAATACATTTAATCACTTATCTATCAGTCCAATACAAAAATAAACGTTGACTACTGATTTGTGATTGATGTGTATGGGAATGCATCAATATCACTCACCCATCTGTTACCTTGTGTATGTTATGGCTCTCTCAAGTTTGTTTTAAACCTAAAATTTGGAAAATATAAATCTCCCTCATGACATTGTTATGTTTTGACAAATTATCATTATGGAGTCTGCCCCCATAACTGTTAAGTTGTTGTATTTCTAAGTATCTTTTCATCTGGTTTTCATGGCTATCACAAGTGGCTTTTCCCACATGAACTCTTCTATGCATATGCGTGTCTTCATTGTCAATGGCTAAGCCTTCCAAAACTAGATATCTTGTGTCCCTTGCTTTATGTGTGAAAACTCTTAATAAAGTGTCTTGACTTCTTCCCATGTCGCTCCATGTGTTCTCAACACCCTCCAAACCCAACCTTCAAAGAAACGTCTCCAATGTCATATTAGAAATGCAACAAATGCATGGTGTATATAGACCTTAAAAAGGAAATGTTGTTGGTTGCTAGAATTTTTATTACATGTTATATCTTATATCTCATTATTATTGTGATGTGACACTTAATCACCAAACACCAACACTTTGTCTCTTGACATTCTGTTTCCAATGTACAAACATCCATATCATGTAGTACCTACAAGAAAATAAAGCCCAATGATATGGCCATTAGATTACTTTTATCAGGTTTTTCTTTCTACTCTTTCACCAATCTGCTATGGTCAAACAAAAAGATGATTTGTAACATGCGATGGGTCAGCAAGACTATTCCTTATTATTGTGTGGATGCTCTTGATGGAGTGGATAGGTGCACCTAAAAAGTGTAGAGCTGCATTTGAGTCATGATCCTTACTAGTTTAAGATTAAAGTTGTAGAAAAGAGGCTATCGTACTATCATACCTTTTAAACCCAAATTTTCCTACACAAAACTAAGCCTTTTTCAGAGGCAGATGACAGAGTATTTGAATATTCATTGGGAAGATAGGCTTGTAGTTTGAATTTAAGATTAAAGTTGTAGAAAAGAGGCTATCGTACTATCATACCTTTTAAACCCAAATTTTCCTACACAAAACTAAGCCTTTTTCAGAGGCAGATGACAGAGTATTTGAATACCCATTGGGAAGATAGGCTTGTAGTTTGAATTTGAGGAAATCAAAGAAGTTTCTAGTTTTGGGTAAATTCTATTTTAGAAGTTTTATATTTTGGATTTTTTTATATTTAGAAGACTTCTATTTTTAGAAAGTGGTATGAATTGGAAGATAAGTATATATGTGGAGGCCCATTGTGGAGATTGGTCCATGCTTCTAAGTGTAGTCGACTACATATTTTTTTTTACATATCGTCATGTACTTCACAGAGTTTGAAGACATTATTTGGTCTTCTAGGTTCATATTTAATTTTTAGGTTACATAGGGATTCCCTATGATAGGGATAGCCCAAAGTGTCAAAGGATTATGCGGGGTGACATGGGCACTCTCTTTAGTTACCTTTTAACTCCTTTAGTGTTGAGAATTAACTCTCTCTAATGCTTCAAATTTCAAACACCTTTCTTTGCTGGTATTGTTTTGTTCTTTCACTTGGCAACCTTTTGTTTTGTTCATGATTTTTCTTCCTAGGAGCCTAGTGTGGAAGAAAACGTGTGATTTAGTTTTGTGTTGGTGTGCCCCTTTCTTCTTTCTGAAGTGGGTTATTGAGGTTTTCCCACATGAACTATGATTTATGAGTATTCCTATAAGATTTGAAGCAACTGTGATCCAAGTAAATGAGTGTTAGATCACAAAGAAACTTCCATAAGAATCACGTTGTGAAGTACCATAAGCTTTTATAGACTGCAAAGCTGAGTGAATCCTTTTAAGCTAATATATATCATAGTTCATGCAGTATTACTGAATTTAATAGCTTACCATGATGTGTTGCATTATCCATGGGGCTCTTAGCATAGAGTTTAGTTGAGATGTAAAACATCCTTGAAAATTGGCTTTAATTCGTCTCTTCATTGTTTGGCATTTCTTCTAGGAGGTTGATTGGTGCCAAGGAATACCGATTGATTTAAGTGAATTAGATTTGTCCATCCACACTATTTTTGAAAATATTCTACATGATGTGGTAACATTTATTCTTTTAGCCATTCGCTCATCTTGCCAAGCACACCGTTCCAGAATCTTGCACCAAAAGACAATGTTGAAATATTAAAAGGCAATCATCCTTTGGGGTTAAGTCATTGATTTTTAAAAATGCCAAAATATGAGATTCATAATCATCCTGTGTGCACTTGAAATTTAAGAAGATTTGCACCTCTAATATATATCATAGAGATAGGCTTTCTTCTTGCTAATTGGGGCCAAATTCACTAATGTCCATAGGCCGGAATTGTTGGTGAAAAATGAAGTCTCTGAGCAAGACCCAGGTTCAGGATAGAGGCCAACAAGGTTTCTGCAGTAGTCTAGCACAACACTGGAATTTTCACTCTACTCTAAGGAGCAGAGCATCTCACCCGAGGCGTGCCATGACCTTAGTAATATTAGGAGACAAATCATGGACCAGATGATTACAACCATAAAGAACAAATAAAGGAACTTGAAACAACAAACGAATCTCACTACTATGTATACACTATTACTCATCAAGCATGTTCAGGATGCTAAATTAAAATTTAAAACGGGGCATACATTCATAGTAAGAAATTGATTAACACTTAACTTAGAACATTAAACACAACAATAACCATATTTCATTATCAATATCAAATGACATACATCACTCCACAGAGTCTATTACAATGTGATTTAGTATAACATAGATCTCACAGAGCTCTCTTACGACTTTTCTCTCTCTCTCGACACTCTGTTACACTGACTAACTAAATCATCTACACTGGCTGATTTCCTATTTGTTCTTCTGCCAATGTGACTGTTAGTCTTTCCTCTTTTCCTGCTCCGCTACTTGCCACTTCTTCTTGATTACTGGGAGTTCTGCTGATTATCCTTGTCTCCCATATCTTCCATCTGCGCTATTCTCCGCAACTACTGCACCACCTATCTTCCGGCTATCTGTAACCATGACAGCTCCCTGTCTACCTTGATTGCGCTCCGCCATCTATTCTCTGCAACTCAAAACTGTTTCTTTTTCAAAACAAAGGCCCCAACATGCCACGAACACACGCTATTGACTCGTATTGAGTCAATATTTTTCTACTGCTGCGGATTCCGTCGGTCTGTCGGCTTTTGAGGCTGACTTTGTCTTCTCCATTTCTTCACTCTGTCCAAACAAAGGCCCCAACTCTAAAACCTTGCTCAATGCTGAAGACTTGAGTTCTACGAACTCGGTGATTTCATGTTGCCATTATCTAATTAGCTGTTCAGTTTCAGTGAAGACTCTTTCAGCCTCGGTTTCACTTGCTAATGGCGGCAACTTGCTGAATACCTCTTGAATCTTTGGCCTCACTTCGGTTGCCATTTGCTGTATTTCCTCTGCTTTATGCTTGAATGGTTGCCTTAGCTCTCTGAGGAACTGGTTTGTGGCAGCGGAATGCTCCTCTATCTTCTGTATTTTTCTTTCCAGTACCTCTGCTTTGTTGTAGAGTTGGGTTATGCCAACGAGATCAATGGCTTCTTTGATCTCTTGTGAAATTTTCTAAATCTGTGCCGAGATAGGTTGGGATTTCATGGTTAACGAATTATAGCATTCATGTAAATGATTCCGTAGGTTGTAGGCCTCTTTGACTATCGTCCCCAGGGTTTCCTTCATTTCGGTTACCTTCTTCTGCTTCTCGGTAACCTTCTCAGCATATATCACGACGGGTTCTAGTAATGCTAGTCTGGAAGCTAGTGTTTGTTTGAGCTCTTGGTTTTCTTTTGCTGAGGTTTGCACATGTCATTTTCACTCGGATAGACCTTTCGACCATGGATTACACTGATATGTCCTCCGATGTCTTATTATCACGGGCAATTAATGTTGGCGATAGGTTCTTGAAGATATCTATTACCTTCTCCAACTGCTCCTGTTGACTTTCCTTCCCCCCTTTTAGCTGATTGCGCTCTTCAGTAAGTGCGATGAACTGCTATTGTTGCTGCTCGAACCTCTGTTGGAGGTAGTTATGCATCCCTTCTACCTGCTGTGCTACTCGCTCAATGAAGTTGTATAGCTGTCCAGTCCCCTAGTTCTACATGCTCTCAGTGCTTGACATGTCCTAGGTTGGCGGTCTTTCTCTGAGGGGTTTCTCACTGGCGATTGACCTCTCTAAGTGCTCATGCAGTGATGCAGGTTGGTTCTATTACGACAACTAAGGTTTTTGGTTATTCATGCTGGTGGTCGGTTTAATTTGCTGCAGTATTAGGTTGGCTTGCTGAAATGGGTTTAGCTCTTTTGGCGAGGGTGTTGTATCTGCAGTAAAATATCCTCCTTGGACTAATAGTTCTAGGAAAGTGACCTGCCCCACCAGAGGTTGGTTAACCTCAGGTACCCTAGCCCTACTTGAGTTAACTTATACCTAGGTGTCCCCATTTGTCTCGTTTCTTAGCTTTAGTAGGTCTGAGATAGTTTCTGAGGTGGATGAGTGTGGGTGGATTGGTCTTTGGAAGTAAATGAAGTATGGGGTGATGAATGGTGAGTATGAGGTGAAGAACTGTGAGTGTGGGGTGGAGATGATGTCTGAATATTCAAAACTGAGAATGGATCAAACACAAGTAGTGCGAAGGTGACCAGGGTGATAACCTCTGGCTCTTCTTGAACTGGTACTCCTATATCCATGGGTCGGGTCTGATCTTCCTCGGTGAGGTCAACTATTTGCCTAGGCACTAGAATTCTTGCTTTCTTGGCCTTAGGTGTAGCTACCAGGTGTTTAGGTGCCTTGTTCTTATGGATTAAGGTGAGTGTGGTTGCTGGGGGTGAATTGAACATGGTGGAAGGTAGGGCAATCATGATAGGTGTGATTATGGATGGTGATGCAGAATTTGAAGACTGAAAATTAGAAAAAGAAGGAAACACAGTAGAAGCACTTGTGAGGGTTTGTATTACCAGATTGAAGTCCTTCACCCTTGTGTCTAGCTGGTCTAGTAAAGGTTTCAGATGCAGTAGAGAAATCCTACTCGTTGTTTCCTCTGGTGTCTCCCCTAGGAGTGCTATCGGTAGCATGCCCTCAAATGAATAGTGAGGTATTATTCTTCTGACCTCCATCGCAACTCCTGGCCATGAACAAACTTCGGTGTGGAATGATTTTTCTCCAACTTGAAACTTTAACGGTCTCATTTTGAACGTGGTTTCTTCCACGCAACTAGGTCTGATATATGTCTGCTTGTGGGTGACCCCAAACCATATCTGTGAAGAATATCTGTCCAATAGGTCCCTCTGAACCCTTTGCTATCTCGCCACCACATCCACCATCTACTTGTACCAGAATGAGAAAGCCTCCTAATTTACCTCCTTGGTGTTGGGATCTCCCGAGATTCTCCAAGGCGTAAACCTTAATGCCATTGGATGGTCATTTGTGATTTCCATGAGCTATATTACCCCCAGGTGAGTCCATTTCCACATCGTAAATTCCATTACGAGGTAGCCATAAATGAATCTCGCGGCTCGTCTATAATTATCATCGTAGGCCTCTAACATTTCATTCAGTAGGAAGGTACACCAGTTTAGCTGGATTCCATGGAGGCAGTGTTCTGCGACTGAAATGGTGTCGAAGGTGCATTTTCCTTTAGTGTAATGCCTCATCATCTTACCCGCTATTAGATAGTAGGTGAATTTCACTGTTGGATTGTTGATGAGGTCTATCTTCACCCCATTCCCTCCTCTTCTGGTCTCATATTTCTTATAATAATCATAGTCTCCTGCCTTCTTGTCTCTCTTGGACACGTTTTGGAATGCCATTGAGACATCCTTCCCTTCTGCTGATAATCCTGTAAGCTTACTGATATCCTCTGCATGTATCGTTATATCTCTCCCTAGCCACAATGATCCATTTTGGACTCTACTTAGCAGGAATTTCGTACACTGCATTTCCGCTCCCGTTGTTCCAAACACTAGGAGGTTCATGAGGCTCAGTATTGTTGATTTTTCGATACCTCTGAACTCCAGATTCATTCTTGCTGCTTCCCTTCCTCCCTTTGTAGCATAGTTATCTATGTATACCGATCTCTTCATAGCTGGAAATTGATACGAATCTATGAAATTTGTATCAATTAGCGACGCATTTTCATACTTGCCAACTAGCGATTCTATCCTTTGAGCTCTCTCATCGAGCTCAGGCTCGACGACTGCTGGTGCTACCTTCGTCATCTTCATTATTATTCTGTATACTTGGAGTGTTGTTCTTGATCTCTTTCTATGAATTCATGCTACTGGACTATCTCTTTGAACTTCTTTTGATGAAATTTCACTCGTTGCTACGACTGTTTCTTGTTCTAACTAGGAATTTCCTGGCATTCTCGTGCTTTTATTCTTTCATGCGGGTTAAGTAATGTAACCGAAACGAATGAGGTTGATAAGAACCCATAACTAATTAATTTTTCCTGTCTCTCACATGGCTATAATCATGCGATTATTTACAGTGGTGAGGTGTATTATGACATTACTGACTATGTCTTCAGGATTTGGGTAGACATGATGGGTAATGATTATGGCTTAATATGGAAAATTTATCATGGTATGGTTGTTACTAATTATGGCAGTTAATTCTCAAATTTGGATGATCCTACGAACTAACAACATTATGATGGGTTTTTATGATGGAATGATATTTGACACGCTTGGATTTCTGACACGGATGACATGTTAGACGCTACCCCACCGACCATTATCGGTTGCGATGTGGTCTCCACATCTTAACATGTGGATTTTTTTCTCTGCGTTATTGTGATTTTTTTTTCTCGGGATTCCTATCTTATTTCTCATCTCGGGTGTGATAGAGTTATTGACTTGATCTATTTCTATTCTACCCTACTGACTCCTCTCGGTTGAGAGAGTTATTTGAAAAATAAATGATGAAACTTACTCGTGATAAGGCTTCAGGTGTGCGCTATTCACCCATTCTTGCAATACTTGGCCATCCAGTTGTGCCAATCGAACCACACGTGAATATTTAATTTGACATGGCATGGTCCCATCCAGTGCATTCTGAGTTTTCTTGAGAACTTTTGAAATTTACTGTCGTACAACATAACTTTCCCTCTGATAGTGAATGTCTTATGCTTGATGCGACGATCATGCCAAGTCTTCTTTATTTCCTTCTGAACTGTCTATTGGAATTCCACTAGGACTCTCTCTTATTCAAGCTCTTGTAGCTCATGGAGGTGTTTAGTGACTGAGTCTTCCTCTGTTAGATGTACTATTGAAGCGATTAGTAAACTCGGTATGATAAATTCATCAGATACCATCGCCTCTCTCCCGTACACCAACTGGAAAGGAGTCTGATTGTGCAACCTTTTTACAGTTGTCTTGTATGCCCATAATTTTGCTGGTATCCGCTCATTCCAGTCATCCTGATTGGCATTGCATATCTTGGTTATTCCTTTTTCTAAGATCTTATTGAATGCTTCAACGGTTCCATTTGCTTGAGGGTGGTACGGGCTACTCTTATGATGTTGCACCATAAAATTATCTAACAGAGACTTGATTGTTGTATTGATGAAGTGTGTACCTTGATCAATGGTTAGGCTTCAAAAATGAACTTGGCTGCTGTGTCTGCTGTGCAATATTTCACCGGTGCTGCCTCCACCCATCTTGTGAGATAATCTATTGCGGTTATTATGTACCTTGCTTGTGAATGTCTTGCCACTGGTGCAATTGGCCCTACAAAATCAATGAACCATTTTTCAAATTGTTGCAGTGCTCTTATAGGTTGTAGTGGCAACTCATCTCGGTGTGATGGACGTCCCATTCTTTGGCAGACATCACATTTATTTACATATGCTTTACTATCTTTATGAACTGTGGGCCACCATAACACTGCTTGTAATATTTTTCTTGCGGTGGGTTTTGCGCTGACATGGTCCCCTGCAACTATGCAATGACACTCCCACAATATATCCTCTCTTTCATGGTCCATGACCCATCTCCGCAAGACCTGGTCTAACCCCATATTATACACTTGTCTTGCTATTAGTTGATACTCAGCTTATTTCACTACCAAATGTCTTCTCTGAGTTGCTGTGTATTCAGTTGGGCACTGTCCTGTTTCCAGATATACTGCTATTTGCTCCAGATAATCTAGGATGGCTTCTACTCTGAAGAGATCAACATCTCGTAACTAATCGTCCAAGGATCCCCCATTCTCTCCATTTTCCAACCTTGATAAATGGTCAAGACCCACGTTTAACCTTCCTGGTTTCACCATCACTTCGAAGGTGAACTCCTAGAACAATAGGAGCCATCTACAAATCCTTCCTTTAAGAAAAGGCTTGTTAACCAGGTACTTCAATGCCGAGTGGTCTGTGAATAATTTGAACGTACTTCCCAGTAGGTAATGATGAAACTTCTGAAGAGAATACACCATCGCAAGACCTTCTCGTTCTATTGTTGTGTAGTTCCTTTCAGCAGTAGACAACTTCCTGCTTGAAAAATAGACTGGATGATCAATAGAAGGTTCTCTTGGTTGAGCTAACACCTCTCCTAATGCAATGATGGAGGCGTCAATATGGACATGGAACTATTTTTCCTAGTTAGGATGAACCAATATGGGTGCACTTGCTAACTTTTATTTCAATGTGTTGAGGGCACTAGTGCATTCGTCACTTCATGTGAATTGCTGTGACTTCCACAAAAACTTTTCCAATGGTGTTGTTATCTTTGCATAGTTTTAGATGAATCTTCTATAGTACCCGATATGTTCGAGTAGTGATCTTAACTGTTTCACGGTCTCTGACGCTTCTATGTTAACAATGACTGCTACTTTTGTTGGATGCACACAAACACCCTGTTTACAAACAACATGCCCTAGTAGTGTCCCAAAAGGTAATGCAAAGATGAATTTATTGAGGTTGAGGGAAATTTGGAGTCGTCTGCATCTGTAAAACATTATTCTCAGCAAAGTTGCATGATTTTTCAGTAAATTGTAAACTGTCCAATCATCCATGTATACCTCAAGGAACTTATGGATATAATCGTGAAATGTTGCTATCACTATTCGTGAAAACATCGCTGGCGCATTCTTCAGTCCAAAGGGCATGACATGGTATGAAAACGATCCCCATTCAGTTGTGAAAGTGGTCTTCTTCTTGCTTTATTCTGCTATTCTCACTTGATATACCCTGAGAAACCATCTGTGAATGAATAGGCTTCATTTCTTGCCACATTGTGGAGAACCTCATCACTAAACGAAGTGGGAAATGGATCATGTATGCATGCGTTGTTGAGGCTTCTGTAATCCACACATAATCTAATCTCAGATTTATCATTTTTGATTTGTATCACAATGGGACTGACCCACTCTGCTTCCTCCACTGGAAAAATCAGCCCTGCTTTCAACATTTTATCTATTTATGCTTTGACTTTCTCCTTTACCCTTGGATTTAGGCGGTAAGGCCTATGCTTCACTAGTCTTGCGTCGGGCTTCAAGACTATGTGAATTTACCCCATGTCCCCTTTTATCCCCTTTAGCTCCAATACTGAGGATGGGAATAAGTCTTCATATTCTTGTAAAAGGTCAAATATTTCCTTGGTCATTTCTGTATCCTAGTAGTCTTCTATGGACACTATTTTGGGTTTCTCCGTGGTTCCAATGTTCAGCTTCTTAGTCTTCAAGGGGAGCAGGTGCAGTCCTTCTGTTGTTGGTTCCTCCTGTATATCCTGGTCCCCTTCTCTCTCTTCAAAGTACAAGTGTCAGAGATTCTCTAAATTGTCATCATCCATCTCACTATCTATTCGTTTGCATGCTACTGATTGTTTGATAATTTTCTCTGAGAGAGGTTGCTCTTCGTCTTCTTGAATCTCTAGAAAAAATAGTACTCTTTTGATGACTTGTAGTGCATCTGCAACCAGTTTTTTTCTCCTTTAAATGAAAAAAATGCATAAAATTTTACGCAACTACTTGCCAGATGCCAGTTCCTCTCTTCTTTTCTTTGGTCAAGTACCAGGCCTAGGGAATTGTGTCCAGAGAATGTATAAAATTGTGCATCCACAAATATTCTGGATACCCTGCTTTCTTCTAGTTGTACTCACAATTTTCTAAATGCTTTGTGGGGTCAGAGTCCCCTTGGTACTTCTCAATGAATTGTGGTCCTACATGTTCCTTGAATCTAGATCTTAGTGCTATTGCAACATCTTCCCACTTCGGAAGTGAGTTGCGAAGGTTGACCCACCACCTTTCTAACGTGGATTGTAGTGCTACATCCATAAGAGGGATTCTATATTCTATTGGTACATTTTCTTCTACTTTTGCAATAAATATATTTACAACATTCATATTAGATAGAGTCAGGTATCCTCTTACCTCATTTCCAATCTAGTTGACTCCTCAGATATTAGCACATCTTCTAGTATTAGTCTCATATCCTCCCTGTTGCTAATCATCCCAAGCTATTTCCAAGCTCAAGCTTGAACTCTGAACACTTCTCCAGCTTACGGTCCCTCCCACTGTTGGATTGATATAGTATTCTCTCTTCCATATTGTTATCTGGTAGAGGTGATCGAGAAGTTGAGAATCCTCCCTATTGTCAACAATTTCTATATATCAGGGTCCCTGATATGGGTCAAGTGGCCGAGTGACCCTAACTTCCTCGTCTTCAAATATCATCAATTATTTTTTCAATTCGTTCACTGAATAGTTCTCAAAGGCCCAATATATCCCTAACAAATCAGGATAGGGATCCTTGTGCCCCATGATGTCTATCACCTCAAAATCTATATATGTTTTCACTCCCGCAACATCAACCTTGACCTCTTCTAGCCTTCCTATGGGCACAATACAATACTGATTTTCCATGCGGAGATATATTGGCGAGTATGTTAGCTTTGGCCTCCCTAGTGCTTCCCACATCTTTCTTGGTAGAATGTTGAAATTTGATCTTAGGTCGAGCATTGATCAGGAGATCATGTCCAAGTTGAAAAAATTCTCAAAAATGGAAGTGCTTAGAAATGGTTGCAATCTAAATGACCAGAAAGGCCTCGTTGCTGTGATTCTGGCACCGTGAACAGGACTCAAAACTGATGTTTTATGTGAAAGTTACTGAGGTTTGAATTCATCCAATGACCTCCAAAACATGACTTTTTGACCAAATGATTTTGTCATTTTCAAAAAAAAATTTATATGGAAATTTTTTTTTTATAAGGTTTTTATTGGCTTATTAGTGGGTGCCACGTGGCCTGCTAGAGGCTGCCACATGGCCCCAGGTTGTTTGTTGAAAGGCCAGTTAAAAATTTGGTGAAAGGAATGAGGGTCGAACCCTCGACCCGACTCCTTGGGCAGGGCCGACCCGACCAACACGCCACGGGCATGGATTTTCAATCTGGGCGAGTCAGGTGGAGGTTGAATTGCAGTCGGGTAGAGGAGAAATGAAGAGTCGAGTTGTTGGTGAATGGGCGGAGATTTGGTTAAGCCCTTAGGGTTTAAGCTGCATCATCATGTGACTAATGGATATGAACCTTCGGCTTAATTCCTTTTCAAACTGGCTGAACAAAATGGTTAAGAACCTTTGTGCTAGCCCCTATCCATATGACCTCCGACCTGTGACCATGGGTGCAGGTTTAAAACTTATCCGCTAGCATTAACTATCCAGAAATGGTGCATGTGAATGCGCCCATAACTGAAGTCAAATTTAATGTTATCCCTATTTTGGAGCGCGGTTCCGCCAAGTCCGCTTTTTTGACAAATTTGGAGGAGTTAACTGGAGTTCCTCCAGTTTTGGAGGAGGTTTTCTAGTGCCACTGGGAAAAATTTTGTTTGGATCATAACTTTCTAAATTTTCAACCAAACAAGGTGAAATTTTAGTCAATTTTGGGTTTCTTTGACATTCTAGAGAGTTTGAAATAGGTTTCAGTGTGAAATGAAGTGATCTACAACAGATTTTTCTTCAGGGAAGAGGAAGGAGCCACTAGGGCCATTATGGAGGAGGCACTATTTTGGGTTGTATTTCACTGTTTAAGGTGAAAAAAAAAGCCATTTTAAGTTATTTTCTATCTTTTGAAGTCAAATTTATAGTTGGTTTTTCCTGTTTAGGCATATTTTTCATTGTGTAACCATTTTGAGCAATTTAATAGAGTAAGGACATATCGTTGGGGAGCCTTGGACCGACAGATGTAGCCTAGGAGGGGTGAACTGCCTCAACATATTGCTGTGTTATGCTGTGGTTAATTTTACTTGTTGTGTATTTTTGCTATGATATGTTAAATAGTAAACTTGATTAGCAAATCCTCACTCATAAAACTCAGAAACATTACCAAGAACACTTTGTTTAAATTGCATGTCATGGAGAACACTTTGCACACTAAATTATATGGAAATGGATACTTTGCATAACATTAAAAATAGTTACATTTTCAGATTAGATGGTATTAGAGCTAGAGTTTTACTCTGCATTTGTTCTTGTGCAAAGATATAGTTGACTGTTTGCAAGTTTTGATGCTTACTAGGCTTAAACTCAAGAGAGAGGAATGACACTTGGTTAGAGCACAAAGTAATCCTCAACCAAGAAGGGCCAAAGAGCCACCTCCAAGAGCCATAGAAGAAGCCTCAAGCATGTCTTCAAGAGAAGGAGAAGTTCCTGAAGACATTAATCCCAAAGAATAAGAACGAGTGTTCCAAAAGGCTTTCTTGGACATGACGGAGATGGTGAGGATACTCTACCAAGAAAGGAATGATAGGCTTGTAGGAGAAGGGTCTAGACACCAGAAAGAAGGAGAGGGTTCTTCAGGAGGAAATAAAAGTGATGAAAAGTCAAAGAAAGGACAGGGAGGTAATGGTGATCTACCATACCCATATTCATCCTCTTCCTCTACATCATCATCCTCTACTTCGGTGAATCAATCTCACAAGTCTAAAACCACTAGTAAAAGTCCATTTTTAAAGCTTGATGTTAAATTTGAATTTCCTATGTTTAATGGTGAGCTAAATGCATAGAAACTTGACAATTGGATAAGGCAGTTGGAAGTTTACTTGATGATACAAAGCCTTCATGATGACGACACCAAGATACGGTTAGCCTCTTTGAGAATGGATGGAGCAGCATTGGTATGGTGGGAAGCCAAGACCAAGGATGAAATTAAAAAACATGGTAAGATCACTTTATCATGGGCTAAATTTATTACTACAATTAAAAATCAATTTTATCCATTAGCTCATTTACAAAAGGCTATCATGAATTGGCAAAACTTAAGACAACTTAAGGGACAAAATGTACAAGACTACACCCAAGAGTTTAGGAGAAGAGAACTCTTATTAGGGGTAGACTTACAAATTCAAGATACTTAGCTGAAATATATAGGTGGTTTGCACATCTAACTTATACATACTATCCTTATGTTCAATCCTACTAGTCTAGGCGAAGTTTGTGTACAAGCTACACATTTAGAGGCTAGAACACATATTTCATTAAAATTGGAATTATATAGTGGATCTAGAATTTCAAAATGACCAAAAAAATCAATTCTACTAACGTCCTTGTAATAAAACGTTTCCAAATTTAATGAAATATGTGTTCTAGAGGGAAAAACACTTTTGATGAGGGTAGAAACAAGCCTTTTAAAGAGAAAAACAAGGATAAAACCTCTAAGGGAAAAGGAAAAAAGAATGCATCTGTCAAACAGGAGGGTGAGAAAGTAATATGTAAACACTATTCAAGAGAAGGCCATGAAGAGAAAAAATGTTGGAAACTACATCCTAAAAAAAGAACTCAGTTTAACAAAAACAAAGGAAAGAAGAAAATTGCAGCTACTACAACTACACCACAAGACTTAGGTGATGATTCAGGTGACGAAACCAAAATTGCAGCCATGGGTTTGAAGAGTATGAAGGGTAAATAAACTGAAACTATGCCAAGCACTAGTACTTTAAACTGTCATGTACAAGCTCCAAATGAGGAAGAAAAAATTGAATTGTTCCATGTGAGGGTAGTCTCAAAACATACAAAAATTGACACGTTGTTTGAAAGTGGGTCACAAGAAAATCTCTTATCAGAAGACTTGTTCAAAAAACTTAAACTTGAGACCATTCCACATCCAAATCCATATCCACTTGGATGGATATGCAAGGATGCAAATTTAGGTGTCTCAAGAAAGTGCATATTGCATTTTGCAATTACTGCACACTTTATTGACACAGTTGAACTTGATGTAGTACCGCTTGATATATCAGGAATTGTTTTGGGAAGTCCTTACTTATTTGATAGGAAAGTGATCTTCCATCGCCATGAAAGTAAGTATCATCTTTTTAAATATGGCAAGTAGTTTATTGTCATAACACATCGCAAGAAGACAATATAGCGATGGTAAATGCGGGACAGGTAAAAAGGCTAGTGAATTCTAGTAAGATTTTTGTAATTTTTATGGTTAAGCCTAAGGTTGATGTGAATCATGAGTCATTTGAAAATTGTGATTCCAAGCTAAAATCAGATTTATATGAGGTAGTTGATGCACATCATGAGATGTTTCAGGAACCGACAGGTTTGCCTCCTAAAAGGGAGATTCAACATGAAATATAGTTGCAAAAAGATTGTGCTCTTCCTAACATAGGCATGTACCACATGTATATAATGGAGAATGCTGAAATAAAGAGGAAAATTAAGGAATTTTTTGACTAAGGTTTCATAAGACCAAACACTTCACCATGTGGGTCACCGATAGTGTTGATTCCAAAGAAAGATGGAACTTGGCACATGTGTGTGGACTTTAGGGCATTGAACAAGATAATGGTAAAGAATCGTTACCCACTCCCAAGGATAGATGATTTGTTAGATAAGTTGAAAGATGCTAAATATTTCACTAAGTTAGACTTACGTAGTGGTTTTCATCAAGTTAGAATTGCAGAAAGTGACATTTGGAAGACAACATTTAAAACCAAACAGGGACTCTTTGAGTGGCTTGTTATGCCATTTGGTTTATGCAATGCACCTGCAAATTTCATGTGAGTAATGGATGATGTCTTACGTCCTTTTCTTGATGATTTATTTATTTTCTACTTAGATGAAATATTAATTTTCAGCAAGACTAGAGAAGAGCATGTCATGCATGTTAAGAAAGTAATTGATGTTTTGAAGAAAAATCAGTTGTTTCTTAAAATGTCAAAGTGTGAATTTGGAAAGACTTCTTTGGTTTATTTGGGACACATAGTAGGAGGATGTGCTTTGAGAATTGATCCTTCTAAATTAGAAGCCATTGTGAATTGGCCTACTCCCAAATCCATTACAGAGGTAAGAATTTTTTTGGGTGCAACTCAGTATTGGAGGAAGTTTATTTCTAACTTCTCTGCCATAGCAGCTCCTATGCTTGCAATGACAAGTGTGAAGCATGCTTTCCAATGGGGAGGAAAGAAATAGAAAGCTTTCAAGTATTTGAAAGAGAAGATAAGTTCAGCTCCAGTCCTTGCATTACCGGACTTGAGACAACCATTTGAGATTCAGACCAATGCTAGTGATTACGCCATGGGTGCAGTTCTCTTACAACATGGTAAGCCTATCACATTTCATTCTAAGACATTTAATGGTGCTGTTGTGAATTATCCTACATATGATAAGGAGTTGTATGCATTGGTACAAAGTGTCAAAAAGTGGAAACACTATTTGATGGGAAAAGAGATAGTTGTTCATACCGACCATCAACCTTTACAGTATTTGCAGTCACAAAGTAAATTGCAGCAGTCACGACATTTCAGATGGATGGGTTTCCTGCAACAATTTCACTTGGTAATGAGGTACAAGAAAGGTATTTTAAATAAAGTTGCTGATATGCTTTCAAGGCCTATTATTAGTGCTACTACTTTACTTAAGAGTGATTCTATTGTACATGAGAGCTACATAGAACAATATGCATCAGATGTTGATTTTAAGGATGTGTATGCTAACTTGAGTGAAGGGAATCATGTTGAGGAGGATGATTATCACTTGCATAATAATTTTCTATTTCATATGGGAAAGTTATGTATACCACAGGGAGAGAGACTAAGTGTCATGAGAGGAGCTCATTCTTCTTTGATTGCTGGACATTTCGGGGTAAGAAAAATGGTGGCACATTTACAGAGGTATTGTTACTGGCCTCACATGGTAGATAGTGTTTCACGTTTCATTAGAGGTTGTTCATTATGTGCTATAAGCAAGCCTAACAATAGGAAGCTTGGTTTATATACGCCATTGCTGGTACCTTCTAGACCATGGGAAAGTGTTTCTATGGATTTTATTGGAGGCCTACCATTGTCTAGAAAGCAGCATGGTTATCTTTATGTAGCAGTTGATAGATTTAGTAAGATGTGTATTCTTATGCCACGTAATAAATATATAACTGCTGAACAAACTGCTAAATTATATTTTCAACATGTATGGGTTCATTATGGCTTTCCTACTTCTATTGTTAGTGATAGGGATTCCAGATTTGTTGAAAATTTTTGGTCCAATTTATGGAAGATGATGGACACCAAGTTGAAGAAGAGTACTTCTTTCCATCTGCAAATAGATGTCCAAACAGAGGTAGTGAATAGAACCATTGTACATCTCTTGAGAGGTTATTGTAGCAAGCAACCCAAGATTTTGGATGAGCATTTGCATTACATACAACATGCTTACAATCAAGCCAATCACTCTTCTACAAATACTTCACCTTTTGAAGCTTGTTTTGGGTATTTTCCTAAGTCACCTTTAGGTTTCATTCTTGAGAAGGATGTTTCCATTGATGGGCATAGTGAAATTGACAAATCTCGCATGTTCATTGAAAGAATTCAGCTAATACATTAGCAAGTTCAAGAACAACTTGAAAAAAGTCAAGGCAAGTACAAGGAGAGGCATGAAAAACATAGAATTGATCATAAGTTTCAAGAAGGAGATGAGGTATGGCTACATATTAGTAAGGAAAGAATGCAAGGAGAAGGTAAAATGCTGAAGCCTATCTGTTATTGTCCATTCAAGATTCTTAAAAAAGTTTGAAATAATGCTTTTCAACTAGATTTTCCTTCATATATGCAAATGTATTCTGTTGTGAATGTGGAAAATTTACATTTGTATGAACCTCATTTAATTGTTGATCATGAAAGTGACATTCAACAACCATCCATAGAGGATTTCTCGCCAGAATTTTTGGATGAGTTGAAAGAGGATGCTATCCTTGATATAAGGACACACACTTCAAGGAGGGGAAGTGTTGATTATCTTCGAATTGGTCTTAAAGGCAGAAAACCAAGTAAGGCAAAATGGATGGAGGTGGAAAAGGTGAAGGGTCTGTACCCTCATCTTCTGAACAGGAAATTGAAGGCTTTTGGGGTCAAAAATATTCCCAATGGGGAAGTGTGATCAGGAGATCATGTCCAAGTTGAAAAAATGCTCAAAATGGAAGTGCTCAAAAATGGTTGCAATCTGAACGACTGGAAAGGCCTCGTCACTGCGATTTTGGCACCATGAACAAGAATCAAAACCGATGTCGTATGTGAAATTTACTGAGGTTTGAATTCATCCAGTGACCTCCAAAACAAGAATTTCTGACCAAATTATTTTGTCATTTTCAAAAAAAAAATTTATATGGCAAAAATTGTTTTTTATAAGGTTTTTATTGTCCTATCAGTGGGTGCCACATGGCCTGCCCAAAGGCTGCCATGTGGCCCCAGGCCATTGGTTGAAAGGTCAGTTAAAAATTTGGTGAAAGGAATGAGGGTCGAACCCTTGACTCGACTCCTCGGGCAGGGCCGACCCGACCAACACGTTACGTGCATGAACTTGTAATCTGGGTGAGTCGGGCGGAGGTTGAACTGTAGTCAGGTGGAGGAGAAATGAAGAGTCGGGTCGTTGGTGAATGGGCGGAGATTTGGTTACGCCCTCAGGGTTTAAGCTGCATCATCACGTGATCGGTGGATATGAACCTTGGGCTTAACGCCTTTTCAAACTGGTGAAACAAAAGGGTTAAGCACCTTTGTTCTAGCCCCTATCCATATGACCTCCGACCCGTGACCGTGGGCGCAAGTTTAAAACTTATCCGTCAGCATTAATTGTCTGGAAATGGTGCATGTGAACACACGCATAACTGAAGTAAAATTTAATGTTATCACTATTTTGGAGCGCGATTCCACCAAGTCTTCCTGTTTGAAAAATTTGGAGGATTTAGCTAGAGTTCCTCTAGTTTTGGAGGAGGTTTTCTAGTGCCATTGGGAAAAATTTTGTTTGGGTC
Source organism: Pinus albicaulis (assembly GCA_034641835.2). Lineage (NCBI taxonomy): Eukaryota > Viridiplantae > Streptophyta > Pinopsida > Pinales > Pinaceae > Pinus > Pinus albicaulis. Next base: position 554,500,444 of record CM076582.1, on the reverse strand, counting down.
ATAACTTTCTCAATTTTCGACCAAATAAGATGAAAGTTTAGTCAAATTTCGGTTTCTTTGACCTTCTGGAGAGCTTGGAACATGTTTTAGTGCGAACTGACGTGATATACAATAGATTTTTCTTCAGGGAAGTGGAAGGAGTCACCAGGGCCATCATGGAGGAGGCACTGCTTTGGGTTGTATTTCACTGTTGAAGGTGAAACAAAAGCCATTTTCAGCTATTTTCTATCTTCTGAAGTCAAATTTACAATTGGTTTTTCCTGTTTAGGCACAATTTTCACTGTGTAACCATTTTGAGCAATTTAATAGAGCAATAACATACCATTGGGGAGCCTTGGACCGACAGATGTAGCCCAAGAGGGGTGAACTGCCTCAACATATTGCTATGTTATGCTGTGGTGAATTTTACTTGCTATGTATTTCTGCTATGATATGTTAAACAATAAACTTAATTAATAAATCCTCACTCATAAAACTCAGAAACATTACCAAGAACACTTTGTTTAAATTGCAAGTCATAGAGAACACTTTGCACACTAAATTATATGGAAATGGATACTTTGCATAGCATCAAAAATAGTTACATTTTCAGATCAAGCATGGTGTCTTTGATTTGAAATCCCGTGACTTGAGTATTCCCACGGAATTCCTTTCCTGTTCTTCTATCGCTCCTTTTTATCCTTATTATGTATTTTTCGGTTGAATCTCTTGACTCTCCTAGTTCTGCGTTTTCCTGCACCACCAATTCTATATTTTGCTTTAGTTGTTCCAACATTGGTGCATTGGTTACAATTTTCAAAAATAGTTGGAACCATTCCTCAATCATTGTACTTGTATGGGCCTGCTTCTCTTTTTCTATGGTTGGCTGTGGAAGCTAAATGCCTTTACTCCCCCCTATTTGGGAAATGTCTCCACTGCCTCTTTAAAATATTTCTTCTGTTTATCTGGTCTGAAAGCAGTTTTTGGAGATGCTGGCTTGATCAAATTTATCGGGTCCATATTCTGTGCATCATCCCTTGTCTTCTTTCCTCGCCGGGGCACTATGGCTACACTTTGCATGGGCTGAGATTCTACTATTCTTGGTTCTACATTCACTAGATTCTCTCCTCTCTGTCTGGCTCTTTTCTCCCACCTCTTAATTAATTCTAGACAGTATTCAGTTGCGTGTGTATTTAATCTGCACTAAGAGCACCATGGTCTTCTGGGTAGTGGACATTCGCTTGCTACGTGCCCTTCCTGGTCACAGTTGTAGCACCTTACTGGTCCTCTTCCTCCAGTTCTGCCTCCTCTCATTCCTCCTCCTTGGCCCCTTGGAGCTTCATTCACTCTATAATATGGTTTGTCCAATCATTCTACCAGTGCATAAAGGGCTCTAGAATGCTCTATATTATGCGTTGTAGAAGCGCAAAATTCACAATATGTATTGTTTGCAATGTTGGAATATTTATGAAAAATTGGGTATAGTCGCGAAGGATGACCAATGCCTTTGAATATTTCACAGTCTTCAGTTGCGGTTGGTATAATCCCTGAGTACTTATCTGCACAACTCCCCCAAATGGTGGAGACCCCTGGGTCCTTACTTCTGAAGCTCCTGCATTTTTCCCTTGCAACCTCGGGCATTCTATGGCCACGTGTCCCTCCATCAAACAATGGGTACACCACACATTGGGCCTTGCAGGTCGTATCGGCTGAATGTCCTTCAACTTCTCTGTTAAACTACCTATCTGATGTTGTAGCCTAAATATGGAAGGGTCTTGAATTGCTGCTCCTCCTCTGAACCCTTGCGGATACCCCACCATAGCTTCTATCTTCATGGCTTGCTCTAGGGCATCTTGTAAGGTATCAATCTTCTACTGTGTCAGTGGAGTTCTTGTCAATGGAAGAAGTGCTTTAATAAACCAATCTCATTGGTGATTCAGATCGATTGGGTAACTCAGTTTCCCAATCGCATCCTTGAACCTTCTCATCAAGTCCCGCACTGTTTCACCTTCTCGCTGTTAATCTCCCACAACTCAGATAGTCCTTTCTCATCTGTCTAAGGTAATTTAAATTCTTTGAAAAATTCTCTCTTTACATTGTCTATTGTTGGGTTTTGATGAGATTCAGACCATTTAATGAACCAATGAAGAGCTCTCTCTCCTAAATTAGTCTGTAACTAGATCAAATTAACCGCCTCTGGCATCTACCGAGCCCTCCATATTGCTTCGCAGAGATACCAGTGTTGCTCCACATCATCGTTGCCCCTCCCAAAGAATTCTGAGTATCAGGTAAATGATCTCGCCATATTTCTTTGTATGGGTGGTAATAAAATAAAACCTCTACTTTCTAGCTATGAGATTGTATTACTAGCACTGTAGCTAGTGGATATATGTACTGTAGACTTAACACTATTCAACTTGCGAAACTCCTGTAACTTAACAAAAATTTTATCTGGTGGCTGATAGATTACTAGGGGAAGGTTGGGACTATAGCTACTTGAACTTTTCGGAATAGGATTACCTTGAATTATGGGTGCCGACCTCTCTCGAAATAGTTGCTCCATTGCAACATGCAACTCCACATTGGATATCTCCTCGGGGCACGCATCCTCCACATTGGACTTTTCTCCCTTTTCTTTTCGGGTTGGGCTCCTATGCACTTGCCTAACTTCTTTGATGGTCACTCCTATTCCTTGGGATCCCATCTGACCTTCTGTTTCCTTTGTCATATGTGGCACCTTCTCCTTGTCCTGTCGACTACTTTCTTGCTTCTCAAACTCCTTCATCACCCTTTCCCACCACTTCTCAGCAATCTGCGCCCTCCGATATGCTCATTTCTCTCTCAATCTACTGGAGGTTCCGACATCCATATCCCTATTCCCCTTTCTAACTTACTTGTAGCTTCTTTCCCTTAAATCCTTCCCCCAGTACTGGAGGTTTAAGGCTCCATCTCAGAATTTTGAAATGCCATCAAACCCTCGTCCACCTCTAAAGTTTTTATCCACAACGAGATTTCCTTCAACAGTTCTCCCTGCAATCCAGATCTGAATATCACCGAAATTTTGAAAAGGATTGGTAACGCTCAGCTGTGAATTCCACAATGTATCCTTCGAAGGTAGATTGTACCCAAAAATCTACAACTTGGGTCAAATCGATATCTAACTTACGGAGTGCTACTAGATCCATGTGCGTCCAATTGCAACAGACTCTACACGAACCTCTTGGAAGTGACATGACTTGTAGTCTCCGCAACCAATTATAAATTTCTTTAGGAAAAATTCCTTAGAAAATTTCGTATAGGTCACTTGCAGATTTAGAAAATAGGACCCGATCCTTGACAATCTTTTCCCTCTGCTGTCGCAGCTCCACTTGTTGCGATATGAACTGGTCTAAGTGGTTATCCCACCAGCTTCGTAGTTCTCTCTCCATGATACCATGATTTAACTCCTAAATGAATTTTCAGGTCCCACAACGAAACCATTTTTTGGCAAAAAATGAGGTCTCTGAGCAAGACCCAGGTTCATGATAGAGGCCAAAAAGGTTTCCGCAGTAGGCTAGCACAACGCCGACATTTTCACTCTACTCCAAGGAGCAGAGTGTTTCACCTGAGGTGTGCCATGACCTTAGTAATATTAGGAGACAGATCATGGACTAGATGATTACAACCATGAAGAACAACTAAAGGAACTTGAAACAACAAAAATATCTCACTACTATGTATATTCTATTGCTCATCAAGCATGTTCAGGATGTTGAATTAAAATTTTAAATGGGGCATACATTCATATTAAGAAACTGCTTAACACTCAACTCAGAACATTAAACATAGCAATAACCATATTTCATTATCAATATAAAACGGTATACATCACTCTGTAGAGTCTATTACAATGTGATTCAGTATAATGGAGATCTCATAGAGCTCTCCTACGGCTCTGCTCTCTCTATCAGTCCTCTGTCACACTGAATAACTAACTCATCTATGCTGGATGATTTCCTATTTGTTCTTCTGCCAACGTGACTATCAGTGTTTCCTCTTTTCCTGCTCTGCTACTTGCCTCTTCTTCTTGATTACTGGGAGTTCTGCTGATTGTCCTTGTCTCCCATAACTGCCATCTGCACTGTTCTCCACAACTGCCATGCCACCTATCCGAAATCGTGACAACTACCTGTCTACCTTGATTGCACTCACCCACCCATTCTCCACAACTCAAAACTGTTTCTTTTTCAAAAAAAAGGCCCCAACAAGAATTCTCTGATATTATTTCTCTTCCAACAGTAGGCCAAATTTCATTGTGTGATGGAGCAGACTCAACTTAATTATTTCATTGATGGAATCTCAGCATTTCCTTGAAGTAATTTGAGTGCTAGTGCTGGCTATTTTAAACCTAGGAGGATAGGTATATCCAACAGGCCAAGTACTAGAATTTTCATACAACATTTCATGGTGTTGAGAGTGAATTCTGAGATCAGTTGCTAAGTCATTCATCAGATTTATTTCACATATATCAAGAGATATAATTGGTTAAATTCCGGGCAAGTTCTATTCGCTGAGCTATTATTCATTCATAGGTGGCCAAGCTTAATATTACAAGGCTGAGTTCATTTTAACACCTTCAAAATTGAGCATTTATTGTGAATTATTACCAATTTGGTCTGAGTTTTTGAGAAGGCATATCACTAATCATTTTTGAGTGCATAATATTTTCCAGGTGTCAGAATAAGATTCCCATGGGCTAAGTACATCCATGAAGCCTTCCATCTGCATTTCTAAGAGTCTGTTTACCAAAAAACACATTGGAGGCAGAGTATATTTACAATAGAGGACCAAGGACTTCCATTTTGATTGAAGCCAAGCTATTAGTGCTCACATTTGGAGACTAAATTGCTATCAATTTTCCATCTTGTTGAAGAAAATTTATAATTCCTAGATATTGAACATCGCCTTGTAAATTGCCAAATTCAAAAGGATATTTTTCATAACGGCCTCAACTATCATTTTCTATAGATAAATAAACGTGTTTTCTTATTTGGTTTGCTAGTTTCTCTTTCTTTTTTCCTTTCATATTCAACCTAGTTGATTCTTATACATAAATATACCCTATTTTGAAAATTATGCCCTTACAATTGCTCTAACAAAAGTTTTCTTCACCAAGCTACTTTTCAGGCACAACATAGGTTAGACCATGAATCTGTATATGAAATATGGAAATAATTCACAATAACCATAGTCACACATGCTATCTATGAATAATTACAATCACTACCACACAGGGAACACTTTGATAATAGTGAAAATTTTGAGTGAGCTCTATTCCAATTACCAACCTAGTTGAGAGACCTCAAGCATCCTACAATATCTTAACTATGGAATTATTCTGATATGAAGGCTTGATTTTGAGAAGTGATATCAAGGAGAAATATATATTACAAACAAATCAATATTTAAATTTTATGGAAGGAATCATCCCAACTATTTCTTAGGATTGCTCATCTACCTTGTGGCCAATTGAGCCCAACAAAAAAAATATACAACTAAATAATTTCCAATCCATAGAAAGGTAAAGGCTTGAGAATGGTTTCATGACTAGTTGTGACATGCAGGTATCCTCTTTAGGGTTTTTAACACTCATTAGGAGAAAATAAATTCTTGTGATTTCAAGGCGACTCTGTCATGGCTATGGACGCTCATTAGTAGTGGGGAAACACGAGAAAATCATCTTTAATGCTCAATATTTAACTCTCATGAAAGATCTATATCATAGCAGCATCAGATTCTAAAGTGGAGAGGTAATCCCTTTTTACAATCTATGTCGTTTAAGTCCTTCCTTAAGTTTCAACCAAAATCAGTAAAGGGGAGTTCATGTAGTTCAACATTCCACAGTTCTAAGTAGTGATACCCTTGTGGTAGAAATAATATACCATGAAGGAACACTAATCACAAATGATTTGGTAGATATTCATGGGAACACTAAGATATTTATAGGTCCTACCATTGTATCTCTAATTGTTGTATTAGCCACTATAATCCCCTTTTATTCCACATAGTATCTTGTTTCCATAGGGTGCCACCTAACAAAAATTATTTGAATTCACCCTGCAAAACTTGATTGACCTTTCTCAATGTGATACCAAGTTTCTATGTCTCTTGAGACCCCTTAAGGTATATTCTAAGCACAACGGAGCATTTTTACTCAACCTAGCGATACAAGGAGCATTGTTTCTCAATCTAGCAACACACATGAGTATTGTTTCTCAACGAAGTGACATAGAGGAGCATTGTTTCTTAATACAGTGATACAAATGAGCATTATTTCTCATGCCAATGACACAGGGGAGGATTTTTTCTCAAGCTAGAATTACATTCACCCAAAATCTCCTCAACCTAGTGAAATGTAACTCAAGGAAAAGGATTGATGTTTGAGTGCAGGATTGAAATGTGAAGTGCAAGATTGATGTTTGAGTGCAAGAAGTTTCATAGGCTTGCAAGGTGATACAAAGATTATAAAAGATTTAATAGGTGCTACAAGAGATAAGGATCTATGTCCCAAAGTTGTGGAATAAGCAGAGAAGGTTTTTCCCTAGTTTAGGAATCAATAATAGGGAGGAAGGCTTAATAGTGTGGCTAGAAGGTTTCAACCACTGGGAAGGACATGTAAAGAGAGTGGCTATAGATATATTTCTCGTTATATTCCATGCAACCATGGTTTTAGGTGGTAAAAAATAAAAAACACGAGTGAAACCAAGGTTTCACCCATGGATTTGTGTACATGAGATGGAATTGATATGGTGAAAATTACCAACATCAAATGTATTGGTTTTTCCCTATAGTATTTGTAGATATTATAGCTATAAAAGGAGGATTGAGCTAGAGAATTTTGTGTGTGAATTCTATGGGTTTTCATGTTTATTGTCTCGCACAGGTCTGTATAAGGGTGCATGAAGGTTCAAGCATCACATTGTCTTCATATGGTAAGCAATGAATAAGGTATAAGGTATGAAGAGCATGATAAATGATCAATTCATTCTATTTGCTAACAATAGGCTACTCAATATGCATTAGTATATTTCAGATATCAATAAGCAAAGTTTTTGTTTTGCTACTTCCTATGAATGAGTGCATGATAATTATCTAATGCCTGTGAATGAGCGCATAAATGCTACTTTTTGGTGAAAACATAGCATGAAATTGTGTTTGCGTAGCGTGTCTGCAACGAATGCGTAGCGTTGGCTTCTTGATGGTGATGATTTGGTTAATTGTGCCTCTGAAATCTACTAGAGGTTGATGAGGGTGTATTCTATGCCTCCGAAGTAGTTTTGCATCACAAAAAATCCAAAAAAGTACTCAAAAGATGCATTTACCAAAACTGGTCCATGTGTGCTGAAATGAGGGCAGAGTGCTATTTTTAGGTATTTTTTTGCATTCCTGTGTAAAACTGACTACTGGTGAAGGAAATCGAGTGAAAATCATTAACATATAAGCTAAGGTATTTTTAAAAACGCAACCCATTCCTCATTTAGATGCATCCATTGATAAAGGTAGGGTGGGCATGCTAGCCTTTTTGTCGTTGCATTCCAAAGCTATGAAAATCCCTGGCCATCTTTTCAAACTTACAAGGCTCTTGTTATAGACACAAAAAAATACATAATGAAACCTTGTCGAATTCAACATGGGGCCTAAAATATTAAAAATTGTCTTTACTTTAAGGGCCTTTCTCACTGGAGCCACAAGTTTCATCATTGGATGGTATCTTGGAAACATAATGAAACCAATTCCAACCTCCATGACACATTGTTTGACTCCCTTGTAGTCTGGGCCGTCAGTTTCCATGGTCCATTTAGAGGAATTTGAGGGTTCATAGTGCCCAGTCCAATCTTCATGAAAATACATTCATCAATCTTTGCTGCATACACATCTCTCTCTGCTTTCATTATGTAATATTTGTAATTAGCTTTCAGCTAGTTGTAATATTAATTTTTTCTTTTTCTAATAAGATAGATTAATAAGTTGGTAGAGGGACCCATAAATCTCTTTAGTATGAATAAAACACTTATAATGTGAATGTGGGTCACTGCATCAGCATAATAAATCACTTTTGGGTGTGAATAGGGGATTAAGCATGTGGTCAGGGTCAAAGTTGACCAAATCAACAACGTTGTCATGGAGGTAGTGGAGGATTAATGGAGGACAACGCAATCATGATGGAGGAGTGTATGCATGAGAGTAGAATCTTCAATGAGTGGGGCCCAGGGTGAGGAAGACCACCAAGCATATAAGGAAGAGGATGGAAGCCATAGAAGGCATTCAAAGTATTGTTTATGTATTGGTCTTTTATGAATTTTTGCATGCTTCAGCTGTTTAGCAGAGTCTGCTGTGCTTTTTAGCATAAGGGTGTTTCTGAGCAGATATCCAACCCTCATCCTCGGGGAAATTCGAATGCCTACTCAGGAGAGGTTCATTGAGCATCAGTTACACTATCTGGCATCAAGCCAAGCTTCAACCACCACCCATAACACTCCTTCAGGACTGTGTTGTTTTGTAGGGCAATAACAATGGAGGGTTGATAGACCCAATTTCTGAGCTTGTTTTCCAGTGAGGGGAGAAGCTCTTCATCCAGAAGGCTAGCCAGGAAGTTGCTTGAGAGTTATTCCACCATATGGCATTAGGCCAAGCAACAACATTCACCCATAGCGTAGTATCCTCTAGAAACTGCGTTATTTTGTAGTGCCGTTGCAGTGGGAGGTCAAGTACCCAAGTTCTTGACCTTTTTTTCTAGTGAGGGGAGGAACTCTTCATTCGGAAACTTTGTGAGGTGGGGTATTAGCCATTGTAATATCATATCAGCCACCTCCCATCAGTGATCCAGCTACAGAGAGTTATTCAGCCCTAGGATATTCCCAATTAGCCATTGCTAGTTGGAATATTATATTTGCTCCAATTTGCAGTTAGAAGAATAAATGGGGTAGGGAGACCCTTAAATCTCTTTAATAGCAATAAAACAATCCCAATGTGAAAGGGGATCAAAATAGGAGGGAGAATAAATCCACCTTGGTGTGAAAGGAGGTAATGCAGGTGGACTAGATCCAGTTGATCAAATCAACATCACTGCTAAAAGAGGAGGGAAACCAGTAAGGACAACGTAGTTTTGAAGGAGGAATATTTTCAAGGAAGTCACCTCATTAATGAGTGGGGTTAGGGGTGAGGAGGCTCACCAAGGATAAGAAGGAAGGGATAGAAGCAAGGAGACCATTTAGTATTCATCTATTTTTGGTCTTTTGACTACTTGCATGCTTCAGCTGTTTAGCTGTGGTTGCAGCACTGTTTAGTGCAAGGGATTCTCATGCGGGAATTCCATCCTCTTCCTTGGTTCAGCTTGTTTAAGGGATCTAAGGGGAAGGTTCTGAGCTATATTTCCACTGTCCGACTTGGGGTCAAGCAGTCACCAACATCTACAGTGCAATCTCTTCCAGAAACTGCATCTTTTCTGAAGGTGAAGCAGTGGTAGGGTTGAATCCCTTGATTTTGTGCTAGTGCTTGAGGAGAAGGTGTCTATTTCTCTCTTGGAAGACTAGTAAGGAGGGCCTTTGGACATATTATGTATTGATCAGATATTTCATGTAATATTCAGTCATATCAAATACAGATTTACAGTAGACTGTGTGATTTTCTGCAGTACTGCCTTTTATACTTGTGTAATGCCGGAAACCCTTGACGGGTTGTCTTAATTCTTGTATAAAAGAGGCTTAACTCCATTTTATTGGATCTATGATTAATATAATATATAGACCTGTATTGATTCACATTTTTCTATAGAAACCATCATATGAATTATGCTATTTCAGTCTTCAGAAATTATGTTGTTGAAAGTCATGGGATTGGGGTGTTTTTGAGCTATATTGAGCCGGGGAGATCTATTTAATGTAGCTACGATGATTTTTTTTTGATGCCATTTGGTATGTGAGGTCCATACAACATACATAAGAGGATACAAGTCCTTTTTCATGTTTCTATAGCGTAATTTTCTGAATACAACGTTTTCACTGACAATAGTGCAACAATTCCTGAAAAGGAATATTACAGTGGTATCGGAGCTCTGCTCTTGGCTCAGCTTGTGGGGATAATCTATATACAGTATGGAGGAAAATATATTTCAAAACTCATACTTCAGACCATGCATAAAATTTCAAGAGACCTCATGGGAATGAGGCATAAAGGAGACTCTATAGGGTTTTGCCATGAGGCAAGCACCAACACTTCACATGGTATGGAGCATTCAGCTGCACTAAAATGCTCTACCATGCCCTCATTCCTATCTGGGGAAGATGAGGAGGAAAACCTAGGTAATTATTTTGAGGAATATGAATCCCAATCTCAGAAGTTCAAAGAACACTTGAGCTTTCAGGAGTTTTGCCGGATCAAGGATGGGAGGAGAGTTAATTTTCATCAAAAGAAGGGAATTTTTATGCAGGGATCATACCTACAACATAGTATGGGAAGGTTCTTCTTACCTACATATGATGTAACACCTAAGTGTATAGCCAAGGCTTGGGTGGAGAAGCTGGACACTTATTTTCAGCTCAACAAGGTTTCTGAAATAGAAGCCATCAAAATAGATGCACTGCACTTAGAAGGGGAGAGTCATGAATGGTGATTTCATGGATTAACCACACTTGGGCATGATCACATCACTTCATACTCAGTATTTACCAAAATACTAGTAGAAATATTTGATCCAAGAGATCTAGAAGCCCATTTTTTCAAGTTAACCAAGCTCAAACAGGAGGGAGATCTTGAAGACTATATTGCTGAATATTTGCAGCTCTCAGTGATGGTATACAACCTCACTATGAGTAGGAAGGTATGCATGTTTTTTGATGGGATGGTTGAACCATTGCATGGGTTGGTCAAATCCACTAAACCAACCACTCTCCTTGAAGCTATGGATAAATATAGAGACTGGCAACATACCTTGCCTAAGGAAAAAACATTACTGCAGCAAGATATTTCTTCAGGGCCAAAGAAGACAATCCTTGATCATGATTTGAAGAAATAAAGGAAGGAAGGGTTTTGTCTTGCTTATCAGAAACCATGGGTGCCAAACCATGAATGTGTTGCAGGAAAGATACATTATATTGAGACCTTCTCCAAGGAGGGGGAGGAGGCCAATGCTGTACCATTAGTAGAAGAATTTGATCCAAGAGGGGGAGCTATTGCAGCATTAAGAGGGGTCCAAAAATATCTAACCTTGAGGGTAAGAGGTACTATTATGGGGTAAAGAGTGTCAGTGCTGATAGATAGTGGAGCTACTTATAATTTCATTGATGCACAGCTGGTATAGAGGAGAGGGATCCACATGGAGGAGTTTGAGGGATTCTCGGTCATGGTTCTAGGAGCTAGAACCATACAGTGTGCCAAATATGTTCCGACACTATCCATAACCATGGGGACTTATACATTAACATACTGCTTCTTTATGGTTGATATTCTAGATACCAATGTCATATTGGGGGTCCAGTGGTTGATCACTATTGGGAGAGTTACCACTGATTCGAAAACTCTGGAGATGGAATGTACAGAAGGGAAGAATGGTAAACATCAAAAGATCAAGGACATAAACACATACCCCCCTTAGATTGTTTCAGCACACAAAATGGAAGCATATCTATGTAGAGTAGATATAGAATGGGCAGTAGAACTAAATATATCAGAAGCAGGAGGCAAGGATTCACCAGTACATCCAGATATACAATCTCTTTTAGACCAACATTCTACAGCGTTTGGAGATATTCCACCAGGGAGGCCTCCTGACCGGGGGTTTGAACATACTATTGAGTTGGATCAAGGAATACAAGCAGTACTCACCACTCCTTGCAGGCATCCCAAGGCTTATAGGGATGATATTGAGAGGGTCATCCAATAGCGATTGGCTCTAGGACACATCAGGCCTAGTACCAGTCCTTTTTCTTCTTTAGTGGTCTTAGTAAAGAAGAAGGATGGCACATTGAGGATGTGAATTGATTATAGAGCATTGAAAAAGAAGACCATGAAGAATAGGTACCCCATGCCTTGGATCGATGAACTAATGGATGAGCTGAGGGGATCTAAATACTTCTCCAAGATTAATTTGAGATTTGGGTATCATCAAATCAAGGTGAGGAATCAGGATATCCCCAAGACACTGTTCATATGTCACTATGGGAATTTTGAATTTTTGGTGATGCCCTTTGGATTGACCAATGCCCCAGCAACTTTCCAATATTGCATGAACCACATCTTCCATGGTCATTTAAGGAAGTTTGTATTGGTCTTCTTTGATGATATTCTTATCTATAGTCGCACTTGGGAGGAGAATTTGCAGCATATTGAGATAGTTTTACATATTCTCAAGGAGCAGCAATTCTATGCCAAGCTCTCCAAATGTGAGTTTAGACTCACATAGATTCTTTATTTGGGTCAAATCATTGGAGTGGATGGAGTAAGGGTGCATGAGGAGAAGATCTGGGCTATCAGAGATTGGCCTGACCCCAAGAATGTCACAGAATTCTAGGGATTTGTAGGCATATGTACTTATTACTGGAAGTTTGTAAAATGGTTCTCACAACTAGCAACACCACTCACAAAATTGACCAAGAAGGGAGCTTTCACCTGGACACCTACAGTGCAGAGGGCTTTTGATAAGATCAAATAGGTAATGAGTAGCTGCTCTGTATTAGTTTTGCCTGATTTTTCTCAACCTTTTGTTCTAGAATGTGATGCATCAGGTGAAGGGATTGGAGCAGTCTTGATGCAAGGAGGGTATCGTATAGCCTTTGAAAGTAGGAAACTGCTTCCTCATGAAAGGTTACACCCCATCTATGATAAAGAAATGTTGGCTATCATGCATGCATTAGCCAAATTCTGATAGTACTTGGTGGGGAATAAATTAAGGGTGAAGACTGACCATAATAGTCTTAGATTCTTTCTTGAATAGAAGCAGCTCCAAGAAAGACAATAGAAGTGGGTGAGAAAAGTCCAAGCATATGACTTTGACATAGAATATGTCAAGGGGAAGAGAAATGTAGTGGCTGATGCTCTATCCAGGAGACCTACAACGCTGTCCTTGAGGGGCATGGATGCAGATTGGAAGGCTCAACGTTTAGTTGAGTATTCCAAAGATGATTTTGCATATGAGATACTTGATGGAATGGTATCGGATGAGAGGTATAGGGTGATGGATGAGGTCATCTATTATTGGAACCAGATCTTCTTGGCTAAGAACTCCAAACTCAAAGGGAAGATCTTACAAGCATCACATGATTCCCCACTTGCAGGGCATCAAGGCTTCACAAAGACTTATAGGGCCATAAGGGAGAGATTCTCATGGAAGGGTCTCAAGGAGGATGTGCTCCAACATTTTAAAGAGTGCACAGTTTGTTAGTAGAACAAGGGACTAGAACACACCCACCCTGCTGGGTTACTGCAACAAGTACCTATTCCGGATGGGAAGTGGGAGAGCATCTTTATGGACTTCATCACCGGCCTACCTACAGTGCAGGGTAAGAATTGTATCTTTGTAGTTGTTGATAGACTAACAAATTACTCTCATTTCTTTGCCATTTCTGCACAATATAATGCTTCACAAGTGGTTGAGCTTTTCTTCAGATATGTATTTAGACTCCATGGTCTCCCAAGGACCATAGTGAGTGATCAGGACAACTGCTTCATGGGTCGATTTTGGTAGGAAATTTTCCAATTAGTGGGGACTAATTTGACACCAAGCACTAGCTATCACCCAAAAACCGATGGACAGACTGAGATAGTGAACAAGTGGCTGGAAGGCTACTTGAGAAACTCTGTTGCAGGGCAGCAGAGGGCTTGGCTGCGTTGGTTCCACTTGGGGGAGTATTGTTACAACACTACTCACCATATGTCTATTGGTATGACTCCATTTTGGGCCCTATATGGGTATGATTCACTCTCATTTTCTGATGTTATGTTTGGGGCAAGTAAGGCTCCAAGAGAAAAGGAATGGATTCAGGAGAATCAAGACATACTTAGAGCCCTCAAAGACAACATTGCTACTGCCCAAAACCAACAGAAGTTTTATGCAGACCGTGGTCGGGTAGAGAGACATTTTGAGGTAGGAGATCTAGTCTCTATGTGCCTTTAGCCTTATATATAGTCTACAAATAAGGATAAGGGGGTTGAAAATCTCAAACCGCGTTTTTATGGGCCATACAAGGTGATCGGTTGTGTTGGTAAGGTATCATATGAGCTGGAACTTCCTAAAGGGAGCAAGATCCATAATATTTTCCATGTCTCTTGCCTCAAGAAGGCCATTGGGAGAGATATAGTTGCCAACATGGATCTCCCCCCCATTGATGATGAGGGCCACCTAATTTTGCAACCAGAAGCAATCTTAGACACAAGGGAGAGGCAACTAAGAAGTAGAGTGATCAAGGAATATCTGATTAGATGGAAGAATATACTAGATGAGGATGCCACTTGGGAGGAGAGAAGATCTTGCAGCATCCTTCTTTGCTGTTGCTTGAGGGCAAGCAAATTTTGAGCGGGGAGGACTGTAATATTCCCAATTAGCCATTTCTAGTTTGAATATTATATTTTCTCCATTTTGCAGTTAGAAGAATAAATGGGGTAGGGAGACCCTTAAATATCTTTAATAGCAATAAAACAATCCCAATGTGAAAGGGGATCAAAATAGGAGGGAAAATAAAGTCACCTTGGTGTGAAAGGAGGCAATGAAGGTGGACTAGATCCAGTTGAACAAATCAACAGTGCTACTAAAAGAGGAGGGAAACCAGTAAGGACAACACAGTTTTGAAGGAGGAATATTTTCAAGGAAGTCACCTCATTAATGGGTGGGGTCAGGGGTGAGGAGGCTCACCAAGGATAAGAAGGAAGGGATAGCAGAAAGGAGAGAATTTAGTATTCATCTATGTTTGGTCTTTTGACTTCTTGCATGCTTCATCTGTTTAGCTATGGTTGCAGCACTATTTAGTGCAAGGGATTCTCATGCTGGAATTCCATCCTCTTCCTTGGTTTAGCTTGTTTAAGAGATCTAAGGGGAAGGTTCTGAGCTATATTTCCACTATCTGAATTGGGGTCAAGCAGTCACCAAAATATACATCGTAGTCTCTTCCAGAAACTGCATATTTTTTGAAGGTGAAGCAGTGGTAGGGTTGAATCCCTTGATTTTGTGCTAGTGCTTGAGGAGAAAGTGTCTATTTCTCTCCTGGAAGACTAGTAAGGAGGGCCTTTGGAAATTTTATGTATTGATCAACTATTTCATGTAATATTCAGTCATATCAAATACAAAGCTGCAGTATATTGTGTGATTTTCTGCAGTACTGCCTTTTATACTTGTGTAATGCCGGAAACCCTTGCTGGGTTGTCTTAATTCTTGTATAAAAGAGGCTAAAACTCCATTTTATTGGCTCTATGATTAATATAATCTCTAAACTGTATTGATTCACATTTTTCTGTAGAAACCCTCATATGAATTACGCTATTGCAGTCTTCAGAAATGCTGTTGTTGAAAGTCATGGGATTGGGGTGTTTTTGAGCTATATTGAGCTAGGGAGATCTGTTTAATGTAGCTAGGATGATTCGTTTCTGATGCCATTTGGTATGTGAGGTCCATAAAACATATATAAGAGGATCCAAGTCCTATTTCATGTTTCTATAGCATAATTTTCTGAATACAACGTTTTCACTGACCATAGTGTAGTAATTCCTAAAAAGGAATATTACAGCTACATTTTGCACATTTTGCATTTTGAGTATTTTTGGAAGCCCTTTCTGGGTTGTATTGGAATAGTGCTAGAGAGCATAGATCTCTGATCTTGACATTTTCTAAGCACTATATCAGCAAATCCATGTATTTACATTTACAGTAGCAGTTAACTCCAATAGAAACTGCGTTTTATTAGCCTCCGACATTCTGTATAGTAGTTGTTCTTCATATTTTATGTATCGGGTCTCTAGAGGCTTGTTTTTCTTGGCTTGAGTGTCTTTTTCCTCAAGATATTGTACAAATTTTCTGCTATAATCTTTATTAGAATGGCTATCTGATCTCCTCTCATTTTATGTGTTGATGTGTCATTGCATTTTTCAGTTTTATATTCTATATTCTTGTCTTTTCCATTTTGGGATATTACAGTGGTATCAGAGCATGATCTCTGGCTTAGCTTGTGGGCACTACATCTTATGACACCAGAAGATGAAGTAGAAAGAAGAGATCCATAATGGTGGAAGGATTAAGTTTTGCCACACTTCTCTTTAGATATATGCAAGATATCTCGAAGGAGGTCAAAAAAATGAGAAGAGAGAGGCAAAAAGATACCTCAAGAAGGTTTCAGAATGAGGAAGGTCAAAGCACTTCCTATCAACAACATAAACAACCAACAATGCAAAGATCTCCACAACACTTTTCTATGTCCACTTTCCTTGTAGAAGGAGATGAATGACATGGATATGGAGGATACATAGAGCATGAGAGTCTGAGTAATTATCTGCAGATTAAAAATCTCAATCTAGAGCATTCAAGGAGAATCTAAATCTCCAACAATTCTTTTATATCAAAGAGAATTGGAGACCCTGCAGCAGCAGTGAAAGAAAAATGCATAATATATTTTTGCCTACATTTAATGGGTCATCCAAAAGCATAAAAACGTCTCAGAGAAAGAAGTTAGATGCGTTCTTCCTGCTACATCTAGTAGTAGAAAGAGAAGTTGTTGAGATTGCAGCGCTGCACCTTGAGAGTGAAGTAGAGGATTTGTGGTTCATCCATTTGAAACATGCAAGAGTGACTGCTTATACATATTTTACTCAAAGGCTGATCAAGAAGTTCGATAGAAGAAAATCAAAGGTAATTCCCATTGATACATTTCTCGACATTGATGAAAAATCACATGAGGAGCCAAGGGAAGATGTCAGCACTATCACTCTGGAAGAGGAGAAAATTCCACCACCACTAGATGTAGAATAACTTGCATCAGGAGAAGGAACACTTGCGTCTTTGCAAGATGGTCTTGAGCTCTTGACACTGGGAGTCCCATGCATGATTCAGGAGATGCACAAGGAGGAGCCAGATACCAGCGCTGGTGCAGTAGTAGAGGAGAAGCCATCACCATCACGAGCAGTTGGAGAAGCCATTACACCAGTTGGAGGAACATTTGTAGCTTTGCAAGATGTTCCCAAGTTTCAGATGATCCAAGGTTTGCAAACATTTTCATCCCATGTTATTTCAACACCTCAGTTTGAGATTTGTGGGATCATGCCATCAAGGAGATTTCATAACCAAGGGTTAGAGAACCTTGCTGATTTGGAGCAGCAAACTATCACTGCGCAGAGGATCCTTGACTTGTTCAAGGAGGAGATATATAGCCATCCTAGTTTTTCATTGATGAGCTACACACAACACTTTGTGTTGAAGTGTGGAGTTTCATAAGATTGGATGAGCATAGTCCTAACCATTACAATGCCGGGCTATGAGTTCAACATTGCGTATGGCCATGAGAGAACAAATGCACCATCATGGAGATCAGCATCGCTGTCACTGAAGAGTAGTGATGAGTTGGGGGCCCAACTACTGTTGGAGCATTTCGATGACCACTTCACTCATGAAGCATTGGATGGGCAGATGGTAGACGATAGACCTCTAGTTATGATAGATAACATCTCCCATTATTATGATAGATATTTCTTGATAAGCACCTCACAACTCAAAGAGAAGTTTTTTCCTATAGCATATGTAGAACCTCATGGGTTCTACTGGGTCATCGATGAGAGGTTCTCATGGAAAGAACTCCAGGAGGTTGGAATTCAACATATCATGGAGTGAAAATATTATCATCAAATTGGGGAGGATGGTATTTTCCATTGGCTGGAGACCAAGTTGGAGCATGATATGAGTCATCACCCATAGTTGGATGAATGGGTGAGGATGATGAGAAAGTGGCTGGTGAGCTACTTGTAGATCTATGACACAGGGCAGCAGGAGGCATGGCTGCACTAGTTACTCTTGAGAGAGTTTGGCCATCACATGACATATTATATGTCAATGGGTGTATTGTTGTTTGGGACATCGCATGGCACTCACATGATGTGGCAGCATGGAGTTTGGATATGTTGGGTTAATGTGACATTATACATGTTAATCATCATGTTCTTGCTCCATGGCTTGTATGATGATGATATGAGGTGGCAACAAGAGTCACTATTGTTTTGGTTACTCTTGGGAGAGTATGAGATGACTTTCTCCCATGACCTGCATGATGTTTCAGGAGTGAATGATGGCACAATTCTATCCTTTGAGAGTCGAGATATGCTTCCATACAGGAAGGATACTTCCATATATGGTAAGGGGTTTTTGGCACTCATACGTGCATTTTCCAAACTTAGGAAGTTTTGTAGGAGCAATATCTTCCAAGTGAAGATTGACCACCATAAAATTCAATCTTATCTTGAGAAAAAGCATCTGCAAGGAGGAAAAAAAAGGAGGAGTAGCAGTATTCGAGTATGTGGCTTTGGCATTAAGCATGTCAGGGGATGTGTAGTTTGATTGAATATTGAGGAGGAAAACAACCATCCATCAAGGTTGTTACAATCAATCACTTTTCTGGGAGAGAGATGGGAGAGCTCACCTATGAACCTCATCACCAGCTTGCCAAAAATACATGGTAAGGGTTGTGTCTTTGTACTTATTGATCATCTAACAAATTATTTTGATTCCTTTACCATTTATATACAATACATTGCTTCATAAGAGGGCAAGCCTCTCCTTGGACTTCATGGTCTTTTTAAGACCAAAATAAGTGATGGAGATAGCCACTTCTTCTATGGCTGTGGGCAAGTGTTGTTATATTTTGGGTATACTCAGTTGACACCCAATGCCATTTACTACTTCCAAGTAGATGAGAAAATAGGCAAAAAAAGCAAGTGGTTGGGAAGCTACTTGCCACGTTATGTTTAGGGGAAACAACGAGCCAAAATATGTTGGTTCCACTTGGGGAACTATTGTCACCGTACGGATTTTCATATGAAACTTAGTATATTTCTCCTTTGAATTCCATATTGTGATGATGGTGTATTCACTATATGTGGAATGGCATGGGCAAACAAGGTTTCTAGAACCAAAGATTGGATCCTAGAGAGTCTCGATGCATTCTGGCATCTTGAGGACAACATTATTGCTACCCATGATCAACAATGGTTCTACATAGATCATATATGGGGAGTGAGATAGCGTGGGGTGAGAAATTTGGTCTATCATTTTCATCCATACCCCACTACATTGCAGAAGCAAGGCATTGATGAGCTTTTCTATGGGCCACACATGGTGATCCATCTTGTTGGGAGAGTAGCATATGGATTGGGGCTTCTCATTGGGATTAAGATCCCCAAAATTTTTCATATATTATGCCTCAAGAGGGTCCTTAGACAACATGTGGTTGCCTCCATGGATATACCAGTTCTTCATGATGAGAGCCATTTGGTTTCATCACCAAAGGTTATCTTGAACACTTGGGAGGAGCAACTAGGGAACATATTTATTGGAGAGCATCTGGTTCAGTGGAGGAGTTTATCAGATAAGCATGCTATAGGGGATGGAGAGGATATTTTGTAGTGCCCATCCTTGCAGTTTCTCAAGGACAAGCCACATTTGGGAGGGGAGCACTGTAATATTCCAAATTAGCTTTCAACTAGTTAGAATATTAATTTTTTCTTTCGCTAATAAGATAGATGAATAAGTGGGTAGAGTGTTTGAAATACTGGGGGGGAGGGTGAATCCGTATTCCTTTCAATTAGAGCATTATTTAATCTTCAATTATTATCAGTGTTTGTACAATGATAACAACAAACAATAGGAACACAAATGCATATAGTTTTTAAGGTGAAAACCCACTCCGGGACAAAAACTACCTAATGCTTTTCTAATAATTCTTTAATATTCAACTCCAATTGAAAATAAAGCTCCAACTTCCTAGAATCTAGAAAAGCATTATTCTCTAGCTCCCACAGGATGGATGCTCCAATGCCTAATATTCTTTAGTAGTCAACTGAACGGGTGCTCCAACACCCAATGAGCTACAAATCACCCTAGCACCACCCTACCACCCTATAGAAGAATAAAAGAAAAATGGACTCCCGTACCAGGGAAAATGGTCCACTTTACAATGATATAGAATGATGCAAAAGAAGAAGATATAATAGACCATAACCCCAACTTTGACACAACCACCTAATGATGATCCTAGACCTCCCAACACTGCCTATTCAACCCTTGGCAGATAGACACTAGTACAATTTGTACAATAATGTATTTACAATGACTAAGTACAATGATACCTTTACAATGATTGTATGCAGTGATGCCCACTTGAAGACTTCATATGATGAAATTCTTGCTGCTGTCATGCTACCCTCTGGTACACCTTGCTTTGCTTTGCTGCTATAGAAAGTCTGGTCCTTTGCAACTCTTGACAACATAGGATCTAGCTTTTTCTTTCCTTCTAGGAGCTCGATATTGAATTTGGTGTATCTATGTTATTTCAGATCCTCAATATCTGATTTTTGGTCCTATATTATTCCTTTGAGTTGTATTTACAATGCCACAGGTCTGACCCAATTTGGATTCTTCAAGAGAGAGTTATACCCAATCTCTCACAATGCCCTAATTATGGAATATTTCAGCAGAGCGCACTTTTACAGCATACCATGTGTCATTGTTTCTTCATTTGGCTCTAAAATTGATCAAGAACATAGTATAGACTATTCACTATCTTCCAATTTTTACAAAATTCCAATCCGATACTCAGAGAGAGAGTTATGATGAATTTACCAAGGTCACTTCTTTGAGATGAATTTCAGGAGCCTTCAAAAACCCTGACTTCCACAGATCATATCTTCAAAAATATTACGTACCTTGATCTAAAATTTTTACAGAAACTTCCTCAGGATTGCGGCTTCGCCTCATAAAAATTTAAGCTTCTAAACCTTCGCAGAATTTTTTTTAGAGCGCAAATGCCACGATGACCTGTTTCAGATGGTGAAATCCCTTGCCTAAGGAGGAAATGAAGATCATAATTTATATAAATGCTTAAGTTGAGAGGGCCTTCATAAAGTGATCGTGGGAGGGATTTTAGGGGCTTAAAAGATATTAATTATGACTTTTCAATGACCCATGACCCAATCCCATGGGGTTTTATCCCACTAACTGGGGGTACAAACTTCAAACATGAATATCTCTCAAACCGTGAAGAATTACATGGCGTGCCATATATCAACGGAAAAATCTCAACAAGTAGAAACCATCAAAAGCATTATTGAGCTAGAATATATTAATTTTGTAGGTCAAAATTCCCATGCAATATTGGGTTAGTCCCTGGTGCTGCTTGGGTTGACATCAATGACAATCGCTGATCAACAATCTCCCCCTTTGGCATTGATGGCAACACAAGTACTCCCCCTACGATCATGACACCTCTTCCTACAACATTCTCTCCCCCTTTGACATCAATGGAAAAGGATAACTCCCCCTGAAACAAAACCATCCTGTGGACCTGTACACACTTCCAATCCCCTTGACACACAACCGTCCTGCAGACCTGTAATCTACTTCCAATCCCCCTTTATATTCTGAAAAAGGAAAATCTAATGAGAACTTGGGAGAATCCCAAGCTTCTGGCGAAGATATTCCAATGCTGGCGAATATTTCATATGTGATTCTTTTGGTGCTGCTTGGAATCTTGCTACTTGTCCAACTGCTTGCATAACATCTGGCCGAGAGGCTGTTACATATAGAATACTACCAATCATAGATCTGTACAACTTCTGATCCACATCCTTAGATGAGTCGTCTATGCTCAATTTGCAACATGTTACCATTGGAGTAAGGACGGGTTTGCAATCTTCCATTTTGAATTTCTTGAGCATTTCCTTGATGTACTTGGCTTGAAATATAAATATTCCTTTCTCTTGCTGAGATATTTGAAGCCCTAAGAAGTATGTCAGCTCACCAAGTAAGGACATCTCGAAATCACTTTGCACCTTTGTAGCAAACTTCTTACTTAGTCGATCATCATTGCTACCAATTATTGTATCATCCTCTTTAGCTATTAGACATGCTTTAGTTGCTTCATCCAGAACATATATGTCGTTTGGAGCTCGACTTGCTGTAGCCATAATTTCACCATACACGCCTTTCCTGATTTCACATTTCGTGGAGTTGAATAGTATTGTGTGTCCTTGATCACACACTTGTCCAACACTGAGCAGATTGTGATTCATGTTTTCAACCAATAGAACATTCTTGGCTAGAACATCTTTTCTTCCGAGAGTGACAGTACCTGATCCTATAACATTTGAAGATCCATCATTTTCAAAGGACACGGTTCCATCCTTCTTCTCTTTCAAAGATACAAATTTATTTCTATCTCCAGTCATATGCGTTGAGCAACCGCTATCAACATACCACACATCTTTGTTCTTTTGAGCCTTGAGAGCGAGAGCACAATTATCATTCTTCTTCTTCTTCCATGTTCGTTCATTCTGTGGCTTCGAAGATTCTTCCGGAGGATTTTCAAGTCTGCAGTCTTTGGCTATGTGTCCAAAGTTTCGACATTTGTAACATTCAATATTATTTCTTAAATGTTCAAATCTATTGATGTTTCGTTGAGCCCTGGGAGGTTCATATTTGACAGATCTCCTAGAATTGTATTCGTTCCTAGGGTACGTGTGACATTCTACAGCTTTATGACCAAATTTTCCACATGAATAATAGTAGCCATAAAAAATATGTTGGTACCTGGATGGAAATTTTCGTCGAGGAATTGTCTTCCAAGGCTGTTCTTGCGAATCTTGTCCAACGAAGTCTACATGCATGTCAGATCTCATAGGTTCATTGTATTTTGTTGTAGAAGGTCTTGCTTCTTCTTCTTTGTAACTGATGCCAGTTTTTTCATTGTAAGATCGTTGATTGTTGATGAGTTCTTCCAATGCCCTTGAGCTGTTGTCATAGTTTTGGATAGTTTTCCTTTATTCATTTCGTCACGCAGTGAGACTACTTCGGCTTCTAATTCCTCCCTTTCTTGGTTGCTTTCTTCCAACTTCTTTTGAAGTGACTCTTCAATGCATTTGTGTTCTTCAACTTCAATTTTGAGACCTTAAGCTTGTTCTTCAAGAGTTTTGGAATGGATCTTCTCTGCCTTGAGTTCTTTTATAAGCTTGATTGCTTCCTCATAGAATTATTCTATAGTCCATCCTTCTTCTTCATTGTTTGATACCTCTTGTTTATTGTGATTGGGTTTATTGTGCTTGGCCATAAACAATACTCTCTCATTGGCTTCTTCTTCACTGTCATTGTCTTCATCGGATGATGAGATATATTCTTTAGAGAGAAAGTTCTTTTTGGATCCTTGCTTGTTGAATTTCTTAAAGCCTTTCTTTCCTTTCGAGTTGCCATTACTTCTGTTTGGAAATTTTGCAATTTTTAGTTTTCTCGTGAAGTAAGCATATTCTTCATCTGAAAGAGCTTCTTCATTATCTCCATTTTCTTCACACTTGCAGGTGCATGTCTTTTCAATTGAAGGTTGTTTATCCTTATTGGTTTTCTTAGATGCAACGAACGCAGTTTCTAGATGCGAAGTACCCTCTTCTTCATCAAGTCTCATTTCATATGCTATGAGAACTCCATGTAATTCCTCTTTGTTGAGTTTGTCCAGATTTTCGCTGTATTCTAAGACCGATACCTTTGGGTTGAATCTCCTTGGTAACGTTCTAAGAATCTTTCGTATAATAGTCTTCTCATCAACTGGCTCTCCCAATCCTTCTAGAGTATTGGTTATTTCATCAACGTATTGGAAGTATGCAGCAATGTTGCAATCTTCTTTCATTCTGAGTTGCTCAAATTTTGCTCTATAGATTTGAGGCTTTGCTTCTTTGACATTTGAGTCACCTGCATATATATTCTCAAGCTTGTCCCATACATTTTAGCGATTTACATTGTTTCCTTATGATAATCAGATTCAATAAGTCCATTGATAATAATATTCTTTGCTTTTGCATCATTTACCAAATTCTTCTTACCTTGTTCATCTGTAGTTGATGTAAATCCATTTTGAACATTGTCCCATACTTCATAACCTTGCGCTAAGAGATAGACCTCCATTCTTCCTTTCCAGAGTACATAATTATTTTCATTGAATAGAGGTACCCCATTCTTGGTATGCTCCATGAACTCCTTCTAGCTGTTAAACTGCTATTGAAGGAACCAAGCTATGATACCAATTGTTGGAAATACTGGGGGGGGCGGTGGTGAATTAGTATTCCTTTCAATTAGAGCATTAGTTAATATTCAATTATTATCAGTGTTTGTACAATGATAGCAAAAAATAGATGAACACAAATGCATACAGTTTTTAAGGTGGAAACCCACTCCGAGACAAAAACTGCCTAGCGCTTTTCTAATAATTCTTTAATATTCAACTCCAATTGAAAATAAAGCTCCAACTTCCTAGAATCTAGAAAAGCATTCTTCTCCAGCTCCCACTAGATGGACACTCCAACGCCCGAGATTCTTCAGTAGTCAACTGAATGGATGCCCCAACACCCAATGAGCTACAACTCACCCTAGCACCACCCTACCACCCTATAGAAGAATAAAAGAAGAATGGACTCCTGTACCAGGGAAAATGGTCCACTTTACAATGATATAGAATGATGCAAAAGAAGAAGATATGCTAGACCATAACCCAAACTTTGACACAACCACCTAATGATGATCCTAGACCTCCCAACACTGCCTCTTCAACCCTTAGCAGATAGACACTAGTACAATTTGTACAATAATGTATTTACAATGACTAAGTACAATGATACCTTTACAATGATTGTATGCAGTGCTGCCCACTTGAAGACTTCATATGATGAACTTCTTGCTGCTATTATGCACCTTGGTTGCTGCTCTTGTCATGTTACCCTCTGCTACATCTTGCTTTGCTTTGCTGCCGTAGAAATTCTAGTCCTTTGCAACCCTTGACAACACATGATCTAGCTTTTTCTTGCCTTCTAGGAGCTCGATATTGAATCTGGTGTATCTCTATTATTTTAGATCCTAAATATCTGATTTTTGGTCTTGTAGTAGTCCTTTGAGTCGTTTTTACAATGCCACAGGTATGACCCAATTTGGATTCTTCAAGGGAGAGTTATACCCAATCTCTCACAATGCCCTAATTATGGACTATTTCAGCAGAGCACACTTGTACGGCGTGCCACGTGTCACTGTTTCTTCATTTGGCTCTAAAATTGATAGAGGGAAAATTAAATACTGTGCACTATCTTAACATTTTTATGGAATTCCAATCTGATACTTAGAGAGAGAGTTATGATGAATTTACCAAGGTCACTTCTTTGAGATGATTTTCAGGAGCCTGCAAAAACCCTGACTTCCATAGATCATATCTTCAAAAATATTGTGCACATTGATCTAAAATTTTTATAGAAGATTCCTCAGGATTTCAGCTTTGCCGCATAAAAATTTCAGCTTCTGAACCTTCGTGGAAAAAAAGTTAGAGCGAAAATTCCATGGTGACCTGTTTCAGATGGCGAAATCTCTTGCCTAAGGAGGAAATGAAGATCACAATTTATATAAATTCTTAAGTTGAGAGGGGCTTCATAAAGTGAACATCAGAGGGATTTTAGGGGCTTAAAAAATATTAATTATGAATTTTCAATGACCCATGACCCAATCTCATGGGGTTTTAGCCCACTAACTGGGGGTGCAAACTTCAAACATGAATATCTCTCAAACCGTGAAGAATTACATGGCGTGCCATATATCAATGGAAACATCTCAATAAGTAGAAACCATCAAAATCATTATTGACCTAGAATATATAAATTTGGTAGGTCAAAATTTCCATGCTATATTGGGTTAGCCCCTAGTGCTTCTTGGGTTGACATCAATGACAACCGTTGATCAACATAGAGGGACCCATAAATCTCTTTAGTAGGATTAAAACCGCTTCTAATGTGAATGTGGGTCATTTCATTAGAAAAGTAAAGCACCTTTGGGTGTGAATAGGGGCTTAAGAATGTGGACAGGGTCAAAGTTGACCAAATCAACAACACTGTCATGGAAGCAGTGGAGGATTAATGGAGGACAACACAGTCATGATGGAGGAGTGTATGCATGAGAGTAGCATCTTCAATGAGTGGGACCCAGGGCGAGGAAGCTCACCAAGCATATAAGGAAGAGGATGGAAGCCATAGAAGGGATTCTAAGTATTGTTTATGTATTGGTCTTTTATGACTTTTTGCACACTTCAAATGTTTAGCAGAGTCTGTTGTGATGTTTAGCACAAGGGTGTTTCCGAGTGGAAATCCCAACCTCATCCTCGGGGGACTTCCAGTGCCTACTCAGGAGAGGTTCATTGAGCATCATTTCCACTATCCAACATCAGGCCAAGCTTCAACCACCATCCACCGCACAGTCTCCTTCAAGATTGTGTTGTTTTGCAGGACAGTAGCAATGGAGGGTTGATAGACCCAGTTTCCAGTGAGGGGAGAAACCCTTCATCTAGGAGGCTAGCCAGGAATTTAATTGAGAATTATTCCACCACAAGGCATCAGACCAAGCATCATAATTCACCCACAATGTATTCTCCTCTAGAAACTGTGTTATTTTGCAGTGCAGTTGCAGTGGGAGGTCAAATACCCAAGTTCTTGACCTTGTTTTCTAGTGAGGGGAGTAGCCCTTAATCTAGAAAGTTTGTGAGGAGGGATATTAGCCATTGACATATAAGATCAACCACCTCCCACTAGTGATCCAGTTGCATATCTTTATTCATCCACAGGGCTACATTTTTCACATTATGCATTTTGAGTATTTTTTGAAACCCTTTTTGGGTTGTCTTGGAATAGTGCTAGAGAGCCTAGATCTTTGATCCCGACATTTTATAAGCACTATATCAATAGATCCATGTATTTAAATTTATAGTAACATATAAATCCAAAAGAAACTGTGCTGTATTAGCCTCTGAAATTATTGTATAGCATCTGTTCTTCATATTTTATGTACTGGGTCTCTAGAGGCTTGCTTTGCCTAGCTTGAGTGTCTTTTTCCTCAAGATATTGTACACATTTGCTCCTATAATGTTTAATAGAATTGCTATATGATATGCTCTCATTTTTATGTGTTTATATATCATTAAATTTTCTATTTTTATGTTATATATTCCTATCTTTTCCATTTCGGGATGTTACACATTATCTGGATCACACTGCGACAATGGATTCTTGCACGCTTTCTTACAACAATGAGAGAGGAAATCCCATTATAATTATTTGAAAAAAAATGATCATAGAAAACATTAGGAGTCCCAGGATGTGTTAAAATATATGCATAACCTTTCATTTCTTTCCTAGCTGAATCTCAATGTACAAATATGACCTCTTTCATGAAGAATCACAACCAATATGCATCTTTTACACCTTTAGTTATGTTGTACTTAATCACCTCATGTAGGAATGCTCAGATATAGTGGGAATTATTCTCTCAATCAAAACTGAATACCCAAGTACCATGCACATATGTTCATTCCATTCTAAAGTGAATAAATCATAGGTATATTTCAATAAAATTTCACGGTGAGCCTCAACTAGATAAAAAAAATCAGCAACATTCTCGACATTAAGGTCCTCAACAAGAAACTATTCACACAAGCGCTTTATTCATTCTAACAGATACTGGTCAGAAGCCCTAGGAAGATCTTGTGAAATTTCCAATGTCACCTCTACTGTAAATGTGTATATAAATCTCATCATTACTTCAAATACTACCCAACTTGTATTTAGTATTTCGATATATTTTGCCTCCTTTTCCTTGTAGCCACCATCAAACATGGCATGAAATGCATCTGATGATGCAAGAAGTGCAATTGTATGAGCATAAAATCATCTTCCTTCAATAACAAAATAATCATCTGATAAATTGTCATTGTTCACAAACTGTTTCCCCACATATACCTAAGGAGGAGGAGGAAGTGGTGCAACAACCATAGGAGACGGGCATGCATTTTTTTCTAATGCAAGCAATGCAAATACATCATCTCGTTGGTGCTTTGGGTTTACATTCTAGCCAAGAAGCCTCAGTAGCACATCCAAGCCATTGGAATCAATGAGGATCATCCTTCGATCTTTCCAAGAACAAAGATGGGCAAGGACTAAAGAATTTCGTCTTTGGAAAATTATATCTAGTAGATGCATCAGATAAAGTAAATGCTTCAATACCCTTCCATGAATTTTCTCTTCCAACCTTTTTAGGGTTTTTTGCTGCACAATCCTTTGATTGCTGAGAAATCAATTCTCCAGCCTGTAATCTTTCAATGACACCAATTTTTCACAATGTCATACACATTATCCTCATTATCTTCAAGACCGTATATTTCAAAGGAAAAATTGTGCTAAAGGGATCCATCTCTTGAGTCAAGAAGTTCTAGAAATGGTGGCAATCCTGCATCATGAACTATGATAGATTGATTGTGTGTGTTCTGTGCTAGTCTGCCAATAGAAAAGGCATCCATAGACCCAATCTGAGCATATAGGGCATAAATCATTTTAATTAGAGGATGTACTGCACCTCATTTTAACTATGTGAACCTTGCATTCTGGATTAGTTGTGGCAAATTGACCAAACAACAACGCAGCCTCTTTTTGGATTTGTGGACAACTTGAACTTGTAGACTTTTGATAGTTTTTCATAATAGCAGTTTGGGACCTGTATAGCAGCAACAGGTGCCCATTGCATAGGGTTTTATGTTGTAAAGGTAAGACATGGCGGTTTGGAAGCCATTGAGGAAAATTGATGATGTACTACTGAATTAAATGCATTAAAAAACAGAGCAAACTTTGAATTTCTTTTCCTTTATTGTCTTGACATCACCCATTGTATATCCCTTTCAGAAATATTTTGGAAATAGGGAATGAGAGTTTTTACACCACTATATCCTATAGGATTATCATTCAAGTCCATATTTTTCCACTAAGAGGGATGCAAATCCATGTGCTAATAGGGTGGAGAAGAAAATATTCCTGTACTTGTGGAGGGACCTACCTGCAATTCCTCAGGCCATTTAATTGGTTGGCATACTTTTAATTCCATTCCATATGCTAAGAAAAGTGCCAAATTTATTTGTGATGGGGCCACTGTATTGCCGAGGAGACTTGAGTTGGAAGGTTTTGCACTTAATGCAATATTGATTTGGAAGGATGTCGATAAACCAACTTGGCTTCGAGATTGGGATGACTGGACTGCAGACGGCCAGGTGGTGGAGAGCCCCTTGTCTATGTTGAAATATGATTCCTTTGTGG
Source organism: Pinus albicaulis (assembly GCA_034641835.2). Lineage (NCBI taxonomy): Eukaryota > Viridiplantae > Streptophyta > Pinopsida > Pinales > Pinaceae > Pinus > Pinus albicaulis. The sequence goes on along the minus strand of CM076582.1, from coordinate 554,471,095 downwards.
GGCCACTTGGAAGATGCGGTCGTAATGTATTGCTGTGGTGTCTTCATATGGAGGCTCGTGTGGACAGTAAATTCCCTCGTGGGTTAGTTCACTTATTTCTTCTTATTGCCCACTTATTTTATTTTCTTCATAAAGCTTCTAACTTTATTGTAATTTGTGACTGTTGAGTTATATATATATATATATATAACCATGTTCTGAGTTGTTGGTTCAGGAATACCTGTCTCTATTCCAAGGGCCGTCCTTGGTATCTTATGCCATCCATTGCAAGGTTTAAGGAAGGTTTAAGATGAATGACCAGAATGCAGTGAAATTTGTGGCAACATTTTGCAAATGTAACATCCATGTTTACATAAATGACTAAATGGTAGGCTTGTTTAAGAGTGGAAATATATATTACATATGAAATCCTGTGGATTGCGTAAACTTTGATACAATATTGTATGCTTGCATTGATTACATATAAAATGTTTATTCTTCTCAAATTTAGGAAACTAAGATAATTCTTCTCATGAATGGACTTGAAATTTGAATACGAATAAATTTGAGACTAGTTTGGATTTTAATAGTGGGTGCATGGCATTTGGATATACGTTGAGATTCCAAGACTTGGAGTCATGGACATATATTTCATTGTGAAACCTGAGTGTGTCTAATTTCCTTACAAAATAATTTATCAAGATTCTATTTTTAAAAAATGCACAATTGATGCTTTTCTTAATGAATTCTCTGACGGTGAAGGAAAAGTTAATAGACATTGTTTTTGATGCTATGTTATCTTAAACAAGAAAGTATAATAACGTTTAATTTATCATTTACATGATTTATTGTGTAGGTTTGTAACTCATTATTACCTTTACTGGACTATTCTTTTACTTGCAGATGGGTTATAGACCCTCCTTTGGAGATCATGGTTCCAAAAAAACACACACCATGGCTTGATCCACCTCCTGTATCACATGCATCATCTATTGCAAGTGACAACACCCTTCCATATAATTCAGATAAACTTCAAGGGAAAAATTGCAAGTATTCCAAGACAAGAAGAAATAAACGAAAACTTGACAACCAAACTGAATCTCAACAAGTATCACGGGTTTCAGAAAGGGATGGAACAAATATATGAGAGCTACATTTTGTTAATAGAGGTTTGTGTGGCAAATATTTTTGATTACTAGTTTCTTGATGTAAGCCTCAAGGTAACCAAGTTGATTTGTATTTCTATAGGAATTCTGATATAATTTAACTCAATTTTCTAGGTCAAATATTTTTATTGTTTCTGGGGTTCATGTTCTTCATGAAATCAATGCCAGCCAAATAGGGGTCCCTCCTTGATTAAGTTTATCAGGCAATCCATTTGGCTATTGACAAAAAATCTATACAATTTTGAGGTTTGATAAGACTAGATTTGAGGTGGTTATGCTGGTATTTTTCCATGGTGCAATGCACGTGGCTCTGCCATAGTCATATGTATTGTATTTTGTTGTGGTGAGATGAATATTTCTCTTGCTTAGTCATTTGATATATTGCGGCCATTGGTTCAACACAACTCATGGAGTACCCTTGTATGAATTATTCCCTAGTGTAGCACTTGGCACAATCTTCTGGGGTGTTGTTTGGTTCAACTATATGTGTTTGAGGCCTTCTTTGAAGGAACTTCGAAGTAATAGTCCTCATATTCATTTTAGATATTTATTTTCCTTGTATAAAAAAGAACCTCATCAGTAAGACGCTTCAGTGGAGTCTTGTAGTCTTATTTTTTTTTGTATTTATTTATCATCCTTTCATTTGTCAATGGTTTACATTACATAAGCAATCTTTTGCTTGTTAAAAGGGGATCATTTTTTCTTTGATTTATTTATAAGATGAAATAAGTTTGGAAGAAACCAATTTGTACATTTTTTTCTCTTAAATTTCAATGGTCTATATGCTATTTGCATAATATATGACTATTTTCCTAAGTTACCAGGGTTCACATCTTTTTTAAAATCAGGATGCAGGGGGATGTTGGGGTGATTTATATACAAAATTTGTAGTAATGTAAGAAAATACAAAGTTGAAAAAATACAAGAGAAATTTATGCGGAAAACTTACCATCATGGTTCATGATACCCACTTTGTCCCCTCAATCTCAAAGAATTAGATTTTTTTTAATTGTCTTTCTAATAGAAACTTTACATTGAATTTTTGTTATGGTTTTTCCTTTTCACACCTATCAAAATATATCGACTGGGATTGAAGGGAGTATCGTTTTTCCCTCTTAACCTCTAAACATACATTAAAATATAGTTTAGCTTAAGATAAACCCTCTATTTACGTTGGACTATATTTCATGCTACATGACGCAGAGCTTAGATGCTCATGGTTGTAACAGACGTGTAATTACATACACTCACGGCTTTGGACGCCTTCTTATTTTGACATTTGAGACAGTGATATAGGGTTTCCTTATGAATCCCTTGTTGTTGTGAGAGGCATGTATATATAAGATAAAGCCTCATTTGTCAAAATAATCATGGAAAGTTATGTAAGCCTCTCCATTGTATAGCACCCAAAGCCGTAATGTTAATGCTCAAATAAAACACATGATTCAGTGTGGAAAGTACAACCATGAAATTATAGCACAAACTCCTAACTCAATGATCAAACATAAGATGATGTGAAATGTGTCATGAATGCCCCTCCAACATGTGGAATAAAGGGGACATCTTGTAAAATGAGGCCGATTTTTTTTTTCGTTCTACCCTAATGAAGTGTCGGAATACCAACAACATTAAGCATCAGACATGGTACCATCAATATAGCAACGAACATCTGGATTCGTAGGAAGAGTGACAAATGCGTTCCATCATCAATATAGTAATGAAATTCTAGCTTTGACGGAAGAGCGAAACACGCGTGCCACCGTCAGTATAGTGACGAATGTCTGGATTCGTCAGAAGAGCGACAAACGCGTGCCACCATTGGTATAGTGACAAAATTTTGGCTTTGACAGAAGAGTGACACACGCTAACGTCGGTAGAGTGACGAAATTCTGGATTCGTCGGAAGAGCGAAAAACACTTGCTAACATCAGAAGAGAGATGCAAATATGGAATTGTTGAAAGAGCAACGTAAAGTTCATAACGTCGGAAGAGAGACACCCACTTGGAAACATCGGAAATAGTGTCGCTCTACCGACAATTATTAGAAGTGTCGAAATTATGATGCGACTAAAAACGATGTTTTGCTGCACCTCAAAGTGTCGCTCTTGGGACGCCTATGTGTCGCAAGAGTGACATTTTGGCCGTCAAAAATTGGTCCAAATGTGCTAGTGTTATGGGTAGAAGCATTGGATTTTGGACTTGAAAAGGGGCTCAAATCTAAGAGATGCAGGCACAAAACTGAGTTTTTGGGGCCCTAGCTGCTCGCATGTAGTGTTATGCCTGTAACTATAGCCTCTTAGCCACTGGTATGCAGTGTTATGCCTACGACTATGGCTCAAAGGGGGTAAAAAGCTTAGTGTGACCCAAGGGTAAGAGGCCTGAATGGTTAGGTTACCTTTTGTGAGTGTTGTGGTTACTGTATAAGGTCTGCAGGTTCTGTTTTCTGTCTATTCCACTTCCTTAAGGTCACATAGGAGGTTGAATCTAATTATAGTAGCCTTTCATAGCATGTTTACCTCATTTGGATGGTTACTTCGGTATATGTAGGAAGTGGGTGTTACAGACTAAGCAAATGCTGAGAACAAGAGAAGGAGGACATAGCCAAAGGAGGCCCAGAGGCGAAGAGAAAGCTGACATGGAGAATCATGGGGACCAAATCTCGTTATGGAGATGAAGCCAAAATAAACATAAGGATTCGAGCCTAGTAGTAGCTTGAGACTTGATCAATATGTAAGAGAAAGATGACTATAAAAAAAGAAACAAATGATAATGTGGAGGAAAGATACCATCTTTCTTGCACTGTAGACGAAGCTGAGATTGAGTGCTTACCTAAGAGTAGAAAAATTATGGCTATAAAGAGTGCCATTTCACCAACCAGAGTGAAAAATTCCCAGATGGATACAAGTTTCTAATAGATTTTTTACCGGGCTCGAAAGTTTCCCAAATCCACTTGAAAACCCCACCAAGCACAAAAAATCTAGTAATAAAATATAATGCATACCGAGAATCTAGTATCCCCAAAATGGGACTGCTAGCAAGGCATGCCTGAAAAACGCATTTTTCAGGAATGTATGCTACAGCTCTGGAAATCAGCCCTTAGATCTCTTATATCTAAAAATCTAAGACCCAAATCCAAGAGGAGATTAGAAACAAATCTTTCTAGGTGGGTTAAATAGATCTCCCGCACCTAGTATAGCTAGAAAATTGCCCAAAGAAGGGACTGCAACACTATGTGAAAAAACTGCTCAGAAAATAATGCAGTTCAGCCAAATATATGCAGGAGGCCAATACGTAGGCTCAATCATGTCATTTACATCAGCATTTCAAGATTATATTGAATCCCATACATCATAGAACAGAAACTAGGAAACTTTACATGAAGAAATGCCCAAAATAAGAGGCTGCAACCATATGATATGACTGTACAAGATTGACAATGTTATTTTATTAGCTGAAAAGAGCTGTAGGTTACACTTTAGATCTAGAGCAGATCTTTGTACAAAAATATATATCTATATCAAATCTGTACACTACAGTCTCTTCTTCAAAAGCCCCTTGGGGTTTTTAGCATAAAATGTAGTACATGGAGTAGATCTGAGATCTAATGTAGCTGATCTGTAGAATGATTTAGAATTTCTGAAGCAAATACATTAGTATTCAGATTAGATCTGAATGAAACATGGATTAGATCTGTAATCCACGGATCACCACAGTGAAGGGAAGATTCCAAACACTAGAGATCTCTCCTCCTTGAAGTGCCAAAAGTCCTTGCAACTTACTCCTTGCAAATAACATAGTTCTGGAAGATGGACTGTGCTGTATGCTCTAGAGCATGATGTGGCATCAAACCAAGATCTGAAAATGAGATCTCCTCATCCAATACTCTCTTTCCAATGGGATATAAGACTTTCCTAGTGGAAAGAGGCACTATAATGGCTTAGATTTGAATAGATCTAGCCTCCACTTGCTGCATCTTACAAAGAAAACCAAACCCTCAACAGGATATGTGTTGTAGTTGGAAGAAGAGCTTGGCCAAATTCCTGATAGTGGTCAAGAAATGCAAGAATCCTCCAAGAGGCCTCTCAAGGAAGAGGTGGGATTCCCGATCAGCAGCACCCTAGTGCTAAACAACACTATTCTTAGCTAAAAAACTAGAGAATGAGAAGTGTCTAAGCAGACAAATCCTTCAGAAACAATATCATCAAAAACCTTCTCATGTTGTCCTCCTCCTCCTTAAATAAGATGGAATCCTTGCCAAATCCTAAACCCTCTCAATGATTTAGCTGCATTCACATGATGAGCCTCCAACTAAGACTGCGCTGTGCATATAGGTGGTTCAATGTATCTAGAAAACGTTGTTGATTTGGTCTAGTTGACCCATTCAAATGACTTAATCCCTTTTTACACATAAGGGGTTTCACTAAGGAAGCCCAGATTTAGCCTTGTTCACATGGGCATTGATTTATTTTTCTATTTTAGGAGTTTAAATTTATCCTCCTTTACAATTTATTCTTGCAACAAGAAAATGGAAACAAAATAGTATATTCCTATTAGCTTGGTCTAATTAGAAATATTACAGTCCTCCCCTCAAAAATGTTGCTTGTCCTCAATCAACTGATAAGGTGAGTGCTGCAACTCATCTCTTCCTCCATTGGTGTCACAAACAAAGGATAATATTTCCATGACTTGTTCCAACAATGTTCTCATGAGAGGCAAACAACTCATCCCATAAGGAAACAATAAATCACATGAAACAATCATGGTTTGCCCAATGCCCTCCCTGAAATATAAGACAGAAAGTACAGGGAGTGTAGTCATCCCATAGGGCACATGCATGCCTTCCCTCCTTCCTCCATACACCCCCATAAAAAGAACAAGTACATCATCAATATAGGGGATCAAAACAATGTGCAAACAATCAGAAATTTGTGCACATGGAGGTAGATCATAGTCCCACATGTGGAACTAGCATAGAGTATCCCCTGCCTTCATCAAATCAAGATGTGGTAAGTGGTTTTCCCACCACTTACTTTCTGCCCATACCATCTCACCATAGCTGAAAGTGTGAGATATATTTGGTGCCTTTGGGAAGCACCAATCATGATGAAAAATCTCCCTTGTTATTCCAAGGGAGTGGCCCAATTCAGCTATTTTTGGGACCCAATATTGGCCATGAGGCTTACAAAATATATTACTCCTCCTTGGAGTCATGGCCTGCAAAAACATGGTGTAAGAATGCATGAAATCAGAATATAAAATAGATGTACTAAAAGCATGCTCTTCACCAACGATCCTCCTCCTATCAATGGAGTGGTGCATAAATCTACTTTCTTCTTCAAGGGGAGAAAGAGAGGGCTGATTTAACTCTTCCTTAGAGTCATGTTGCTGCTCCAACTCCACAAGGTCCATACATCTCTGACAATGCTGATATATTTCTCTTTCAAAGCCCTCCCAATAATAGCTCCTCAAAATGATATTAATTCTCCTTGAGCTTGGAAGCTCTAGACAAGAAGATCTTACCATGATTATAGATGAATCCATCAAGGATTTAATAGCTCTCTTCATGCAGCCAACCATCGAGAATCATGCAAGTATGAAGAACCTTGGAATATTCCACTAGCAGTTGGGATTCCCAATAGGGATCTAATGTGCCCAACAGTGACAACACTAATAGTGTGTCATCTTAATTGTCTTCCATGTTGTGGTTCTTCTCCTTAACATCTCCCATGTCAAAGGTGAATGTTGGAAAGACAAGCTTCCCATTTTACTCCTCCTTGACATCTCCCATGCCAAAGGTACAAGGTGGAAGGTTTCCAGTCCTTCCTTGATGCCCTCCTTGCTCATGCACATTCTCAAAAGAAAATGGAAGTCCTTGGAAGTTAGTCTCCCATGGAAGGCTATCATCTATCCTTAAGCTCCTTGGTTTTGCCAAAGTATGCATGTGTGACCACCATCTCTCATCATGTATGGAAGAGGATCCTCCAAACAAGCTTGTCTCCTAATTCAAGGATTGCCTTCCTTGCTTCATGATGGTGTCATACTTAATTCTTGCAGCATATTTTCTCAGCGCAGTATGGGATGAGAGAATGGATAGTGATGTTAAGGGAAAAATGATTTTCCTCTCCTTGTAATTTCTCCATACTCTCAGCGCTGATGCATGGTCTTCTAATTCTCCCTCCCTCCTTGGATCTATGAAAGGAGCATCAATGCATGAAACATATTTCATTAAATATGAATCGGGTGGTCTCCCAGGTGGTATACCACAATATAATGATGTCTCATGGCTCATTAGCATGTGAACAATAGATGGGAACATAATATGACTGCTTCCATTACGCAAATCCATCTCTGATTGATGTGTGGAAGTATCATGATAAGGAGAAGTTGGAGCAACTCCCCCATCTTCTTCTTCATCGCCCACCTTCTACAAGATCTCACAGTCTAAGGTGCTCCCTTTAGATGTAGTTAACTCATGAACACCCATCATCTCCTTGGTTTCAAGAGTCTTGATCACAAAGGACTGATCCATCATAGTGTGTGTTCCAAAATTTGGATGCAGTGTTGGAACACATTTCCTCCGTTGTTTTGTCTCTTTTTCTATCATCATAGACACATGTTGCTCATCCTCTTTATGTATAGGATCCTTGGGGCCTTCTTGCAAAGATAAAAGAGCCCTCTTAGTGGAAGCAATAGCTTCAACTCCATCTCTTAATAAAAATAGATCTCCTCCTGTTGTCACAGCGCTGGAGGAACCTTTCATTCTTCTTCTTTCTTCTCCTCATCAATGGAGTATGCCTTATCAATAAGAGATCCTTTCACTTGATCTATTCTTGAAAAAGAAACACTCATGTCTTCTTCTTGAGAAGAAGGTTCTTGCTGAAGTAGGTCCTTTGCCCTTGGAAAATCATGTAACATATCTTCAACCCCTTCAAAAATGGTCTGAAATGGAGTTATCTTCATGGATCTTCCCATCTCATGAAAATGTTCTAATCTCTTGGGCTTAGTTTGCTTACACAAATAAATTTTAGATGGCATAGAATCAAATCTTTTCACTAACCTCCTAGTGAACTTTACATAAGTAGAGATGTTTACATTTTTCAATGAAGAAGACTCAAACAACCACCAGGCATATGATTTACCTTGGAGGTGCAACGCTGCTACTCTTATGGATTCTTCTTCAGAAACTTGATGTAGCTAAAAGTATGTGTCCAACTTCTCTACCCGAGACTTGGCTGAGCTCTCAGGTGACCCATCAAAAGTAGGTAGAAAAGTTCTACCCATGGTGTGCTGCATGCACCCTCTTCTCCTCATAGTTCTGCTGGATATTATTTCTTCTTTGAGTTGAAAAAACTCTTGGAAGCTTAGATGCTCTTTGAATATTTTAGACTAAGATTCATATTCTCGGAGATAGTCACCAAGAGTCTCCTCCTTTGGTGTCTCTCCTTCTTCTTCTGCTCTTGCAAGGAATGTAGGCATGCTACAACATTATAGATCAGATTGCGTGGCTGAATGCTCACACACATTAGATGAAGTAGTGGGGCCTCCTTCATATGAAAACCTCTCCAAGAGATCTGCTAGTATTTCATTCCTCATTCCCTTGATTTCATTCTCCGGCTCATGCATAGTTTGGAGCAGAGTTTTTGAGAACTCTCTCCCCTTCAATCTTCCAGATAAAGGGTTTGGACCCTTTACTTCTATGTCGTCATTGTAACTACACTTCTTCATCAGTATTTTCTTTCCATGAAAAGACATATTGGCTCTTCAATAAGAAAATCACAGGTTGTGCCAAGATAGATGCTCTGATACCACTATAGTATCCCCAAAACGGGACTGCTAGCAAGGCATGCTTGAAAAACACATTTTTGAGGAATGTATGCTATATCTCTGGAAATCAACCCTTGGATCCCTTACATTTGACAATATAAGACCCAAATCCAAGAGAAGATCAGAAACAAATCTTTCTAGGTGGGTTAAACAGATCTCCCACACCTAGTACAGCTGGAAAATTGCCCAAATAAGGGACTGCAACACTATGTGACAAAAATCCTTAGAAAATAATGTAGTTCAGAAAAATATATGCAGGAGGCCAATATTTAGGCTCAATCATGTCATTTACATCATCATTTCAAGATTATATTGAAGTCCATACATCATAGAATAGAAACTAGGAAACTTTACATGAAGAAATGCCCAAAATAAGAGGCTGCAACCATATGATATGACTGCACGAGCTTGAAAGCGTTATTTTATTAGCTGAAAAGAGTTTTAAGTTACACTTCAGATCTAGAGCAGATCTATGTACAAAAATATAGATCTATATCAGATCTATACACTATAGAGTCTCTTCTTCAAAAGCCCCTTGGGGTTTTCAGCATAAAATGTAGTACATTGAGTAGATATGAGATCTAATGCAGCTAATCTGTAGAATGATTCAGAATTTCTGAAGAAAATACATCAGTATTCAGATAAGATTTGAATGGGACATGGATTAGATATGTAATTGACGGATCACCACAGTGAAGGGCAGATTCCCAACACTAGAGATCTCTCCTCAAAGTTCCAAAAGACCCTGTAAATTTCTCCTTGAAAATAACACAGTTTTCGAAGATGGACTACGCTGTAGGCTCTAGAGCAGGATGTGGCCTCAAACCAAGATCTGAAAATGAGCTCTCCTCATCCAATACTCTCTTGCTAATGGGATAAAAGACTTTCCCAGTGGAAAGAGGCACTAGAATGGCTTAGATATGAATAGATCTAGCCTCCACTTGCTGTAGCTTACAAAGACAACCAAAAAATCAAAAGGATCTGCATTGTAGTTGGAAGAAGAGCTTGGCCAAATGCCTAATAGTGGTCAAGAAATGAAAGACTCCTCCAAGAGGCCTCTCATGGAAGAGGTGGGATTCCCGACCAGGAACACCCTAGTGCTAAACAACACTATTCTCAGCTAAAAAACTAGAGAATGAGAAGTGTCTATGAAGACAAATCATTCAGAAACAATATCATCAACAACATTCTCATGTTGTCCTCCTCCTCCTTAAATAATATGGAATCCTTGCCAAACCCTAAACCCTCTCAATGATTTAGTTGCATTCACATGATCAGCCTCCAACTAAGACTACGCTGTGCAACTAGGTGGTTCAATGTATCTAGACAGCATTGTTGATTTGGTCCAGTTGACCTAGTCAAATGACTTAATCCTTTTTACACATAAGGGGTTTCACTAAGGCAACCCAGATTTAGCATTGTTCACATGGGCATTGATTTATTTTGCTGTTTTAGGAGTTTAAATTTATCCTCCTTTACAATTTATTCTCGCAAAAAGAAAATGGAAAAAAATAGTATATTCATATTAGCTTGGGATAATTAGGAATATTATAGAGAATCCATACATAAATTCATCCTTTTTTGGAAAACATGAGAGAGAAAATGAATGACCACCGAGGATAGTTGACTTACACTAAGGGATGACAACTGATTATGCTAACTAATGGCTAACATGATGAAACTTTGGGTTATTAAAACTGTCACAGGGGTGTGATGCCACATCCCCCAATTCTTTATCCAATTGGGATGGTGACAACCCACCTCCCCCTCCCACTTTTGTCTCGATAACACCCCATATGGGGTATACGAGTCTCTCTAAACACATTTCTGACACATATTCTTTAGAGGGGAATCCAAAAATTAAATCCAACAAAATGATATGGGAGAGGAAGAGTCAAGGCACCCATAATTTCCTAATATATTAGCAATTTTATTTTCATATCACTGGATATGGGTAGAAATAATCATCAGTATCCTAGAGATAAGAGTGGGTATCTGGTGGAGGAGAAATTCCAAGCACCTACCTGTAATACTTGGTGAATTAGGGAGCCATTCTGGATTCTTTGGAGCATATTCACAATAATATAGAAGTATCCTTCAGCTAACGATTTGTTTATTCCTTGGGAGTGAGCTTCTTTAAGTCCAGTAATGAGAACCATGAGCTCCACAACATTGTTACTATTTATTCCAAGAGTGCCAATATAGATGTTAAGGGGTTGGATTTCATGATATCATATGATACCTCCATATCTTGATGGATGAGGCTTTCCTTTTGATGCCCCATAGAAATTTAGTCTAAGGAAGGAAGGTGGAGGGGGAAATTAGGCTAAACAAATACCACACGATGGCGGGGCGGGGGGGGGGGGCGGAGGAAGCATAGGGTAGAATGGTGGAAGGGGAAATGCAAGGAGAGGGGAAGCAACAATGAAGGATTCTTGCTTCGCTAGCTAAGGTTTTCCAATCTTGAGACCAACTTAGAGAGAGGACATAATATTTGAAGTTAGATAAGAAGGATTCTAAAGAGAGTCAGAGGGAAAAGAACAACCCTTGAAGATTCTTCTATTGTGCTCTTTATATATTTACCAAAGAAGGATACTATGGGAAAGAGACCATATTCAATTCAATATAGGATTAAAGAAATCCTAGGAGAGCCAACCTACAATATTGATTAATATGTTAGCGGGGTATCTATAAAAAATAGTGATGTTTTCCTTGATCTTGGATCATAGATTCATTGAAAAAATGAAACTATAAAGGAGACACTCTAGATATTTAGGATGTAGCAGTTAAAGTGGGCAATGATATGGCCCTTGATGATGATTTTTCTGGATATTTTCCCAAGTTAAAGGAATTTTTTGTATCAAAATCCATAGAAAAAATGAGACTTTATGCCAAATGTTTCGGTTCCATAGTTTGTTTAATATTTCTTCTATTTTTATGAGATGATGCCCGTTTCAAGGTGATAAGCCTCACTGATAGAAAATATGAATTTGGACAAGTAGCCCCACCATAGTTTATCTGGAAAGTGAGAGAAGGGGATACACATTTTCTAAGGTTCCTCCAAAATGTTTTCCAAATATCAGGGTTTGGCTTGGGAAGCCATACCTAAGATGGGAGCCTTTAGCACCATCTCAAACTAGGATCAAATTGAAACCAGTAGTCAAATAACCTGGTTCTACCTTGAACTATCATCTATATTCTCAACCTGTCAAGATTATGTTGGTCTCCAATTTTGGTGATTTGCTACCAGGAGTTGTTCAAGAATAGAGTTGGTTGGCTATCTTTGATTTCTCAGAAATAATGTTGTTGGATCATACACATGCATATTTTTTCCAGAGTCCATATAGATTAACCTACGGATTTAATATGCATTTGAATTAGGATTTGTATTGGTGTTTTGGAGGCATATTTTCAGTGCCAGATACTTTTCCATAAATTTGGGCCTCCCTGTAACCAACATCACCAGATTTTGGCTCCTTGAACTGTTTTCATGATTTTAGGATCTCGCAACCCAAGTCATCCTTTTACCTTTGGTATGTAAAGCTTGTACCATGCCACTAGAGCCTATTTTTTTCCAAGCATATACCTTCCAAAGAATGGTTCTCTATGTATGCAAAATCTCCTGTAAAATCGAGGTTGGAAACAACATTGCTGAACAAAAATATATGGGGAGCACTTGCAATATAGTTTTAAGGAGTAAAAGTAGACCTACTATATTAAGAGACCTAAATTCCCATTTGGTCAATTTGTTATTGAACTTACTTATTAATTCTCCCCACAAGCTCCATTTTAGGCAACTGGAAGCTAGATGGACTCCAAGATATTTTGAGGGAATTTTGCAAATTTGGAAGACAAATGTCTAAGTTATTTGTCTTTGAACAACCAAGGGAGTGTTTAAGAAATAAAAATTAAATTTGGTCTTATTGACATCCATACCCGAGGCTATAGAAAATTTCTCCAATATTTTTGAGAATTACTGCACTTCATGAATCATTGGAGTGTCCATGCCCATTAGGTGGTGTACAAATTGTTGATGTGTGAGTGGAAGATCATATACGAAAACCAAAGTCAACCTTGAAGTTGTATCTTTTAGGTTGAAATGAAGGCCTTCCACAAGGATGATGAAGATGAATGGAAAAATAAGTTCCCCTTGTCGGATTCCTCGGGATGATGCGAAGGGGAAAAAGGGAGATACATTGACTAGGATGGAGAAAGAGGTCGTTGAGAGAATATTATTGATCCATTCTACCTGCTCATTAGAGAAGACAAAAGTTTTGAGGATGTTTCTTAAAAAATACCAATTCAACTTATCAAAGGCTTTAAAGAGGTCAAGCTTAAGTAGCATACTAGGCTTCATTGTAATTATAAGGGAGTGGATGGCTTCATGGGCCACCATAATTCCATATAGGATTTTCCTCCCTTCTACAAAACCCATTTGTTCTAGAGAAATGAGGCTTCAGTGGAATGACTTGAGCCTATTCACAATAATTTTAGTGATGATTTTGTTAATCACATTACAAAGGGTTATTGGCCTATATCCATTTAGACCCTTTGAATTTTATTTCATGAGCACCACAGTTAAGAATGTGGCATTAAGAGCTTTGCATATGATTCTTGAATGTCATGATTTATCAACTACTTGCTAAACTTCATGCCCCATGATTGACCAACATTCCTGAAAGGATTCAATGTAGAATCCATTCAAACGAGGTGCTTTGTTACTGGGCATATTTATAATTATGTCTTCCACTTCATTCTTGAGATGATTCTGAGCAGAGTTTCATTATGTTGTGTAGTGATTAGATTAGGAAGTTGCCATAGTATACATTGAGGCGCCCTTGACTGGTCAATCAAAGGTTCTAAGAGAATATTTTGAAAGAAGTTGGTTAGTTTGGAATTGATCTCCTTGTGGGATTGAAAAGTTTACCCTATGGATTTTTTGATAGAAGAGATGTGATTGTGATGTCTGTGTTGGAGCACCGAGTTATGGAAAAAGGAAATGTTCTTTCCCCCCTTTTTAAGCAAACATATTTAGTGATTTTTCTACCATAAGAGTTCTTCTTACTTCCTCCGTTCCTCCAACTCAATGACTATTGATGCTTCTTCCTTTATTAGAGACTCTAATATGCTATTAAGAATGGCTTCCTGTTGGATTACTTCCTTTTTCCACTCTAGTCTACATCTTTCCTCTAGATATTTCCATACTTGTCATTATTCCAACCCTTCAGTAGGAAGTTAATGTGCTTGAGTTTCTTGCGGAGAATAAACATTTTTTATCCTTTTAATATTACTAGCTCATCTCACCATTACTGTATGTTATCTTGGAAGTCAGGGTGGCAAAACCAATTTTTTTAATGAAAAGGCTAGTTGTGAGGCTGAGTTTTCTGAACTATATTCAAACATATTAGCCAATGGTCAGAGCCAAGGCTTGGGAGGATGGATGCCTCAAAAAAGAGATTCCACGACAAGATATATTCTAACAACAAGAAGCAACTTAGCTTGCATGCCACCTCCCCTCCTGTTATTCCAAGTAAAGATGCCATTTTAGTTTCAATGTCCAAAAGCTGGGAGATTCCAATTATTTTCTAGAAAATGAGCGAATCTGTGTCCAACCTCCTAACACCTTTGTGCTTCTCACTGATGGATTTGATGAGATTGAAATCTACTCCAAGTATACAAGGGGAATATGACAAAATATTGTGGGTATTGATGATGGAATGAAGAAGGAGAGGTTTATCTTTGGTAGTAGGGGGTTCATATACATTGGAGAGGAAGCACGAATCCACAAAATCAATGGGATGGAATTGAGTTGAGATGACACATAAGGAGGAAAAAATATTAAGAACTTGGATACAATCACTCTTGATTATAACAAGCCCCCTTGATGAAACTTGAGCATTACTGGTTAATTCTTGATAGCTTCTCCTCCATTTTCTAATCAAACTGGTTATGGTCTCACTGGAAGTTTTGGTTTCTTATATCATCATTATTGCAGGATTTTTGGAGCTCCATTTTTCTTTGATAAGCCTCTGATTTCCTTTAGAGTTGAGGCCCCTGATATTCCAAGAGATGATCCTCATGTTGAGGGTACACTAGAGGTTCAAAAAATCTCTGTTATTACTCTAATTCATCTTGAGTTAACCAACATAGCCCCAATTCATCCAAAATTTGTGAGTTTCTTTTCCTGCCTCTCTTTTTCCCTCTTAGTGGGGATTGATAGAGTCTTTCATGGGTTGGGTTTGAGCGCCCAATGATCCAAAATTAGGTACTATAAATTTTGATCATGAGGATTCATGGTGGTTTTTAAGATATGCTCGACCCACCACATGGACTTGGTGTTTGGGGAGATGAAAGGGTCTTTACCCTTCCAAGCCTTGGCTAATTCTATAAAATTCAATTGGTTTGATACCTGATCTAATCCATACAATAGTTTTAAGAGAAAAATTGGTGGGAGAGGTGGAGTATCAAAGGAGGAAGGGGGTGACGAGAAGGAGGGGGAGGGGATGATGAGCGAGGGTATCAGAGGGTCAATAGAGGAGGGGGTGGGGTTGGAGGATGGAGGGGGCATGTATGAGTCTTTCATGTCAATCTCTGTTAGCTAATCAGATTGGGGTGGATTAGATGATTTAATATTGGACAACTGGCCAAAGCATTTAGATCTAAACGACTTCTTCTTAACATAAAGGGTTTATGGGGGTGGGGCTTTAGGAACCATTCTCTTGTTTTATACCTTAGTAAATCCATAATTTTTAGAAACAAGGGGTGTGTAAGAGTTTGCGGCAACAACTATAGAGGAAATTTTCAATAGAGATGGCCACATTCATGGCAACAATGGAACCAAAAGGAATGTGCTCGTAGTCTAGAGTCTATTTCCATAGCTTGTCTTGGTAATATATGTCAATAGATTTGTGAAGGGGTTAAAAAATGTTCATATAAATGTAGATGTGAGTATATGAGGTATACCTATATACCTTGGTCACTTTGGATATTTTGACAAAGTGAACAAGAGTGTTTCCAATACTAGCAAGGGTTTCCTCGTTCTAGAACTCCCACGACAATGGGTACATTTGTATCTAGACTAGAACCACCATGAAATCCTTCTTGTTGGCACAAAAAGTTTTATCTAGGATCATAGATAAAGCCCCACCAAATTGAAAAAATAGGGTTTGTTCTGAAAAACCCTTGTCTGGTCCTCTAAGCTAGCGAATACAATAGTAAATAAACCCTTAACACTGAGGTCGAGCTTGATATTGCCTCTGGGCTTCCACTTGGTTTGGACCCAGTGAGAAAGAGTTTTTAGTGAGGGCTTAATCCATAAAAATTTCCCAATGAGTGCATGGTCCCACATATACTGAATATATTCACCTATGTATCTTGAGTGAAACTCAAATTTGGAGTATGTTGCTGCTTTCAACAAGTGTCTACTAGGCTGCTGTTTTTCTAATTGGCCACCATAATGTTGGGAATTGACCTGAGCTCCATTAAGGGTGGAGCTTGAAGGGTTTGGAATGGTTGCTAAGGGCTCACCTGAAATATTGTTTTCCATGACAATCCTACTATATGAAATATGGTTGCTCTCTCCATTAGCACTGACCAAAGGAAGAGCAAAAGGCTTATACTCAAATTGTTATAGCTAGGGTTTGATGGCCACTTTAGAGACCAAGAGAAACTCAACAACATCCAATAAAATATATAATATGTTACTATAAATTTATATTTACTTTAAATTTATATATATATATATATATATATATATATATATATATAGTTAAAAAATCCTTTATAATTAAAAATCCTAAGTTAAGATGATCCATGTTAATATGTTTATAGATATGTTTAGTATATATATTCTACTTGGTATATGCCTTTTAGTAAAAATTGGTTTAGATTCCTTTTCTTCCAATATTAAATGTTTTAGTCTCTCTCACACACTTGTAAATATTATCATTTAGTAGTCATTAAATTTAGTATTTCTTTATTTCAGTTTTGTACACAATATTATATTCAATTCACATATGTCGGAACACAATTGACAAATAGGGAAAACATTATAATCTCTTTAATACAAGGTTGTGAAATGCAAAACACAATTGACAAATAGGGAAAACATTATAATCTCTTTAATACAAGGTTGTGAAATGCAATTTTCTTTTATTAGTGCAATACTATACACCATTACTACATGATTTTTTTGTTTCTTTTATAATTATACAAGTAAGTTTGATGTCAAAATAGATTTGGTCAACCTTAAATATGCTCAAAATGTTAGAATATTCCATAAATTTTGATCAAACAAAATTACATTCCATGCATTTTCGATTAGGTCGTTATAATTAACCTTGCAACATGAGATTTTAAACCTTGTAATGTGCCCTAACTCAACTAACCACAATAAAATAATGTAAATGTTACTACTTTTCTTTTTTCTTTTCTTAGATTGCATTGATGTCATGCATGGTGGTTTTGAACATTAATTCCATTTCTATAGTAATTGTTTTTAGACTTTGCATTAGTCCTTGCAAAGAAACCAAGTCAACAAATTCAATTTATTATAAAGTTTTCTATTTATATTTTAAAAGCGCTTTTTCATCTGGCCAATAAACTTCAAAACTTCATGTAATTATTGTTTTGATTACAATAAACAACTTGGAGTTTTTATTTCGCCTCATATCGAATCAAGACCTATGAAAATCTTAGTTTAAATCTCAATTGTACAGAAATTTCGGATTTCATTTAAATAATGCTGACATTAAAGCATAAACATTTTAGGTTTAGAGATGTTATATATCTTAAATAATGCTCAGATGGCTCACACACATTCTACATTGGTTTCATATAGCTCATACACATGGCTCACGCCAGACTCCACTTGTCATCCCCTTCAGTACTACATTTGATCTTAAAACTTATCCTCAAGGCTACCGCTAGTCTAGTCGGTCCAAAGCTTGTAGATCTGTAGATCTTAAAGCTCATTCTCAAGGCCACCGTTTTCTCGATCTAAAGCTTGCAGACCAGATGCCAAAGCTTGCCGTAGATGCTAAAGCTTGTAGTAAAAAAGGCTCGGAAATAAGGGTTACTTGTATATGCTGGTAAAAGGCGAGTTGAACAGCAACTGTCCTTATCCAGAGAATGGACATTGCAGCAGGAAGAGAAAATCTTTTCCACCTTAACAATGGAAGCTGAGAAATAAATCTGCCATTAATTAATGGCCCCATGACATTTTTTCTAAACGAGGCCTTATTTATCATTTTTCAAAAAGCTGAAGTATATCGAATTTTTTTACCAGCCAGCAGCTATTGAGCGTCAAATCGGTATACGCTACTTACAAAGAAAGAAGGTGCAGCAGTTGCTCCTTATCTTGTACGCCGCTTATGACTACTCTGCTCACTCTTAAAGGAAAGCAATTAGGTCAATACAGGTTTAATAATGAGCAGCTCTGTAGATAAAATTTCAGTTTTTTTCTACAATATATCCAATTCAACTAACTCAAGGTTTAAGATAAATATTTTAGAAATAAAAATACCAGTTAACAAACCTTTAGGTAAGAATCAAATGCAGGACCAAGAGTTGCTGTGTAAATAAATTTGCTGAGCCATCCAAGCCCATCTTTGAGCACCCAATTTAAAGTTGCGGTAGAAGTGAGAGACCGTTTTGCTCCTATTCCTATGGCCTGTAGCGTCGCCTATCTTCAATTCACACAACATCATAGTTCCATCAATATGGAAACAATAAATCATCAAAATTTGAATTGAATGTCATTGTTTCCTTCACAAACGTTTGTACTTAAAAAAATTATCTTTTGTACTTAAAAAAAACTATCTTCATATCTCGGTGTCTCTTTTTCAGACAACAACCATGACGAACACATGTAACAAAAGGACTGAATATATATATATATATGGCTTGAATATGTCAAGCTCAGTCACTGATGAAGGGCTCGCTTCCCTCAGGGCAGGGACATGCTGCCCTGCAGCTTCCCTTGTTAATCAACTTTTCTATTGAAAGCTCTAATTTTACTCTGGCTTATCCTTTTAAATGTCATAAACGATTCTCGATATATATTGTGTTTTTAGATGATTCAGTGATGCCATGAATTTTATAAATATTTTGACATACTATAGACGACATTAAACTATTTTTTGGTGAAGAATACAAGTGTTGTTAAAATTTTGGTTTCCCAAATTTGTCAATGCCCATATTTAGTCAATCACTCATTGCAACCCTCTTTCCTTCTCCACTAGACCTCATTGGTCTTAGTATTTATCCCTTACGGTTGTTCCTCCATCTAATAATACCTCTTTTTAGTGGGTGACCATAAATATCTCTAAATTACTGTAAAATAGCTTAAAAATATAACCCAAGATATAACCCATATCATGATGAGACTAAAGAGAAATAACTTTCTTAAAAACAACTAAAAATTTATAGTATTTAAAACCATGTCACAATGAAACTAAAGTGAATAGTTTACTTTAATTTTTTATTTATAACCTACATTATTTATTTAATTTTTTTTAATAAGAGGAATTCATGGCATTAAAAAGCCCATATTGGATATGATCGCGATGACCACAAAATTCCATAACATGATTAAGGAGAAGGTTAAAAATTAATGTCTAATAACATGAGTTTTTGGAAACTTTTTGTTATTAGACAAATAACGACTTTTAATTTTGTTACGTGTATGCATGATGTTTAAGGAGATGATTCTTTCATTGCTAAGTCCTTTCTTTCTTCCCAGGCTATTTCATTCATAGATTTTGGCCTTTATTTGTTAACCACTTCATGAACATAAAATTAATGAAAAAGAGGGAGTTTACCTTAACAATTAACTTATCAATTTTTCTGACATTAAGTGTTAAACCTTTGACTTAGTATGACACTCTTTACATCATCACAAACTTTAAAATTTTGTTTTCTTTAAGTTTTTTTATAACTAAACTATTAGATGTATAGTTGTTATTTATTTGCTCTAGGTTCTTAATCTTTTATTAAATGCAAGCTATCATTACATAAAGTGATGACTAGAGAAATTATAATCTAACATTATTCGGTAATGGAATCACCTTAGTGCTTGTACATTCATTGGATCTATCAAAATAAGGAACTTTGAGCCTTTGAAGTTGCTTGCTACCACTTTCTTATGAATATGATCTCCCTTTTTATCTCTATGGTTGCTAATAAAGCACCTTCTAGTTTTATGACTTTTATCACCAATAATAAAAAAATGATGAAATGGGAATTGCAAGTACATTATGAGCAATACAAGCTAAGCACCCATTATCAATGTCTTTATTTTTTCCATATACATCAATTTGTGTTCCTCATAATTATATCACTTGAAAATGTGACATGATATACCGACGAGAATTCCCAACGAGTATTTAAGAATGTATGCTTCAATGCACATGGAATCAAGTTATTAAGACCTTTGCCTCATCAAATTATTATTGTTACCATGCTACGATGATACCATACAAAATGGATTTTACCAATGTAACACACAATGGGCATGACAAGGTAAAAGAAAATATTGTTGTTATATTTGTTCATTAACAAGTCTTTCCCTCTATATGCAGGTGGTATAATTGCGCTCGACTTGGGACAATTTTCTATTGGAAAAATACATAGGGTGATCCAGGTCCCCTTCCCTTGGTTGAGCTAGCATTGCACTTAAAGCCAACCAAATATGGAATTTATGAGAGGTAATAAACTTGTAATTAGCTTATGCAAGTTTTCCACAGGACTCAAGTTGCCATACATTGTGATATAATGTAATTAGACTTCAATTATTCCTTTATTTTTACCAAGAATAGTGCCAATCTCTATTGTTGCACTTTGGCCCCATATTTTTGAGAATGGGAAAACAATATGCACATGGTAGAAATTCATTCAATGCTACACACACACACACACACACACACACACACACACACACACACACACACACACACACACATCATTATATACGCCGTTTAAATTAACACTGTATATCCCAACCTATACCACATTTAATTCACTACCTTGGGGAGCATATTGTTTTCCATTGAAAATGTTTGTAATACTCACTTGTAGCCATGTGTTAGCTTACTATTGGGTTGTTGAGGCCCATAATGGGTTGAATTTGGGTAGTTAAACCCACTTATTGTATTTTATTATGTTTTTTGGTTGGGCCGTGTATCCTTATTTTATGGACCAATAACCCCCTCATGAAGGGATGCCTCCCTTTTTGGAGAGACACCTCATGATATTTGTGGGTATATACACTACCAAATGTCTCTTTTGTATATAATCTCATTTAAATGAATTCATTTATTATTTTTCTTAAGGGCACCCACACTATTTCACTCTACCTTGTGGTGGCTTTCTCTTGGTAATGATTAAATTCTCTTGGTGAAGTCAATGTATGTGGACATCTTCTTGTGATCTATATTAAGTACTATCACATTTATTCTTATTGAATTAATGTTTTTTAAAGATATCAACATCTACTTATAGATGGAGCTGTAGAATTTTCTCATGACTTATTCAACGTACCATGTACGTGCAAATTGATCTGCATGATATTACAATGCAAATTCCATGATTTAGTGCTTCTCTTGTCATGTCTTTTCTCATTACTACTTATTATCCATATATAATATCTAAGAGAAAATGTGGTAAATACTCAAAACAAATTTCAAAATGGGACTTACAACTAGAAGTGTGGATTGCTATGTTGTAAAGGTGTTGAATATAAATCAAAATTTCTTCCGAGGCTCTTTGATGTTTCTTATTATATCTCCTTTAAATCTACACTAATGTCCTATTCACTACTTCTATATGCCAATTTTTCTATGGATGGAAAGCTATTAATGTATTTAACATGGTGTCCAACTTCTCCCAAAGTTCATTCCAAAATGCCTTGATAAATTTGGTATCTCTATATGAGATGATGCTAATTGGTATCCCAAAGCACACCGAGACCTTTTCAAAGAAAATGTTTGTTGAATATTGTTTCTTAATGGTATTTTTACAAGGCATGACAATGCACATCTTGCTAAACTTGTCAATTACCATCAATACACAATCATGTCCTTTCCTTGTTCTTGGAAAACCATTGAAATCCACAAAGATTCTCTCCTAATATTTAGTAGGTACAAGTAACATAGTGAAATATGTATTATGTTGTATTTTAGTATATAGTACAACAAAGTATGCATCCTATAATAAACCAAGCTACATATTCTTATATTCTAGACCAATACACATATGTCTATATGTTGGAAACTATCTTCCCAACACCAAAACACCTCACCAATTTAGAGATAAAAACCTCTTTTATAAGCTACAATATTTCACCTTTAGAAACATATATCCTATCCAACTTGTAGAGAAATCCATCTTAGAGATGATAGCTAGCCTCAATTTCACCTTATTATACACAAACATGACATTGTAACTATTGAAACACCTGTTGAAAGTCCTCATCTTTTGTGTAAACCTCTTTGTATGCATCATCAATGAAAGGATCAATCTGCATAATAGTTATTAAATTCAAGATCTTCAATGTGGGTGTCCACGAAATAATATCTACCAACTTATTAATGATTCCTTTCTATTATTTCATGATAAGATG
Source organism: Pinus albicaulis (assembly GCA_034641835.2). Classification (NCBI taxonomy): domain Eukaryota; kingdom Viridiplantae; phylum Streptophyta; class Pinopsida; order Pinales; family Pinaceae; genus Pinus; species Pinus albicaulis. The sequence continues at coordinate 554,448,509 of CM076582.1, read as the reverse complement.
AAATAGTTATAAAAATACCATCCACTCAATGTAGTGTCTAGTATGTTGAAGCTTACTTTGGGCTTGAAAATACTAAAGTGGTTGGTGATTAGTGTGGATGTTGGTCTCCTTATCCATAAGATAGTGTTTCCATTTTTTAAAATTATTTGAATGAAAACATATAGTTCCTTTCCATGTGTAGTTTAGTTCAAGACTATGCCATGAAACATTTTAGAATGATAACATATAGGATTACCCCTTGCTTCAATATTTCTCTGATAGCATATCCACTTACGTTTGTCTCCATCTTCTCCAAAAGTGCATTCTAAAAGTCCTTGATAAATATATTATCTGTACTTGCAATGATTCTCCTTGGTATCCCAAGGTGCACTAAGATATTTTCAAAGAACATGTTTGTTGCATCTTATCTCTTAATGGTCTTTTTACAAGGCATGAGAATGCACATCTTGCTAAACTTGTAAATTACCATAAATAAATAGGCATGTCCTTTCCCTATTCTTATAAAAACACTGAAATCCATAGAGATGCTCTCCCAAGATATAAAAGGTACAATCAACATAAAGGAATATATATTATGCTTTTTCCTTGAGATTTATGGTACAACAAAGTATGCATATTTTAATAAACTGAGCTGCATCTTCTTACATTATAGAAAAATACACATGTTTATAAGTTGGAAAATATCTTCCCAACACCAAAAAACCCTACAATTCAGAGATATGAGCCTCTTTGATAGGCTACAATATTTCACATTTAGGAACATAGAGGTCCAACTTGTAAAGAAACCCATCCTAGACATGATAGTCAGCCTCATTTTCATCTTATTATACACAAACATGGCATTGTAACCACTGAAATGCCTATTAAAATTAATCATATTTTGTGCATACCTTTTTGTATGCATCATTGGTGAAAGGTTCCATGTGTGTACGAGTTCCCAAAGCCATGACCTTGGATGTGGGTGGACTTGAAAGCATATATACCAACTTATTAATGCTTCCCTTTTTATATTTAATGATAAGATGAAATAGTTGCAAAAACCCCATCCACTTGTAGTGCCTAGTATGTTGAAGCTTACTTTGGGCTTGCAAATTATAGAGTAGTTGGTGATTAATGTGGATGATGGTCTCCTTGTCCATCAAATAGTGCTTCCATTTTTCTAATTATTTGAACACAACCATAGGGTTGTTTTTCATATGTAGTGCACTTCAAGGATATAACATGAAACATTTTAGAATGATAACATAAAACTTAACTCGCATTAAAAAATTTCGCATAGCATATCAACTTATGTTTGTCTCCACTTCAAAAGGATTTTAAAAATTAGGTAATGCAAGAATTGTGCTTCTTTAATCTATTATTTTACCTCATCAAAATATTTATGTCGATTCTTTCCCACCGAAAAATCTTAATGTTGGTTGCTATGGCATGGAATGGTGTACCAGATAATCCAGGTGGATATTAGTGGCCAACAACTTGTTCCACTAGCTCAAGGCACTATTCTCCATCTTGGTAGTTTTTTAACAGTTTTTTAGGTCCTGAACTTCTAGGCCATTTTGAGGCCCTAAATGACATTTTTTTACTTGGCATGGACCTAGTTAATAGTTGTAGTTTGTGCCTAATAAATTTTTTTACTTATCAATCAGACCTTTTCAATGGGCCATTGAACGCAAAAAACATAGATTGTATGCAAAATTATGACCTCGTGAAGTTGATGTACCAACTAACCTCTTCAAGGCCACAAGAATGTTTCCATTTCATCTCCTAGTGTTAGGTTTTTGGATGTTTAGGGTTTCCCCATTTATTATTTACGTTAAAAAGGGTCTGTTGTCCTCATTATAATGCGCTCTGGCAAATGCGCATAATCGTCACATGTCTTGTCATAGATAAGATACTACCATTTGAGCGACTTTGTTTCATTCATTATTTATAGTTTCAACACATTTAATTTAATAATAGAAGTCAAATTTTATTGTATTTATATGTTTTTGTTATAAATGTAATTTCATTTCATTCCCTTCATAAATTTGGATCAATGGTGTTAGAGTGATTTGTTCTTTTTTTCCTTTTTTTTCTTTTTTTAATATGAATGTCCCCAACAAGGTCAAGGTATAAGGAGTTTGGATTTGAACTAATTGAGCCATTGCACGACCATCCTCGTTGACCCTGATGCCCTCCCATGGAGGAAGAGAATAAAGACAAGGGAGAAATAGATCCTACTAAACTATTGCTCGATGAATCCCTCATGCAACAATGGAATACGATGATGGATAATTTTTCCTATTTTCTTTAGCGGCTACCAATAGTTGACACAGATTCATTAAGTGACCACTTTGGAGGTAATATCCCCTTCAAGGTACAAGTTAGTTTTGATATTACCATATTTGAAGGATAGATAGATGCAGATGCTCTAGTTAAATGGTTAAATATGCGAGAAGGTATTTTCTATCCACAAATTTTCCGATAGGGAAAATATTAATTTTATGCTTTGTAAGGTTATACCCCATGTCAAGGATTGGTTGGAGACTTACTATGAGAAAAATTCTAGAGAGAAATCTACAATGTGTGTGGTGACACCCACTTAGGGATATTTCAGGGATGTTAATAAGGAATAATATTACCCAATTGGAAGCTAGGATGACCAATACATGAGATGGACCATACCGTGGTAGGAAAGGGACCAAACAATGCTAGAGTTAGCAAATATATTCCATACCTTGTGCATGTAGCTGGGTATCAAAGAATCCAAGAAACATCTAGTACTGCTAAAGTACCATAATGGTTTGAACAGATACATCTAGGCAAAGATGAATTTTCTGTATATATTCTCATTGGGCACAACATACTGATATGTTTTTAAAATTGAGAAAAAAAATTAAACAGAAGAATCCAGAGTTAGGATCTTTGAATTCCTCACACCAGAACCAGGGAAAAGGCAACCCCAATCTGCAAAACAAAGGACATAGCTAAGATGGACCACCCTAGACCACAACTTGTCTAAAGAAAAAATAAAGAAGGATAATGGGAAGACAAAGAAAGACAAGTGAACGTGGTGTGAATTCCATAAAATATTTTAGCATAAAATCGATGAATGTCGCTCAAAGTAGTTGTTGTTGAAGAATGTAACTAGTGTCGGTCTTCATAATTTTTATTTGAGTCAAGAAAAAAAAAATATTTATAAAAAAAAATTGTACTGACTTATTAAAGCATGCATTTCATGCTTGGGTCAATTTTCAGTTTGTCAAGCCTCCATTTAAGGTTGTTAGGATCCTTATTGAGTCAAAGCCAAATTAATTATGAAATAAACCCTACTTGGGTTCATAAATGTCAAAGAAAGAAATTATTTTGTCTTGTCAAAACATCCTCCATCAAGTCATATTCCAAGTAGGCCAAAACATCTTCAAAATTGGCTCCAAATTCATCTTCTACTAGTCAAGTCCTACAATTAATCATGTTAGCTCAAATTATAGGAAAAAAATACTATATATACCCTAGTGAACTTGATCCAGTGAGAAAAGTTGAGAGGTTCATATAAGGATTACATAGTCCAAGAATTATTATAGGTTTAAAGCTTTAGAAGTGTAACTGCAGTTCCAAGAGCATGGCTACAAATCCAATTTTTAAGAGGATACTAAAAGAATGAAATGTGACTACAAATCTGAGGTTTCAAAAGGTAATTACAGGATCAAAAGCTAACCCCAGAAAAAAAGTATGACTGCATAATTGTGACTTCACATAAGTGACTATAGGACCAAAGTATGAGGTATAGGACCAAGACATCATACTACAAGACCAAATTATGGGGTGTTTACAAAACAATGACACCATTTCATTACAGGACATGAATGTGTTGTTTCCGAACAAGGTTCACTTGATGGATGGAAGGTGTTCTTGGTCTAGGTAATAAGGGTCTTGGTCCATCTCAACTAGATTTGAATCTACTAAAGGAAGAGTTCTTGACTAGGTTTTCCCTCCATAGGGGCTTTTCCCTGGCTAAGTGCCTACATCTACTGTCTCCTTATTTTTATGTTTTTGGTAGTTGTTTGATGAACAAATAAATACAAACTATAAGAAGAAGGATAATAATTTAATTAGTAAATCACAAGAATATATCCAAGGAATATATATATATATATATATATATATATATATATATATATATATATATATATATATATATATATTAAAGAGTTTATCTCATTTCCCTATATTTCTCAACATGGTATTAGAGCTTGGTTCATTCATTTAAGGGTAGAAAGGGTATCAAAAGGGCTACAAGCCATAGCAAACACATATGGTCCTAGGGAGGAATAAATATAAAATATAAGCAATGAATGCGAGGGTCCTAAGAGAGCCTAGAGAATTTATTACAAGTATTCAAAAAGAGAGATAAATAGCCTTGAAAAATGAATCCTGTGAAAAATTACTTTCAAAGGTATTTTCTTGAAGTGAGACAAATGCTAATTTATTTTAAGAGATTATGATTCTACAAAGGATAACCTATACTACTACTATAGTTCTAGAGATAGAAAAGGAAAATATTGATATAATCATATAAATCTTGAAATACTTACAGTTAATAAAAACCGTATTGGTGAGGATTCAAGAATAACTACAATCATCAACTAGAAGCATATTTACAAGACTGAGCTATTATGTAAAAAGATCGGGACATGTGCATTGAAAGAAAAAGAAGTCTGTCTATAATATAGAAATATAAATCACAAGCCTATAAATTTATAGAAACCCTACTGTAACAACAAGTCTAATGGATCATCGAATCAAAGGTATGTGAATCATTATTACTTTATGAAGTTGTCTGATAATATGTTTCTATAAATGGAAAATACTCATTAACGCTTGATAATGTCTAGAATAATGCATATAACAATCACGATGTCATATACTTGTTATATCATAATTTTTTAGGGTTTACATTCAATCCATGATATATAACTATACTTGGCTATAGTAATCCTAGAAACTCTTTCTAGATTCTAGATGATCATCACACTATTGTACTTGTATATTTGCAGGGACTTAAATAAACATGTGATCATATTTAAAGAAGGATTTGTTTCATTAAGGATAACCTACCAGGTTTATAAAAGGTGTAATTCAAGATATGTATTAAATATTTCTAATAAATTTTCTTCATATTACAAGTTAAGGTATTTTTGAAAAATAGTTACTAACTCTTTCATGTTTAGGTCTTTTGAATCATAAAATATTCTTGTTAGGGAGATTAATTGTTAGATTGAATCTACCCTATTATATAATCTTGTCATTTTGTTATAAAACCCTAGTCATTAGGGTTCACTGTGAATTCCCTAGCCTCTTGAAGCTAAGAGTATGCCAATGAAACCCTAATATTGTTAGAGGTTGTTAATGAAGTCTAGAAATCCTATTCTTTTGAAGTTTAGGGTTTTGATATTATCATGAAAGAAACCCTAATTCTTTAGGGTTTATAAAAAAATTCTTTCAAGGTCCTAGGAATGAAACCCTAGGTGTATATTTGTCCATATGATCAAAACCCTAACCTTGTCAAAATTTCTCGTATATCTAACTTTCTTGTCTTGATGATTGTATCTAAGGTTTACATCTAAAAACCTAGTAGATATTGATAATAAATTCTAGTATGAGAGTGTGTCGTATTTTTTAAAATATAGGGTTTGTGTGAAACCCTAGTAGAGATTGATTTTCAAAGGCATGATAATGGAACCCTAAAACTATATTGTTTTCATGATTTTGAAACGAAATCTAGGGTTTGTGGTACGAAACCTAGTATAAGTTTGACATGTAAAAGCATGTTTTTGAAACCTTAGATGTATAATAAGATTTTTATTTGATTGAATTATATCTAAGGCCTTGAGTTTCTAAGATGAAGTCTAGGGTTTATGAGAAAACCATAGCAATAAGTTGAAGTGTAGAAAATAAAATATATGTGTTATAGGTCAATTTGGACACCATTCCTAATGAACTGGTTAATTGGAAATCATCTCTAGAACCAATGAATAGGGTCTCTCATCCCCTATCATTTCAGTCGTTGCATGCCCTAAGACAAAGAACAAGACAAATCATCCATGACTTTCATTGCAAAGGTTTCCAAGATTTGAAGTTTATATTATATCATATGAGAGCTCACCAATGCTGCCTCTAAAGGGACTAAGTGCGTTGCATATGCAGGTAACCCCACTCAAGGGTGATTTGCAAAGCACTTCTTGACACTCATGGGTGCGTTGGTCACATTGGGAGTGAAATTATCATTGTTCCGGAATCTCCACTTGGCCAGTGCCTTCTAGAAGAGTTCACATGTGTCAAATTTCAAATCCATGTGTCCATTTGATACCTATGAGACTAGGAACATGTCTTTCCTATTATTAGAAAGTCATTGATTGTAAAACTACCTTCAGCTCCTCTATAAATTGAGCACAGATCCTGGTGTTTGAGAAGGAAGAATTTGAGTAGACAAACACTGGTGGAATTTCAATTGAGGAATTGATTTGAGTGACATGTTTCTGGAGAGATGTGCATTGTGATGAGGCTGGGATGCTGTTGGATATGGTGACACTAAATCAATCACTGGGATGTAACCTCCCCTTTTATCCATTAATAAATATTTCTGCTTACTTTCCCACATATGTATCTGTATAAGCTTCTGTCTTTCATATTATTAATTCTTATCTGATGCATATGCTTCATGTTTCATTGATTTAACTAAATGACTTGAGTAGACATCTGTATTAACAATTTAGCTCAGATTTGAAGTTACAACAAGAGTGAGAGAAGGAGAATAGGAAGCACATGGACTCCAAGTAAGTTCTTTGATCTGTTATGTATGTCTATTTACTATTAGGAAAAGTAGTTGCAAAGTATTTAACCTATTGTTCTATATGAGCACTACATCTAGGGAATAATGTTTTATCCGTAATCCATAATTCTGCATAACAAATTGGAAACTCCACTAGGGAGTTTACCCTTCATCCTTAGTGTATTTTCCTATGATTTTCTCTGTTTATTCACCTAGTAGCATTTACTCAGAAATATTAGGCTTTTTGAAATCAAAATTTGCATTATAAGTGTGTTAAACGGTTGAGTTTTCATTCTCTGAATACGCTCAACGCACTGTTGAACAGGACACAGTGCTTTGCATAGCACTAACTCCCTTCCAGGGGTGCGTTGCAATGCACTATCTCCTCTTAGAGACTGCGTTGCCCCCTAGAATCAGCCAAATTCCATTGAGTTTGTCATTGCATTTCTTTCAGTTTGTTGTTTGTTGTGTTTTAACAAGCATGATACCTCATATTGACCAGTGACCTTATCTACTCCTTCCTCCTTTGAAAAAAAAGTTTGTTCAATGTTTATTTAAAGCATTTTTCTTTATCATTGATGAATTAATTTCAAAGTATTTTCATTGCTGCATTAGATCCATTTGCTTTTGAAAAAGGAAATTTTCGTTTAATTCTTCGTTTCCTGAAAGGAGAAATTGTTGTTAAATTCCTCATTTTTCCTTCAAAAGAGAAATTGTTGTTTAAATTCTTCATTTCTCAAAAGTAAAAGGCATTGGTTTTTATTGATTTGATGCCCTTAGTTTCCTTTTCTGAATTCATAACATTAAAGGGACTAAAAAGAAAAAACTGCATTTGCATGTAGTGGATTGTGTGTTTTGCAAAGGAACAATTAGGAAAGTTGCGTTTTAATTTGTGCTCTTTGATTGTTTTCTCTCAAATTGATTGCTCTTTCCCTCTAGTAGCTAGGATTTTCATTGAAAAACGAAAAGTGAAAGATTTCTTATCATTTTAGTTTTCATTTTAGGAATTTACAATACATCATCGCGGTGAAACTTGAAAGGAAAATTGATAAACAAGATCAACTTAAAATTTATCTCAATTTACCTAACAAAGCATTGGAACCATAGCGATAAAATTTAGAAGGTCTAGACTAGAGACGTGTTCCGGCGTTGTAAAACATAACAACTGTCATTAATTGTCTGCGATACATTCCGAGTGTGATACCTCACTCTACGTATGTAAGTATATCGTAGCTCGTCCATGTACTTTCGGGTATATCGGGCAGTGTTACAGTACGAAAAGTATAAAGGGGTGCTCTCACTGTGCGATTTGTCATCAGACTTTGCTAATATAGACTTGGGCCTCCACGTACCTTCAGGTATATTTGGGAGGACAACTTTAGGTTGATATCCATCCATAGTGAACTGAGTCGGCCACCTTGTAAATTGTGATACACCGAACACAACATTTGGGGAGATTGCCTGCCTGTACTTCTTGGTTCGCCAGGAGGTATTATGTAGTTCACAGTTTCTTGGTAAACCTTTTTCCTAACCAATACCTTTTTTTTTGTTTTTTTTGTTTTTTGTTAAAATAAATAAGTAATTGTGGAAGAACAAAATACTTTCCCTCGTCGTTCGCATAGATTAGCATTGAAACCACCTTTACCACCAGAAGTTACTCCTGGTCGGCGAAGGCGACAACACTCTACCGAATCAAGTACTATTGGTACCTCTGGTGAAAAATCATCTTTCCATATACCAGAGTTAGCTTAAGTTGTTTCTACACATCACGGTTTGTCTACTGTTGTCGAAACTGAGTCCTCACAGCTACTCGTAGTCGCGATCCATCCAATCAGTGAGACCATTCCTCCTGGACCCGACATTGTTCAACCAAAAGTTGATCTAGATCCTGTCTCCTTTTTGCTAGAACATATGAATCCTGAAGTCAAAAAATTGGAAGTTGTTCCTACATTGGTCATCCCACAAATTTCTGTAGCCATTGAATCTCCCATATCACATAGTCAACCTCTTGAAATATAATTTGGGCCTAACAGTGAAATACTTCCACCTGGTTTAATTTCGATTGAAGAAATCCCAGAAGACGAGACACCTTTAACTCCTACCCATTTTGGGGAGGATATTTACCTGTATGAGTCTTTTCCTCAATCACCACTAGTCCAGGTGGATATTGGTGGCCACGCGCCTATTCCACTTGGGGCCATTGTCTCTTTCAGTTTTTTTCACAACTTACTATTTTTAGCAGTTTTTCAGGTCCTAAACTTTTGGAGCCATTTTGAAGCCCCAAACGGAGATAGTATGCCGAAGTTATTTCCTTGGGAAGTTGAAACACCAATTTACCCAAACGGGGCCCATATTTTTGGCACTTCATCTCCTAGGGTTATGTTTTTGGATGTTTAGAATTCTCCATTGTTTCTCCATAATAAATAGACCCTCGAGCCTCATTGTAATATAGTTCATAGGTCTGTAGTCACCACATCTCTTCTAAGAGATTTGCTACCAGCACCCTAGCTATTTTATTTCCATAATGTTTGTAAGCATATTTCTATGATTTGATATTAATGAAATGAAGCCTCATTTTCGTTGTATTTCTATGTTTATGGTTATTGCTGTATTCTGTTGCGTTCCTGCATAAATCTAGATCAGTGGTATCAGAGCGGTTTGCTTTTTCTCGATCCTTCTTTGCATGTCCCCAACGAGGTCAAGGTATAAGGAGTTAGGGCTCGATCTAGTGGAACCTTTGCAAGATCAGCCTCGCAAACCTCGATGGACGCCCATGGGGGACGAAAAGAAAGATGAGGGAGCAGGAGATCCTATCAGAATATTGCTCGAGGAGGCCATCTAAAAACAAAGGAACATGATGATGGATAACTTTGCCCAGATCCTTCAACGACTGCCCACCGGTGGCGCATCTGCATCTAGCAGCCACTCTGGAGGCGTGACTCCCTTTAAGGTACAAGTAAACTTTGACATTCCCATATTTGAGGGTCAAATAGATGCAGATGCCATAGATAGATGGTTGAATCTATTAGAAGGATATTTATTGGTTCAAGATTTTTCCGACCGGGAGAAGATTATTTTTGCACTCCTTAAAGCTACCCCCCATATCAAGGACTGGTGGGAAACCTACTGTGAGAAAAAGAATGAGACAGAACCCTCTCTGTTCTAAGTCGTAACCAGTTGGAATTCTTTCTGAGATGCCATCAAGGAACAATACTATCCCGTGGGGAGCTATGAGGACAAGTACATACAATGGACCACGCTGCGGCAACAAAGGGATCAAGATGTGCATGAGCTAACGAATTTGTTCCATACCCCGTGCACGAAGTTGGGTATCAAAGATTCAGAGAAACATTTGGTGCTATAGTATCGCGGTTTTCTGCACAGATACATTCAAAAGGAAATGGAGTTCCTCAACATCTCCTCACTTGGTACAACATATCGGTATGATGCCAAGATTGAGCAGAAATTCAAACAGAAGAAGCGAGACTTTGGATCTGTGAATCAAAAGCAAGGGAAAGGTGCCCCCAAATTGCAGAACAAAAGACAAAGCCAAGGCATGGTGGCCCAAGACAACCTGCCAAAGACACAAGCAAAGAACAACACCGCGAAGCCAAAGAAGGACACGGGAAAGTGGTGTTAGTTCCATAAGAGCTCCACTCACAACACAAGTGAGTGTCAGGCCAAGCAGTCGCTGGTGGCCGAGATGAGGGCTTCTGAATCAGATGCATGCTCCGACTCTGAATCAGAACCTGACAAGGTGAATGACAAAGGGAAGCAGATTATTGATGTGGAGCCCAAAGCCACTATTGCCACTACGAAGATCCAGAAGGAGGAACCAGAAGATCCAGAGGAGGCAGAGTGTCTCTTCCACTCCCATATGTGGGTAAAGGGTTCCCCGCTATGGTTCATTGTCGATAATGGGAGCCAAAAGAACCTCATTTCAATAGATTTCGTGAAGCGATTGGGCTTGCCGACCACAACGCATCCACAACCATACACCATCAGGTGGCTTTACCAAGGACGGGATCTCCACGTCAGCCAGAAGTGCCGCCTTCCCTATAGCATCAAGCCCTTCAACAATGTCACCGATCAAATAGGTAACCGCACTGTTACCTACTTTTTTTTGGTAGCATAAAAAGCACCCGATTTTGAAAAGTGGTGATGCAGAATCACCTCTTTTTTTTTTAGCACATTTTTGACACTCTAATATTTTTATTTATGAAGTATGAATATTTGTTTTAAAATGTTAGTGATTTTCATGCTAATTTTGAAACGTATTGATGCGGCATCAACTGTTTTAAACGGTGATTTTCATGTTAATTTTGAAACGTATTGATGCAAAACATAGCCTTTTTTAGAGTGTTGATTTTCATGTTTGGTAATAAAACACAAAACATATATATATATATATATATATATATATATATATATATATATATATATATATATATATATATATATATATATATATATATATATAATAATAAAAATGTAAAAAAAACAAAATTAACTCGTAAAAATAAAAAATTTAAACAAAAATAAATAAATAAAACAAAAATATTCGAAAATTATATCAAAAGAAATGACAAAATTTGAAAAAAAAACACATAATTTAAAGAAAAAAAACAAAAATTAACAAAAAAAAATAAAAATTAAAAAAACATCAAAAACATTTTTTTCTAAGTTATTAAAAAAATCCATATAATTAAAAAAAAAAAATTAAATAGAAAATTTAAAAATAATTTAAATTACAAAATTAAAATTTAGATAAAAAAAATAAAATACAAAAAAGAAAAAATTTAATTTAAAAATTTAAATTAAAAAAATAATAATAATAAGAAAACAAAAATACAAATTTTAAAATTAACAAAAAATACAAATTTACAAAAAAAAAAAAAATTAAAATTGAAAAAGAAAATTAAAATAAAAGAATTACAATAAAAAAAACTATCATTAAAAAACAAAAAAATGAAAAAAACCACATGCAAATAATTAAAAAACAAATATCCATAGATTTACTGTTTTTTTTTTTAAATGAAACAATTTATAAATTTTAAAAATGAAAAATGAAATAAACTGAAAGATTTAAAAAAAAAAACAAATTAAATTTAAAATAAAAAATTTAAATTTAAAAAAAAAAATCAAATTAAAAATAAATAAATAAAAATTTAAAAAAAATAAAAAATAAAAGAATTTTTTGATCGTGGTGCCGCCGTCAGTTGGCCTCCCGCCCAGGTGGCGGTGGAGGCGCCGCGGGCGGCGGGAGCGTTCGGGCGATTCGAGAGAATCGCCCTCCGCGCGGGCCACGTCAGATCACCCTCCCCGCGGCGAGAGGTGTTGGAGTCGCCCTCTGGCCCACCCAGAGGAGCCGGTCGAATCGCCCGGGAATCGCCCGTGGCGGTCGGGAATCGCCCTCAGGCCGATTTTGAGAATCGCCCTCCCGCGGCGAGAGGTCAATTCCGAGAATCGCCTTCCCACGGCGAGAGGCCGATTACAAGAATCACCCTCTCGCGGCGGGAGGCCGATTCCGGGAATCACCCTCCCGCCGCGGGAGGCCGATTCCGGGAATCACCCTCCCGCCGCGGGAGGCCGATTCCGGGAATTACCCTCCCGCCGCGGGAGGCCGATTCCGGGAATTGCCTTGAGGCCGATTCCGAGAATCGCCCTCCCGCCGCGGGAGGCCGATTCCAGGAATCGCCTTGAGGCTAATTCCGGGAATCACCTCGAGGCCGATTCCGGGAATCGCCCTGCTGCCGCGGGAGGGCGATTCCCGGAATCGGCCTCAGGGCGATTTCTGAAATTAGTCTCCCGCCGCGGGAGGGCGACTCCTGGAATCGGCCTCCCGCCTGGCAGCCGGCCTCCGCCGTCACCTGGGCGGGAGGCCGATTGGTGGCGCCACCACGATCAAAAAATTATTTTTTTTAAAAAATATTTAAATTTTAAATTATATATATATATATATATATATATTTTTTTTTTAAATTTAAAAAATTTAAAATTATTATTTTTAATTTAATTTTTATATTTGAAATTTAATTTGTTTTCATTTTTTTTGTTTTTTTATTTTTATTTTTTTGTTTTTTGTTTTTTTGTTTTTTTTTTAATTTTATTCATTTTTTGTTTTTTATTTTTTTGTTTTTTATTTTATTCATTTTTTTGTTTGAATTTAATAAACATTTTCTTTTTCTTTTTTAAATTTATTTTCTATATTTTATTTTTTATAATTTCTTTCTTTTTTTAAACTTTTTTTTCTTTTTAATTTAATATTTTTATTTTTATTTTGTTTTTATTTTTATTTTTTTTATTTCTATATATTTTGAAATTTTAATCTTTAATTTTTTTTAATTTTTTTCTTAAATTTTAGGTGGTTTTTAATGTTTGAATTAAAATTTTTATTTTGTTTTTATTTTTATTTTTTTATTCCTATATATTTTTAAATTTTAAGCTTTAAAATGTTTTTATTTTTTCAATTTATTTTTTTTCTTAAATTTTAGGTTTTTTTTAATGTTTGAATTTTAAAAATTAAAAAATGTTATTTCTATTTTTAAAAATGTCAAAAATATGACAATTTTTTTTTGGTTATTCCAGCGTCAACTGGTTTTGTTTTGAGGGTGTTTTTTCAATCCTTTTTTCTAGAAACAATTTTGTTTTTAGCATAATTTTATAAAATGTTGAAATTTGACCTTAAAAAAAAACCAAGTGCATTCTGGGATACATTTTTGTTTGTTTTTGAGGTGTTTTTTCATGTTTTTTGAGTCTTTTTGGGCTAGAGTTCCCGTTTTGAGGTCAGGTTACCTATTTCATCGGTAACAGTGTTCTTCACGGATGAGGTATTATGTGACATTGCTCCTATTGATGTTTCTGATGTATTATTAGGCCAACCATACTTGTGGAAGAGACATGCTGTGTATGAGTCCTGGCCTCGCACTGTTATTGTTACATTGGGAAATAAATTGTACATGATACCAGAGGTACCACCGCCTCCCACTATCTCTTTGGTTATTGCAAAAAAATGCAGTAAGCTCATTTCCCAAACCAAGAAATTTGTTTTCCTGATGATCTACCCCCAGGGCAAGAAGAATACTGTGGCCACGACCTCCATACATGGCTCCTCTGCACGACAACAACAAATGGACAAGGTTGTGGAGGAGTATGGAGACATCTTCACTTCACCCAGTGCAGGGGTGCCTCTACACTGTCAGGTCAAGCACCCCATTGACCTGACCCTAGGTGTGCCGCTACCCAATGGACCGATCTATAGGCTCTCGGTTCTAGAGAATGATGAAATCAAGAGGCAGATTTAGGAGCTGCTGCAGAAAGTTCACATCCGGCCAAGTTCATCACCCTGTGGGAGCCCGATTGTGTTGGTATAGAAGAAGGATAGGACTTGGAGGCTCTGTATTGATTATCAGGCGCTGAACAAGATCACTGTCCGGAATAGGTACCTGATCCCATAGATTGATGACCTTTTGGACCAACTCAAAGGGGCAAAATATTTCAGTAAGATCGACTTGAAGTCTGGGTATCACCAGGTACCAATCGAACCCTCTAATGTGAGGAATACTACCTTGAAATCCAAGGAGGGCCATTTCAAATGGCTCACCATGCCTTTAGGATTGACAAATGCTCCCGCAACCTTCATGAGGTTAATGGATGACATCTTGCATCCATTCACCAACTCATTTGTAGTGGTATACTTGGATGCAATTCTTATCTTCAGCCAGACTTGGGTAGAGCACCTCCATCACATCCGAGAAGTCCTCCAAACACTGCGGCAATACAAGTTGTGTGCCAATTTGGAGAAGTGCACTTTTGGCATGACCCAGGTTCAATATCTAGGATACATTATTGATGAAAGGGGGATGCATGTGGATCCAGCCAAGATCTAAGTCATTCGGGATTGGCCAGCCCCAACCACCCTAACAGAGCTTCGCAACTTTCTGGGTCTTGCTAATTTCTACCGCAGGTTCGTGTTGGGATTCTCTCATATCACTTGGCCCTTGAGTCAAGTCACCAAGGGAGGAGTGAAAGGAAAATTATGTTGATTGGAATCTCAACAGAAGGCATTCGTAGAATTGAAACATCGCCTCTGTTCTGCCCCAGTGCTCACATTACCAGACTTGCAACAACCATTTGAGATCAAGACATATGCCTCTGACTATGCTATTGGGGCAGTTCTAACTCAACAGGGGCATCCAGTGGCATATCACAGTGAGACATTGTCCAACACAGTTCAAAAGTATCCCACTTATGACAAAGAAATGTATTCCATTGTGTAGGCTTGTCGACAATGGAAGCATTAAATTTTGGGGAAGGAGAAAATTATCCACACAGACCACTGACCCCTGCAGTTCATACAGACACAAGGGAAGTTGCAGAATGATCGCTATTAGAAGTGGTCCACATATTTGCAACAATTTCATTTGAACATCAAGTACAAAAAGGGTAGCACCAATAATGTTGCAGATTGCCTCGGCCTACCACCGATCATGGCCATAACCACCGTTCTCAACTCTTGTGGGCATGAGACTTCTGATTGGCCGCTTCTTTACAAGAGTGATCCATAATTCAGCTACACATACAAGGCACTCTTGGGGGGTATGCAAGTTCCAAATTTTCACCTCCAAGATGCACTATTATGTCACCTGGGACACCTTTGTGTTCCTTCAAGCGAGCGTGCTAAGATGATATGGGAAGCGGACTAAAGTTGAGTCGATGGGAATTTTGGGGTTGAGAAAACAGTGGAAGTACTGCAGAAGTATTTTTATTGGCTGAACCTTCGACAGGATGTCGGGAAGTACATCAGATCCTGCACTGCTTGTGCCATTGCCAAACCGACCATCAAGAATCAAGGGCTCTATACTCCGCTACCTACCCCTATTTGAACTTGGGAATCCATCTCCATGGATTACATGTCAGGCCTTCCTTCTACTAAGCATAAAAACAACTATGTTTTCGTGGTCATCGACAGATTCTCAAAGATGGCCATTATGGCGACCTGCAAGAAGAATATCATAGCAGAAGCCACTACTAAACTCTTCTTTGAACGAGTGTGGGTGCACATTGGGATCCCACAGTCTATCATATCAGATCATGACAGTAGGTTCCTCAGCACATTTTGGTCCATCCTCTGGTCAATGTTGGACACCAAGCTCACCAAGTCCACATCTTTCCATCCCCAAACTGATGGCCAGACAGAGGTCATCAATAGGATGATTGTACACATTCTACGCATGTACAATTCAAAGCATCCACACACATGGGATGAAATCCTTCCCTATGTACAACACAGTTATAACCAAAATCTCCACAGCTCAACCGGCCATAACTCCTTTCAGGTGGGCTTGGGATTCCAGCCACTATGTCCCATTGACATAGCCATGCCATTTGCAGCTACTCACGTCGATTTGGTTCATGTCCAGTCTGAAGCTGACAAAGAAAACAACTTCATCGAGCACATTCAACACATCCGCCAACAGGTTCATGACATATTGAACAGAGCCAATGCTAAGTACAAGCAACGACATGATCAACATCGAGTGCCACACAACTTCCAGGTGGGCGAAAAAGTGTGGCTACATTTGCAGAAGAAGTGCCTCACTGGACCCCACCGCAAGATTCGCCCGCTCCGATATGGGCCGTACACCATCACCAAGGCTGTAGGGAACAATGCCTTCGAGCTCAGTATTCCACCATTCCTTGGTCTGCATCCAGTATTCAATGCAGACCGCCTTCGTCCCTACTTCCCACCTCTATTGGACACCTCCAACATTGCAGAAGAACTCACACCAAAAGAGTTAAACCCAGACTGCATGGCACAGGCCACCACAGACTGTATCATGGACATGCAAATCAAGAACACTCAACGACAGAAGATCCAACTATATCGGGTTGTCAAAGTTGGCTGACTCCTGCACCAAGGCAAGTGGTTCACCAGGGACCAAGTTCAACAGAATTTTCCTCATCTCATGGAGGAACTCAACGCAATGGGGACCATTTATTCCTAAGGGGGGAGGAATGATCCAGGTGGATATTGGTGGCCACCTACCTATTCCACTTGGGGCCCCAACATTGTCTCCTTCAGTTTTTTTCACAAATTACTATTTTTAGCATTTTTTCGGGTCTTGAACTTCTGGAGCCATTTTGAAGCCCCAAATGGAGATAGTATGCCAAAGTTACGTCATTGGGAAGTTGAAACACCAATTTAACCAAATGGGGCCCATAGTTTTGGCGCTTCATCTCCTAGGGTTAGGTTTTTGGACGTTTAGAATTCTCCATTGTTTCTCCATAATAAATAGGCCCTCGAGCCTCATTGTAATACAATTTAGAGGTCTGTAGTCACCACATCTCTTCTCAGAGATTCGCTACCAACACCCTAGCTATTTTATTTCCATAATGTTTGTAAGCATATTTCTATGATTTGATATTAATGAAATGAAGCCTTATTTCCACTATATTTCTATGTTTATGGTTATTTCTGTATTCTGTTGCGTTCCTGCATAAATCCGGATCAACCACCCTTCTTTTGTTGATCCTATTCTTATTCAAAATCCCATCGATCGAAAAGGGTATACATTTGGTCAAGTAACCATGCCTAAACCAACATATTTGATTGGGACATCTGTTCCAATTATGTCAGTACTTGCCCTCGCTACCCCGTCAATGTTTACAACTTCACCAGAGTCATATTTTTATGGTTGCCCTATAGTCCTATCAAGTTATAAATATTTATCTGGAATTTTCTCTGGTGCATCCTCAAATCCATGGACTTTACCAATGTCATTATCTGGTATTCTAATTGGTAAACCTATATTGAGTACTGAACGACTTGTTTCTTTATACACATCATCAGGGCAATATCAAACTGGTCCTTCTGGGTCTATTCCATCAAGTAACATATCAACTGGACTCACAACATTTGGAGAACAATATTTTCCATCTTATTATCCTCCTCATGCTAGGGGGAAACCTTTGGTCACCCACTATGACAGTACTTCGTCACTTTTTGGTCAACCTAATGTCAAAATGAATGTTTGTCAATGGTAGCCCACTCTGCCTATCCAACCACAAACGATTGTACACTCGTATCAAATAGTTAAACCTGTTACACCCACATAATTTCTACTTGTTAATACATCTTTACCCTTGTTACAGAATCAAAATGTTGTACAACAGAAGTTTCAGGCAGGTCCTTCAACTCAATACCCTCAAATATTGGGTCCATGGATTCCAAATCCTTCGGTCGATTTACAACAACCTGTATCTGGAATTATTTATTCATAAGCTGAGTTAGCATTTTATGGGATGTCACAGTCACAACCTGGTTATACCTATCCTCAACCGAATCCAAGTTATTCTAATTTTGGTTTTAACATTGGTGGACAGACCCCTTGGTAGCCTTAAGCACAAATACCTCAGACTTCATTTCAACAAGTATCATATCCAGGTTTTAGTCAATAGAATCCTCAAGCATTTGATTTTCAAAACAACTCCTATCTGGATTACCAACATCAAATTCCTTATGCTGGTGCTCAAAGGCCTGTTGCTCAAGAAATTCCATCATACCCTGGCTATGCTCAACCTGACCTTAATAGACAGTTTCCCTTTGTCGCAACTTTAGAGTTACCAAATTTAAATCGGCTAACTAATGATCCAATCAACTATGCTCCTTGGTGGCTGGTGATACCTAAAAAATTACCCTTGGATATTCCTAAGTTCAATGGAAACCCTGGGGAAGACCCGTCGACTCATGTCATGACTCATCATTTATGGTGTTCATCAAATTACCTAAATGATGATTCTGTTTGACTATGTCTTTTCCAGCGTGCGCTTACTGGTCCGGTTGCAAAATGGTATATTGAGTTACCTAAAGCTTCTTTTGATAATTTCACTGCCCTAGCTACTGTCTTTTTGACTCACTTCTAGTTACTCATACGATATGAAACTGGAACGGAACTCTTGAATAATTTCAAACAGACTAATGCTACTCACATTTCTGATCATATTCATGAGTGGCGTTGTCATCATAGAATGGTTAAGACATTTTTTTTGGATCAAATTCTTGCTGAGTGGTTCATTAAGTCCCTGTTACCATCTAAAATTGAGGATGTATCTAAGGGTGGCGTCGTCACAAAAGAGAAGGTTATTGCTTGTGCCCAATATTTAGACTTAATTTATACTCAGTTTGGCATGCTCTATGAAAAAATTCCTAACACGCCAAGATCTAATTTTGCTGTTCCTCCTCATTTAAAGGACTCTCATGCCAGAGACGGCTTGATTGGAACTGCAATAACACATCATACTACTGCATCTGATCCTGCACCTTCTTCTGAAATTAATGCCATGTCGTTTGACAAGGGAAAAAGTGGCAAGCAACTTGTAAGTAAGAAAAAGGGGAAATCTAAGAAAAAACAAACTTCTAACCCACAGGAAAGATCATCTAATCAATCATCTGGACCTAGGAAACCTTGTTATCCATGCATAATCTGTAATGAGGAACATTTTGTTTGGGATTTTCCTCACCAGGCTGAAGTCTCAAAAATCATTAAGACTTCCCATGCGTTAGCTGTGTTGACATATCCGTTTCCAAATCCAGACACAAATTTAGTTGCTACGGATCCAGCTTCTAGTTCCCAAGTACTTATGTTATCTATCACAAAACCTTCAACAGATATTTTGGTGTCAACACGTAATAAATATTATGGTAGTCAAGCCATTGATCAACCTACTACCTCGACTACGAACCCGTCTACGGAATTGGTACCGCCTACTTCTATTCTTGAATTAACAATCAAGCCACCAAAGGGAGTAATTCACAAGTTGACATATAAGCCTCGACAAAGAGATGCTCAAAATTATAATATAGTTAAAGATTTGGCTCAATCCCCTTCAACTATGTCTGGTCTCGAGGTATTACAAAATTATCCCTCCCAAAAATAGGATTTATTGTTGGCTATTGGTGGAATTGATCCTACTGATTCTTATCTTGTTGTCTTTAATCATATAGGCTACATGCCGCAACTACCAATAGAATTGGCATTCTCCATATAAGTAAATGTTCTCAATCACCTTATTCATCATACTATTATTGATGAGGGAGCATCTACATATTATGTCTTTAAATTTTTGGAAGTCACTTGGCTCGACGTGCTTATCTCAATCATCAACGACGTTGAAGGATTTCTATGGATTTACATATAAGCCTTGTGGTATTATTAACAACATGCATGTTGAACTAGGGGGAAAAACAATGAATGTTGCTGTCAAGGTTGTTGAAGGACCCCTTGACTATAATATTCTACTTGGAAGGCCATGGCTATATGCAATTACTGCAATTGTTTCTACATATTTTAGAATGATTTCCTTTCCATATAAAGGTACTATCACAAAAATGAATCATACATCCTTCTTTTCCTCTGCTTCGCAGGTAACTAGAAGTGTTTCGTTCGTTCACACACCCCAACTAGCACTTCAAAACATTGGTGTAGGAATCTTAAAGGATTCCACTCTCATGGGAACCTTTGCATTACCGCCACCTGTGACGTCAGCATAAATTGCAAGTATAGAGACCTGCTACGTGATCTCTTCCACTCCATCTGGCTAAAGGGAGAGTATGGGCAATTCTGAAATTGTTACGTTGGATGAATTTTGTTGCCCAACCCTATTGAGCTGACATAGCAATCAATTTATCTGGCTTGGGCGACGAATCCAAAATCATTGTCGCCGGTTGTTTGGGTTGATTGTTCCTTATATTTTGGTACTCCATTTGATCCTTTTTCCTCAACTCTCTTGACAGATGAGAATATTTTGGAAGCCATGATGTCGGAAGGAGAACCATGGGAAGATTATCATCATCGTTCCCATCTTCCTGATTATGAAGAAAATTATCTTAGTGAACTATATCACCCTTCAATAAATAATTTCTTTTCAAATTATTTACCTATTAATGCAATCGATTCCAAGAAAAATATTTCAAATATTGAAGAAACCATTTCTATCGATATTTCGAGCAAATCTGGCGTTGTCAAAAATATTCATGTCGGTGTATCTTGTTCTCCATAAGAACTCGAATCATATCACTCTCTGTTTTGTGAATTTCTTGATGTATTTGCTTGGTATTACGACGAAATGCCAGACATAGATACTAATATTGCTTAACACATTATTAATATGTATCCTGATGTCAAACCGGTGCGTCAACGACTTTATCCTGTTCATCCAAAGAAAGCTGTTTCCATCAAAGAAGAATTTGAAAAACTTTTGCGTGCTGGTTTCATTTACCCTGTCCCACTAACTGAGTGGGTTTCCAATATCATTCATGTCATGAAAAAACAAGGAACCATTAGAGTGTGTGTTGATTATCGGGACGTCAACATTGCTTGTCCGAAAGACAACTATCATACTCCATTTATTGACCAGATTATTGACAATTGTGCTGGATGTGAAATATTTTCATTCATGGATGGATTTTACGGCTACAATCAAATCAATATCCGCCTAGAGGATCAACATAAGACAGAATTCATCTATCCCTGGGGCACATTCACTTATAGGAAACTACCGTTTGGTTTAAAGAACGTTGGGGAAAATTTTCAAAGAGCAATGGATTATGCTTTCAATGACATCAAGCACATTGTTCAACCTTATCTAGATGATTTACCTACGCATTCGCGAAATCAGACTAATAACCTGATGCATTTGAGAGCCAGCTTCTTACGTTGTCGACACTATAAAATACACCCCAATCCACATAAATGTGTGTTTTGTGTTGGTTTTGGTCGTTTTCTTGGATTTGTAGTCTCAAAAGAAGGAATTCGAATCGACCCATTGAAGGTTTAGGCCATTCTTGATTTTCCTGCACCATCAAATTTACTTTAGATATAGAAACTTCAAGGAAAGGCTAACTTCCTAAAAATATTTGTTCCAAACTACGCCGAAATGGCTAAAGGATTTACTCGACCCTTAAAAAGGGGGTTCCCTTCCATTGGGACCAAGTTGCGCAAGCTTCTTTTGATGCTTTCAAGGATACTCTTGTTCGAGCGTCATTAATGTATCCCCCCTAATTATCAGAATGCTCATTTCCTATATATCACCGCAGTTGAAGCAACCATTGCTATGGTTTTGGTCCAAGCAGAAAATGGAATTGAACATACGATCTATTATTTGAGTCATAATCTCAATGGTACAGAATTTAAGTATTCGTACGTAGAAAATATTGCCTTGGCAGCTGTTCAAGTTGTCCAAATATTTCGCCACTATATCTTGCTCCGAAAGACCACTGTCGTTTCAGATTGCAACCCGATGACTTATATATTATCACGTCAATTTTTGGGGGGGAAATATTCAAAATGGATTTTCATTTTGCTGGAATATGATTTGGAATTCATCAAATCCAAGTCAAATAAGTCTTTAGTTTTGGTTGAGCTTCTCTGTGACCTTCCCTTTGATAGTACTGCAACTACGTTGGAACCATCAATTCCTGACAAGTTTCTGTTTCTGATCAGATCATTTGATCCTTGGTATAGAGATTTCATCATTTACCTCCAAACTCAGAATTTTCGGCCTAATACCTCTCACTCTGAACAACAACGTATTCAATACCAAGCCAAATATTATCTGATCGTTGGCGATACACTTTATCGTCATGGTTTCAATACTATTTTAAAAGGTGCCTCACTCATGAGGAGGTCGAAAAGGTTTTAAATGATTGTCATGCTGGTGCTTGTGGTGGAAATTTATCTGGATACACTACCGCGCAGAAGATACTCTGTGCCGGTTATTTTTGGCCTACAATATTTCGCGACTGCATACACTATTTGTCATGCGTGCCATATTTTTTATCGTAAAATCCGCAAACCACCAAAACCAATGCATCCTGTTGTCTCTATGGGAACATTTTTGAAATGGGGTATTGAATTCATGACCTATAACCCTCGTTCGTCCGAGAGGCATGGTTATATTATTGTCGCAGTCGACTACTTTACCAAGTGAGCCGAAGCGATCCCTACATTCAACAACACAGGACATACAACTGCATTGTTTTTCTTTAATCATGTTATTGCATGGTTTTGGGTCCCACAGGCTATAGTTACATATCATGGGAAGCATTTTTGCAACCACATGATGAATAAATTAACTGCCAAGTTAGGATTGTCACATGATTATTCTACTCCTTATTATCCACAATCAAATGGACAAGTTGAGGCTATCAACAAGATTCTTAAATTTATGCTTCAACGAATGATAGGAGTTTGTAAAAGAAACTAGCATTTGATCTTGTACTCGGACTAGTGGGCGTACCGAACCTCGGTGAGAAACGCAACTGGATTTACTCCCTTTCAATTGGTGTATGGTCTAGAAGCTATCTTTCCAATCCAATGTGAAATGTCGTCATTAAAACTCACAATCGACTTGTTAACTGACACCTCAGAAGAAGAATCGTGTCTTTTTAACCTCATCCATCTTGATGAAACACATCGTGAAGCCCAATTGGCCAAAAAAGCGCATAAGAGACGTATAAAGGCGCAATACGACAAAAATGTCTAGCCTCACATTTTCTCAGAGGGAAACTTGGTCCTACTTTATGATTAGGAAGCTGATGTAATAGGTACAGGAAAATTTGAGCCATTATCGCACGACCCCTATATTGTCAAAAGGGTTCTTACTAAGGGTGCCTATGAGTTTGTTAATTATGATGGAATTCCATTGGCACAACCCAGAAATGGGTTGTATCTGAAATGTTACTATGCTTAATCATGAGCATAGTAATTTTTTGTATTATATTGTATATATATGCTGTTGATTTGCATTCACTATATTAGTTTGTTTTTAGAGTTTTCTTGACGTTAGTAATCCATTTTACATTTCTTCGCAGATGTCTGAATGTTTGAAACCATTTGTTGGATATGCTTATGGTGCTAGTCGTAGTACACATAATCTATCCTCTGCAGTGTGGGCCATTTTCGCTTCGAATGGCGAGTTAGTGAGTTTTCAAGGGATTTGAATAAGTAGATCGACGAACAATATCGCTGAGTATAGCGTGTTTATCGAACTTCTCTCTGATGCAATTTCATTTGGTATTAACCACATCATCATAAGGTTAGACTCACAACTTGTAGTATTACAACTTACTAGTGTTTATACTATTATAAATCCAACACTACATCGATTGTTCCTAAGAGTTCGAATTTTGGAAAGACACTTTGATTTTATTCAATATCAATATATTTCTAGAAACTTGAACACATTGACTGATTCTTTAGCCAATCAAGTTTTAAACATAAATTTGCAACATATGTAAAGAAAACATTCACATCAATGAATAGGATTTCATAATAAACATAGGAAATAGATAGATAGTTATAGGTTTCTGCAAAAACTTGTGCCCAAGACACATTGGTCATCTGACCTCAAAATGTATGCAAAATGTCAAAAGTAAGCTAGTGGTGCTCATGGTAACATGCTATAGATCTAGATATCCTATGTAGTAACCACATACAACGGTTAGGAACACCTATAGTGTGATGCTGTAGTCGCATGGGTAACTCTTCGATCCGGAAATCCAGAATCCTGAAGGTCAACCCCTCTATGTGCTACCGAAGATTAGCTAGAGTCTCAGCCATATCAAGATCCTAAAAGGAATGCTCTCCCGAAAACCCTCTCTGTTGGCTCATCTACTACATGCTCTGGTTCCTCCACCAGTTTAACTTGACCAACATCTGCATTACATCAAAAATACAAAAAACATTGTATAAACCTTAGAAAAATAAAAAACATGGTCAAAACATTCTTACCTATTGCACCCCACTGAGCACCTTCTGGTACAGCTAAATTTGGATCTCCTTGGAAATCAATGCCTGTGTATGCATACTCATCGATGGCGACAATATGTCGCCGGAA
The DNA here is from genome assembly GCA_034641835.2 of Pinus albicaulis. NCBI lineage: Eukaryota > Viridiplantae > Streptophyta > Pinopsida > Pinales > Pinaceae > Pinus > Pinus albicaulis. The sequence continues at coordinate 554,423,800 of CM076582.1, read as the reverse complement.
CCAGGTGAAGAACGCAGTCGAGAAAAAATGGGTCTATTAGCTTGCATGCCTACCCATTATTTCTACCCATCTCTGCATCCTTGGATCTTTAGGATTAGACACATCCAGTGTCACATGATATGAGGATTGAACCATAACTGAAGTTATTCTTCCTTCCTCCCTTTGCTTTTTTTAGTTGTTCTTTTATTTGAGAAATAACAGCTTTAGACCAGTTGAAGACTGTTGGCTCCATAAACTCTTGCACGTATTGCATATACGATCTATTCGCTACATGTAGTGTAAAGGCACCAGAAAGTTTTGTGATTGTGAAAAGGATGGTTCTCAAAGGAAAATATCTAACATCCTGGATGTTTATCTTTCCATATTTTATTAGCTCTGCCCTTGGATAGAAATGTTTCAAAACATAATCTCTCATAGTCTCTCCTCCAACAATAGACCTTGAGAGTGAAATTGGCAAGCCTCTCCTTGAAAAACCTGTGAGAAAGTATACATCCTCTACTTTTATGGGAACCATTTGATTCTTAATATGAAATGCCTCGATAGCTATATCCCATGCTCGAATTAAGAACTCCAAGATTTCTATTTTTTGCCTCATCCCTGACAACCATAAGTACTTTAACAGTCCACAATCCCTTAGGGCTCTTACTGTGCTCGGATAATTTAGGGAAATCATATCCTGTTCTTCATGCTCTCTTTCCCTCCATGTAATTGTCATTGTAATCTGATGAAAACCTAAAATATAACCATAAGAACCATTAGATTCCATTCAATGTGAAAAATTGGGCAAATTTTGGACATGATGCAAAAATTAAAAAATGAAGATTGTGCCCAATGCAACCTTGGACAAGAGAAAGTGCATTGTATATGTAGCTAGCCTTCATTTTAGCTGATATGCAATGCACCTTTCGATGTCCAAGGGTGCGATGCCCTCTTTGGGAGCATAATTTACCCTAGGGTCCCCAAAAGGCTAACAAATTGCTGTGAAAGGAAATGAAATGATTACTGAAGGAAAGAGAGGGTTCATGGCACTAACTTGGACCAAACGACAATGAAATCCGTCCAAAAAAACGATCACAATCAGCAGCTCAAGTTCGGGGGCAAAATCAGGTTCAGAGCTCCAAAATATAAATGGTAACTATGGAATGGTAAAAATTAATAGTAAAACTCTTTTTGATAGTCATTTAATTATTTTAAAATCATATTTATTGTTATGACTATGGTGTTATTATGTTTTTATCATGAAACATGTATTTTTAATCCATTTGATGTTGTTTTGAACAGGTCTTACAACTGATGAACAAATTAGTTGTGCGGATTTATTTCAAGAATGATTTGACCATAAAGCATACTTTTTCTCCTTATTTTTCGAGCTTTGTTAAAAATGAAAAAGGATTTGAAGTGCACTTTTATCTCTTTTTCGAGCTTCAATAATAGTGAAAAAGGAACCCTTGGAGTCTTCTTTCAGCTCTTTTCAGACTCTGATAATGTGAAAATATTTCCGAGCACTTGTCTTTTTGAGCTCATAAAAGTAAATGAATTGATATCTACTCAGTATAAGTTTAACCTTTTGCCGGACCGAGATAGATTATTTACGAAAAAGGAATACCTTGGTCGAACATGGCTAAAGAGTTTCTCTTAGATATTATTTTACACTTTTTTGGATCTGAGTGACAACTTTAAGAAAAAGTACTTATGGAGTTTTCTTTTGTCCTCTTTTTCAAATTCTCTAAAAATGAAAAAGGATTGGGTTGTCACTGTCGTTAAGCTCGTTAAAACATAAAATAGCAACGAGCAAGAATCGAGTTTCATTCATCGCTAGACTTGTTAAGTTATTAAATAGTGATAATTTATTCGCTTGAAGGGTTGAGTTATAGATTAAGAAAATGTTATCCTCCTCAAGCTTGTTAAAAAATAAATAGGTACTGTTCAACAAATGACTGGGGAAAATTTGTGAAAGTGAACAGAACGTTTTATGGTAGCAGGTCGCTCTTGAACATGACACTTCACTCCATGACCATGACTGTTTGGGTTGGGTAATATTCTTGACGGTTCATTCATACCTATGGTTCATCATACCTTCACTTCGGTTTTGGGTCAATGCTGCCAACTCATCTCAGTGTCGCCGATATGTTCAAGAGAAGTCATCTAGTGAATACTCATCCTTCTGCAATACTCATAAACCTTCATTCACATGACAATCATCCTTGAACATTGCTATATGAAGTCATACCTTTGTCTCCAAAATCAGTAACTCTCGTTTCACAATAAGGTGGCTTCCTGTCAATGACAAATCATTATCTAGGAAGTTCACTCAGAAACATCATATTCAAGTACCATGAGGCTTGTTACAGTATTGAAAATATCCTCGCTTCCAGACTTTTGACCGAAAGATTTTGTTTGACGTTCAACATCAAATCATCTATTCATGCCTTACGAAATGTATTGCAGTACCTTGAGGACCATTGACATCAATGGAACTTCTCTCACGTTTGTTAAAAACTCACATCATTGGCTGGTAATCAAATGATGTCTTACCATGTTCGACTACAAATCATATATTTTCATGGCTATAATTGTACCCTAATGATCGAGTGAACGAGATAAGAAGACCCCGGATCTAGTTTCAGCCATCTGGGCTGCAATTTTAGGATTTTTGTACACATCATTTATACAGTGACCTTACATACATATCGTCATCCAAACATGGGCCTATATCTGTAGGCATGTATGTATTGGGCAACATTCCAATGTAGATGACTTTCTGAATTATGTACATGTTATTAGAAAGTTTATGTGATGAGCATGGGAATGCCTTCCCTCAGCAATTTATGATCAAGAGCATATATCATGATGTAATGTATTGTAAGATTGATGCAAGTCGCCACTCCGCTTCATCTCTAACCCATCACAGTGTAAAGCATCTCAAAAAAAATATTGTTATTACTATCACGACTTCATGCTTTAGGGGGCAATTGTTATAGGTAAATTTGGGCACCATTCCCAATGCCCTGGTTAATTGGACATCATCTCCAGAACCAATGAATAGGGTCTATCATCCCCTATCATTTCAATTGTTACATGCCCTAAGACAAAGAACAAGAAAAATCATCCATGACCTCCATTGCAAAGGTTTCCAAGATTTGAAGTTTATATTCTATCATATGAGAGCTCACCAACATTGCCTCTAAAGGGACTAAGTGCATTGCATATGCAGGTAACCCCACTCAAGGGTGCTTTGCAAAGAACTTCCCGAGACTCATGGGTGCGTTGGTCACATTGGGAGCGAAATTATCATTGTTCCAGAATCTCCACTTGGCCAGTGCCTTCTAGAATATTTCACATGTGTCAAACTTCGAATCCATGTGTCCATTTGGTACCTTTGAGACTAGGAAAATGTCTTTCCTTTTATTAGAAATTCATTGATTGTAAAACTACCTTCAACTCCTCTATAAATTGAGCACAGATCCTAGTGTTTGATAAGGAATAATTTGAGTAGAGAAATGTTGGTGGAATTTCAATTGAGGAATTGATTTAAGTGACATGCTACTGGAGAGATGTGCATTGTGATGAGGCTGGGATGCTGTTGGAGATGGTGAAACTAAATCAATCACTGGGTTGTAACCTCCCCTTCTATCTTAATAAATTCTGCTGCTTACTTTCCCACACATGTATCTATATAAGCTTCTGTCTTTCATATTATTAATTCTTATCTGATATATATGGTTCATGTTTCATTGATTTAACTGAATAACTTGAATAGACATCTGTATTATTGCTATCTTTTGTTGTTTAGTGTTCATCTTTGCAGGAAATATTTTGGCTATCTAGCTCAGATTTGAAGCTATAGCAAGAGCGACAGAAGGAGAATAGGAAGCGCTTGGACTCCAAGTAAGTTCTTTGGTCTGTTCTATATGTCTATTTACAATTAGGAAAAGTAGTTGCAAAGTCTTTAACTTATTTTTCTAGATGAGAACTACATCTAGGGAAGAATGTTTTATCCGTAATCCATAATTCCAAATAACAATATGACCTTTGCTGATTATGAACCTAACAAGGTTTAGGTGTTTGATGTCTAAAGTATAAATTATTGTAACATGATTTTTATATAGTTAACTTCATGCTTATGTATGTTTGTATTTGGCTGTACTTTCTTTTAAAGTTTTTAGGTACATAATATTCAAGATGATGAAGATGTGTGATAAGCATGATGAAGGAAGTTATACGAATAACAATCAAGATGTTATAGAAGGAAGGAATGAAGCCATGAAAGGTTCTCTGATGTTATATAAGGAAGTGTTTGATCTCCCTAAGTTGAGATGGAGCACGTCTAGAAGAAAGGGTATATCTCCCTAGTTGAGAGGGAGGGCATATTGTGATAGTCATGATGAATACAATGAAGAAAAAATGAAACCAAAGAATGAATGAAAGAACTACATATATATGTTCATTTTTCATAAAGTTGCAAACAAAATACTTGAGAAGATTTGAGGATGTGTTTAGTGATGCTGAAGAAATGAAAGAAGAAGAAATATTTTGACAAATTATGTATGAATAAATTGAGGATGAAAGAAGCATTAGGGTGATTGAGGACCCCAAAGGTTATTTTTTATTTTTATATATATTTGAAGGTTTGTTGTTGATTGGGGTTTGTGTTTGTATAGGAAAACATCTCCATAAAAATTTTGAACACTTTGGAAGCACACTTGGTCAAATGGGTATATATGGTTTAGTTGATAGGGAGAGATGAAACATCGAATGGGGAGATTCTTGGGAGGACATCAAGCTAACCTATGTGTCGATGTCTAGATCCCAAAGAGGGAGGGTAGCATTGGTCATGGAGCTCCAACCTTGGATACTCACACAAACCTAGATCCCTGGGTTGGTGGCAGAGCTTAAAATCCTAATGGTACCTAGAGTTGGCTAAAGCTTGAGTCCCCTTACTCCAACCCATATAGAATACCTTGGTGAGGTATCTACTCTGCATCACTGAGTGTGCTAGAAATATTCATAGTTCATATCATTTTGATATCTTCTATGTAATTGTATACGTATGTAATTATGAATACCGCCCTAGTTAAGAGGGAGTGTTGAAAAATGTAACTAGTTTGGTCTTAATAATTTATAATTGATTCAAGAAAAATAAACAATATTTATAAAAGAAAATTTGTATTGACTTATTAAAGCATGGATTTCATGTTTGGGTCAATGGTCAGTAGGTAAAGTCTCCATTGAAGGCCTTTAGGATCCCTTTTGAGTCAAGGTCAAATTCATTATGTAAGAAACCATTCTTGGGTTCATAAGTGTCAAAGAAAGAAATTATTTTGTCTTGTCAAAACCTACTCCATCAAGTCATCTTGCAATTCGGCCTAAAACTCTTCAAAATTGGCTCCAAATTCATCTTCCGCAAGTCGTGTCCTACAATTATTCATGTCGGCTCAAATTATAGGCATAAAATACTATATATACCTTAGTGAATTCGATCTAGTGAGAGAAGTTGAGAGGTTCAGACAAGGATTACAAAATCGAAGTTGAGAGGTTCGGATAAGGATTAAATTATGTTGAAGCTTACTTTGGGCCTACAAATACTAAAGTGGTTGGTGATTAGTGTGGATGATGGTCTCCTTGTCCATCAGATAGTGCTTCCATTTTTTTAAATTATTTGAATGACAACATATAGTTCCTTTCCATATGTAGTGTAGTTCAAGAATCTGCCATGAAAATTTTTAGAATGATAACATATAAGATTACCTCCTTGATTAAATACTACTCTGATAGCATATCCAATTACGTTTGTCTCCATCTTCTCCCAAAGTTCATTCTAAAAGGCCTTGAGAAATATATTATCTCTACCTGATATGATGCTCCTTGGTATCCCAAGGTGCACTTAGATATTTTCAAATAACATGTTTCTTGCATCTTGTCTCTTAATGGTCTTTTTACAAGGCATGAGAATGCACATCTTGCTAAACTTGTCAATTATTATAAATAAATAACCATTTCCTCTCCTTAGTCTTAGAAAAACATTGAAATCCATAGAGATGCTCTCCCATTATATTTTAGATACAATTAACATAAAGGAATATATATTATGTTTTGTCTTTGAGATTTCTGGTACAAAAAAGTATGCATCTTTCAATAAAAGGATCTACATCTTCTTACATTTTAGAGCAATACACACATGTTTATAAGTGTGAAAATATCTTCCGAAAAAAAACCCCTACAAATTTAAAGATATGAGCCTCTTTGATAAGATAAAATATTTCACATTTAGTAACATAGAGCTTGTTCAACTTGTAGAGAAACCTATCTAATAGATGATAGTCAACCTCATTTTCACCTTATTCTACAAAAACTTGGAATTGTAGCTACTGAAACACCTATTAAAATTTGTCATTTTTTGTGTATACCTTTTTGTATGCATCAATGGCAAAAGGTTCCATGTGTGTAAGAGTCCTCAAAGCAAGGATATTGGATGTGGGTGGCCTTGAAATCATATCTACCAACTTATTAATGTTTCCCTTGTTATATTTAATGATAAGATGAAATAGTTTCAAAAACCCTATCCACTTGTAGTGTATAGTTTGTTGAAGCTTACTTTGGGCTTGCAAATACTAGAGTGGTGGGTGATTAGTGTGGATGATGGTCTCCTTGCCCATCAAACAATGCTTCCATTTTTTTAATTATTTGAACAGGAGCATAAATTATTTTGTCATATGTAGTGCACTTCAAGGCTCTACCATGAAACATTTTGGAATGATAACATACCAAATTACCTCATTTCGTTAATACTTTTCCCAGAAAATATTCTCTTATATCTGTCTCTACTGCAAAAGGCTTCTATAAATTAGGTAATGCAAGGAATTGTGCTTCTTTAATCTATTATTTTACCTCATCAAAACTTTATTTCGGTTATTTCCCACTGGAAACTATTGATGTTGGTTTTTATGGCATCGAATGGTGTACCACATGATCCAGGTGGATATCACTGGCCACCCACTTGTTCCACTAACTTAATGCACAGTTCCCATCTTGGTAGTTTTTTTACAATTTTTCAGGTCTTAACCTTCCAAGCCATTTTGAGGACATAAATGACATTTTTTTTGACATGGCATGGCCTTAGGTAATAGTTGTAGCTTGGGACTGATCAAAATGTCTACTTCTCAACTAGACCTTTTCAACGGGCCATTGAGTGCGCTAAATGTAGATCATATGCTAGACCTTTTCGCATTTCATCTCCCAGGGTTAGATTTTTGGATGTTTAGGGTTTTACTATTTTCACTTTATGTTAAAAAGGGCATTTTCGCCTCATTATAATGTGCTCTGGCGAATGCGCATAGTCATCACATAACTTCTCAAAGATAAGCTACCACCATTTGAGTGAGTTTGTTTTGTTCAACATTATTTATAGTTTCAAAAAATTTCATTTGTTAATAGAAGTCAAATTTTATTTTGTTTCTATGTTTTTGTTATAAATATAATTTCATTTCATTCCCTTCATAAATATAGATCAATGGTGTTAGAGTGGTCTAAATTTTTTTCCTTTTTTTTCTATGCATGTCCCCAATGAGGTCAAGGTATAATGAGTTGGGATTTGAACTACTTGAGCCTTTGCAAGACCATCCTCGTTGACCCTGAAAATCTCCCATGGAGGAAGAGAATAAAGACAAGGGAGAAACATATCCTACTAAAATATTTCTCGAGGAAGCCCTCATGCGACAATGGAACATGATGATGGATACTTTTTCCTATATTCTTCGACAAGTACCAATATTTGACACATATGCATTAAGAAACCACTTTGGAGGTACTATCCCCTTCGAGGTACAAGTTAGTTTTTATATTCATATATTTGAAGGCTGGATAGATGCATATGCCCTAGTTAAATGGTTAAATATTATAGAAGGAATTTTTTATCCACAAAATTTCTGATAGAGAAAAGATTACCTTTATGCTCCGTAAGGCTCTACCCCATGTCAAGGATTGGTGGGAGACTTACTGTGAGAAAAATTCCTTAGAGTAGTCTACAATGTTTTTGGTTGTACAGACTTAGGGATATTTCTGGGATGCTATTAAGGAATAATATTACCCTGTTGGAAGCTAGGATGAATAATACATGAGATGGACCACATTGTAGTAGGAGAGGGACCAAAAAATGCTAGATTTCATAAATTTCTTCCTTATGTAATGTATAGAGTTGGGTATCAAAGACTCCAATAAACATCTAGTTCTCAAGTAACACAATGGTTTGTATGTATACATCTAGACAAAGATGAGGTTTCTGGATATTTCCTCTTTTTTTGTGATGTACTAATGTGTTTTACAATTGAGAAAAAATTTAAACAAAAGAAGAAAGAGTTTGGATCTTCTAATTCCTCACACTAGAAGTATGGAAAAGGAAACCCCAATCCAAAAAAAAAATGATAGAGCCAAGATAGACCACCCTAGTCCACAACTTGTCTAAAGCATAGACAAAGAAGGGTAATGGGAAGAAAAATAAATACAAGGGAAAGTGGTGTGAGTTCCATAAGAGCTCTTGGCATGACATTGATGAAAGTCACTCAAAGCAGGTACTATGGTTAATATGAAAGCCTTAAATTCAGATGTAGGTTCTCACTTTGAATCAGATCTAGACAAGTGGAAGAAAATAATTAATGTAGAACCTAGTGCCACCGTCAATACCACCAAGGTCCAATCAAGTGAACCCAAACAACCAGAGGAAGGTGAAAACCTTTTCATTCATATATGTGGGTAAAGGGTGCTCCCCTACACTTCATAGTCGATAGTATAATTCAAAAGAACCTCATCTTAGAAAAGGTCAATAAGTGGTTGGACCCGTCGATAATAGAACACCCACAATCACGACACCATCGAGTGGCTCTGCTAATGAAAATATCTCCATGTTAGAAAATTGTGTTGCCTTCCCTATGACATCAAGCCTTTCAATAATGAGGCATTGTGATCCGTAAAATTCCATGGATTTTCCACTGGACAGTTTGTCACAACATATATGATAATATTATATTATAAATCTGAAAATTCTACACAATTACAATTTATTTCAACTTCAAGATCTATAGATTTCACTGTAATTAGTGCATGCATGTGAATAGAAAATTATGCAGAAAAATAGAGAATGAAAAAATAAGCTCACACACACATAAGACACAAAATATGCTATGGGAAACCCTTTCGGGAGAAAACTCAGCTGGAAGGTGAGGCTGCTTCGCTCTCTTTCTATTTCTGGAAAATAAGGTTGCAGGTACAAATAAGTAATTCCTGTGGCCCGTGGGATGCTATAGTGCACATATACTCTGTGTTTTCTTTACCTCCTATATATTTTGGCTATATTTTCTTATCAATGGAACAAAGTTCTCTAAAAATAATGGAATGCCTCTTCCTCCTATTGGCCCGGTTATAACACAACTTGATAGCCTACTAGTGGTTAATTTTGACTACAACAAATATTAACTAGAGTTACAATATAGAATATTCTAGACTATTTTACATAAAAAATTTATGTGTAGCCCCTTTTCTATGAATAATGGGGGCTGATGCGACTCCTCCTTAATTATATGTGTGAAAACAAGAAGGTCAACTTCTGAGTGGCATAAATTTTGCATACAGACCCTGATTGACACTTCTTGCACCATTGAAAATATCTTCATGTGTAGAAAATCATGAATGGTGATGCAATAAAGAGGAAAATTTCTACCACTAAAAAATGTCATTTAATTCCTCAAAACTCTCCCAGAATGATTTAGACCACATTTCACCAAACTGGGTCCCACCGGAAAAAAAACGGTCTTGTGAGCTGATTCCTCCACTTTTTCCACTCCAAACGCATCGATATGGACGAAAAAAAATATAATGATCCAATATGTATCAGACCTACCAATTTTTGGAGGCTTTTGGTCCCCAAAAACTTATATTGAATGAGGTGAGGAAATATTTTCTCCACCTTCTCTCTGGTGTACCATTTAGCTTTGCTTGGAAGTTGTCCCTTCAACCCAATCTGCCAAAGTCATACTTCCCTTGTCTTGTAGTACTGGACCTCTTCTGCAAAAATATATATACTTTCAACTCTTTTTGAGCATATGGTGCCAAATCCTCCACAGAAGGTAGTACATGTTCCTCTTTTTGATCTAGCTTGAAAGGCTCATACAATTTCAAATTATCCAGATTCACAACTGAGTAAATGAATATATATGGTGGTAATTTGAGTCGATAGGCATTATCACCCACATTTTCTAGTATCTCAAAGTGACCATACCCCGGATACTTGATTTTATTACCAGGCCCCTGCACCCTCTCCTTGTTCAACTGTAGCCATTCTCCATCTCCCACCTTGGATGATTTGTCTATTCTATGTTGATAGTTCCTGAACTTATACTTTTGATATGACTTCTACAATGTTTCTTGTACCTGTAAATGGATATTCCTGATCTTCTCCATGATTTTTTCAACCCTCAAAGGATATCCTATAAGATCATCCCTCACTCTTGCTTCCTTCCCATATGCAATATCCAAAGGTGAAGGCGACAAATATCCAAAACAAGTTTCAAATGGAGACTTTCCTATAGAAGTGTGGATTGATCTATTGTAATAAAGTTGTATATATACCAAATTTTCATCCCAGGTATTTTCTTTTGGTTGTATCCCCTCAGAAGCTGCATCAAAGTCTTTTTGACTACTTTTGTCTACCCATATGTATGTGTATGGAATGGTGTAGATCTCTTCAATTTTTTGTCCATCTTATCCCACAATGTCGTCCAAAATGCACTGAGAAATATTGTATTCCTATTTGAAATGATGCTCGGTATCCCGAATTGCATCCAGACCCTTCCAAAGAAAAAGTTTGCTGCTTCTTTCCCACTGATGGTATTTTTACAGGGCATCATAACACACATCTTGTTGAACCTATCAACTAGAACGAACAAGTAGTCATGTCCCTTCCTGGTTGTCGGTAAACCTCCCACAAAGTCTAGGGAAATTCTTTCCCAAGGACGAGTAGGTACATGTAAGGATGATATAGACCTTGTTTCCTGTTACTAGGCTTGATAGTACACCAAAGCATGCATCCTCTTATGAACCTAGTTACCTGCTCTTGCATCTTGAACCAATACACATACCTATTCAAGTTAGCCATGGTCTTCCCAACACCAAATAGCTGTACAACCTTGGAGGTGTGAGCCTCTATAATTAGCTTCAATTGCTCACCTTTAGGAAAAAATAGCTCATCCAAGCTGTAAAGTAACTCGTCCTAGAGATGGTAGTCAAATATGTTGTCACCATTGTGAACATGACTCTAACTCTACAACAACTGATGCACCTCCTTGAAGTCCTCATCCTTTTAATATGCTTCGTTGTATGCATCATGGGTGAATGTTTCCATGTGCATAAGAGTCCCAAAATCTGTAATATTTGATGTGGGTGTAATTGAAAGCATGTTAGATAACTTGTTGGTGCTTCCCTTCTTATACTTTATCACTAAATGAAACTGCTATAAAAACCCCATCCACTTGTAATTACTAGTTTTCTATAGCTTACTTTGGGCTTACAAATACTATAAATATTGGTGATTTGTGTGGATTACTATCTCCTTTCCCATTAGATAGTTTTTCCACTTCTTCAAAACTTTCACCATGGAATAAAGCTCCTTATCGTAGGTAGGGTAGATAAGGATTTACCCATGAAATACTTCATAATGGTAGCATACATGCCTTCCTCCCTACATCAATAAAACTCCCATAACATACCCATTCACATATGTATCCACTTCAAAGGGTTGCTACAAGTTTGGTAATTATAGAACTAGTGCTTGAATGATCTTCTTATTTAGCTCCTCGAAGTCCTTCGACTGACCTTTCCCCACTAGAAATTCTTGCCACTTGCTGTTATGGCATGGAGCGGTGTTTCTACTGTTGAAAACAAGGCTATGAATTTCCTCAAGTACTGTGTTGCACTAATGAAATTCCCAAACTTAAAAAAATTAGTAGGAACTGACCATTTCATGATGGCCTTCATCTTGGAAGGATCTATCTGCAACTCTCCTCCATCGATCACATACCCTAGATACACCAAAGGCTGTTGCACATTATCATACTTCTTGAGATTTGCTAGTAGCTAGTTCTTGTTCAATGTTTCCAACACCTGCATCAAATGTGAAATATGCTCCTCCTAGGTAGCACTATATACACGTATATCATCCAAGTAGACAATAACAATTTAATTTATTAAGGGGTGTAGTATATCATTCATTAATATCATAAACGTAGTTGGTGCATTACATAGGGAAAATGGCATGAATAACCACTCATACAAACCTTTCCTGGTTTTAAAGGTGGTCTTCCAGGTATCTTATTCTTTGACTCAAACCTGGTGATATTGATACTTCAAGTCCAACTTGGTGAAGTATTTTTCTTTCTGCAACTGATCTAACAAATCATATATCCTGGGCATGGGCTATCTATTCTTGAGCGTAGTTTTTTTCAACGCCCTATAATCTATACACATCTTCCAAGTCCCATCCTTCTTCGACACATTGATGATGGGTGACCCACATAGTGATGTACTCGGTTGAATGAAACCCTCTTCCAACAACTGTTGCAACTGTTTCTTCACCTCACTTGCTTATATAACAGACTGCCTGTACAACCCAATATTTGGCAATGGGGAGTTCGGAAATAGCTAGGTCTCGTGCTCCACTTCTCTCTTAGGTGGTAACCCTTTAGACTTCTGAAACACATCCATGTATGCCTATAAAAATCCTCCAAGGATGCCTTGCCTCTTATTGAATCCTCTACAAACTGAATTTCTCTTTAAAACAATAAAAAATACTTATTGATGGAAATGATCGAATTCTTGGCTTGGTTGGCACTTACTAGTGAAATTTTCGACTTGGCTTTGTGCGCGTTGATGATGAACGATTTTCCATCCTTGATGAGCTAGTACTGGTTGGCTCTAGTCATGAATATTTCATGAAACATGTACATGTATGGACAACCAAACATGAATCCACATACATCAAGGGTGTTGTATCTTAAGAGATAATTCCTTGGTTGTGGAAAGGAATCCGTGCTTAAGACATTTATAGAAACGTGTCACAAAGTAATTATATCAAGTGGTATTCATTCAATCCATTTGGAAACTAATTATTTAAAACCCTTAACAATCTAGTATAATGAAAGACTCTACAATGCCATTAAATGCTAGTATCTGAATGGAAAATAAGAACTGTAGAAGAAACTCGAAATGATATGCTGTAGCATAGAATCTACCACTCTAAATTTCAGAATGAATTTATGGAGAGAGAGGAAACTCGAAATAATATGTTGTAAACATAGAATCTATTACTTTTAAGTTCCAGAGAGAGTTTGTGAAGAGAGAGGAGTTGGAGTGAAGGAGCGCAAATTAAGAATTATTTAACTATTACTCACAGATGTAATTAAGGGACCAGCAACTGCATTGCTTCACTTCATTCAAAGAATAAGGGACACAAAATGGAACAGGAAAAATGAATCACCATCAGCAATTGTAGGAAACTTGCTGCTTCTTTTATTAATTCCTTAGAAAATTAAATACCAAAGTTTTAGTCTTTCGGAGGTCTGAAACTTAGAACCTTTCTTCTTTCTTTCTATCTTGCTTAAATATAACAAAAACAGTTTGTAATTGCCATAAATTCTTGAAACTCCTTCGAATACCTAAATTGTTAAAACTACTTATTACATTGCAATTCAAGACATCACTATAGCTTTGAACTTAACAGACAAAGAAAACAAATTAAAATTTGAAAGGTTATTCTTTTTAGTGAATCTGATTTATTGTTGATGCGTCTCCCTGAAGTACTGATGTGTCTCCCTAACAGATCGGACGTCCTTGCCCTGCCTTTCTTCCAAAGTTCAACATTTTTCTTTTCTCCTTCTTGTCATGTCTTTTTTGCTTCTAGTGCGGTATTCGAACAGTTCTACAATAACATATCCTTGCCTAAATTGACCCAGCTGTTGCGTTTCCAAAAATGACACTATGTTCTCTATTTCCCCGACTCTGCCTATGCCTCTACATTTCAACCAAGGTTAGTGCGGTATTCGAACAGTTCTACAATAATGTATTCTTGCCTGAATTGACCCAGTTGTTGCGTTTCCAAAAATGCCACTATGTGCTCTATTTCCTCAACTCTGCCTATGCCTCTACATTTCAACCAAGGTTATAATTTCCCCTTCTGCCCGACTCTGCCTCTTATACTCGTGTCTGATGTGTTCTATCTTTTCTTTCCATTTGCTTTGCGTTGGGTCACCTACCCGAGTCCACTGCCCACGTTCACCTTTATTGGTAAAACCAACACAACTGCACATAATCTTGAACTTTAAATAAGTTCAACTTAACCTTTGAATGGTATCGTGCCCACCTTTCCATCACATTTCAGCCTTCAGTGTTCACAACATATTTCTTAACGCCTTTCATTCCGAACTTGTGACGTGTGATATGCGATCGCATCACCTCGTAATATCGCAACTTTAGGCCTCACCGAAAATCGGCTTCTATAACCTTTATCTCATCAGCACTTTGCAAATTTTCCAATTTTCAATTCCTCCAATCGCTGCAATATCTTATCGCATGCGATGTGCGATATTCATCACATCGCCAGATCTTAAACTTGTCACTCTTCGCATCGCATATTTGCAATTTAAACCATATCTCAAACTTGTATTCTTTACCGAATGCGATATGCAACGAAACCTATGGCTAAAATGTGGCTTCTCTTCAAAACCTCCGATCCATCTGACTTGCATTTCTGTGATATGATCTCTGCCGTCCATCTCTCCGCTTCAATTATGTGCTTTGATCATGTTTGTCGATTTCCCCCCTTTATGCTTCTTCCAAAACTCTTAAGTTTTTAAGGAAAGTACGCCAGTTCTATGCCTCCAGGAAATATATAATATTTCTTCGATAATGAACACAGTTTCATTCAATAGGCTCACATATGTTCCTTTAACGAATAAATGATCTTTATTACTATTTTGTTTTTCTCCACAGTGTAACCCTCCTGAGCTTATTTAGTATTATGTAGTGCTAGTCTCTCCTAAGCTTGTGAATAATCCCAACTTGACCCACCTTCACATCTCCGCACATAATGTTAATACACCAACATATAAATCAAAATTATTTTTCAACATACAAAATTTTTACCTTTTCTAACATATATGCTTTTTTGGTGTTTTGAGAAATATTTCAAACATAAATGCAAATGAGCCACAACATATGGCTCCACCTGGGGATATTTCTTTTTCCCATGAAAGCTCTAAGAACCGTAGATTAGTGCCTTATCCATTGGGAATGGAGTCAAATATTTCTTGGTGACATATTAAAAATCAACAATATGGTATTTACAATGGTGAAATGCTGAATTTTAGTGCTGGAAAGAATGCTTCAGATACTGCCCATTCATAGGCAGCTGCAGAGATTATCCATCTAAATCTTCTAGGATTAAATTATTGTTTTATCTAGCTTAAGAGATTTTGTACGAGCCACACAAGAGAGGGTCAAACTTGCCATGCTTTCCTTTATTTTCCCTTCTCGTGTCCCATCTTAGTACTAAATCTCCTGCTTGGAAGAGGATTTCTTTTGCTTTTCTGTGAAATATGGACTTCATCTTTGCCTGATAAAAAATCAAGTTATCTCTAACTTTGTTCATGTCTTCACTTGATTCAATCACCTTGTTCAATCTTCTCACTAGAGCATTAGGTTATTCATGAGCTTCTTGAAGGAAAACAATCGCTGGTTTGGCCAACTGAGTAGGAAATAGTGCCTGAGCTCCATAAACCAATTCATAGGGTGAATTTCTAGTAGACCTCCTGGGTGTTACTCGTACTTCCCAAAGAGAAAAATTCAACTTTGAATCCAAATCTTTCTGATTTTTAGTGATTGTCTTCTTCATAATCCTGACCAATGTCTTGTTTGAAGATTATCATAATCCATTCCCTTGTGAATGGTAGGCTGTGGAATGTGACAAAATTACATTATATGTTTGAAAAAAATTAATGAATTGAGCAGAATTAAATACCTGAGCATTATCAGTTACAATATTTACTAGACAACCAAACCTATTGAAGATGTTCTCCTCTAGAAACTTCATCACCACTTGGTCATTTTCTTTCTTGGTGGGGATTGCTTCAACCCACTTTGTGAAGTAATCAGTAGTAGTTAGAATCCATTTGAACTACCTACTTGATGGTGGATTGATCTCTCCAATAATGTCGAGTCCCCACTGCCTGAAAGGATCTTCTATGAATACTGGAATAAGAGGCAACGGAGAAAGTCTCTTCTTTTCTGCAAAAAAATGATACTTATGACAACTTCTGACTAGTCTGTATACATCAGCAAGCTGTGTAGGCCAATAAAAACCTGACTTGAGGATTTTATGTGCTATGACATTGCAACTATAATTTCCTCCACATAGAATTTCATGATATTCCTTGATAACCTCAATGGATTCATTGATCCGATTGGAAAATGACATCCACCCATGGTATTCATCTACCCATGTTATCCATCCACCCATGAAATTTACCCATGGTATTCATCCAACCATTGTATTTATTTTCCCATGGTATTGTAAGTGACATCTATCCATGATATTCATCCACCCATGGTATGTATCTACACATGGTATTCATCCACACATGGAATTTACCCATGGTATTGTAAGTAGTATCTACCCATAGTATTGACCCATGGTATTGTAAGTGGTATCTACCCATGGTTTTGACCCATGGTATCCACTTATGGTATCTACACATGGTATTGTAACTCAAAAAAGGCTATAAATAACAAGCCTCAGTTTGTAAAAGGAAAGATTTTCCACCACAATGTAGCTTCTACAATTATTCTCTGTTTTAATAAAACAAGTTTCTTTGTGGTTTTATTTGCAGTGTATTCTCTCTTTTTTCTGGCATTCTAATTTTGTAGATCTTGTCAGATCCATTTCAACTTTTTAGATCTTGGGAGCCTCCCCCCAAGATCTGGATCATTCACCTTCATTTAAACACAACAGAAAAATACCAGCAAGATCTTTCCAGTACAACTTTGCTTCTACTATGACATATGGCTGAGATTTAAGCTTGAGAGATCTGTGTTTGGTTCTATTTAGTGAAGACGGACAAGAAAAGAAACACAAGTAATGAACAACATATTTATACCAATTAGAACACAAAAAATTGTATTGAATACCTATTTTGGGCTTATTCTGACCTTCTTCATTGTCAGCTCCATCCACTGGTGCCAAGAGATTAATTCCCATTTCTTGAAAATTTATTTCTGTTAGCAACTTTTCTTAAACCATGTCCTTTGATTAACTTGGTAGGTTTAATGTCCAAATCGTACTCCTAGAATTTAACTAGCCATTTTCCTCTTTTTCATTCAACATCACTTTGAACCAGCACATCCTTGACAACAGAATTAGGTACATAAGCAGTTATTTGGGATTGCAACACATAAGTCCTAAAGGGTTTGAGTGCTTTAACCAATGCATACAATTTTTTCTCCAAAATGTTATATTTGAGCTTAGTATCTCTAAGAACTTTGCTGAAGAATTCCACTGACTATTCCTTACTATTGTCTTTTTCTACAATAAAAAAACAATAATAGTGGCGGGGGAAGCAAATGAAAATATTTGAAATACCTTTTGATAATCAGGGCTTATCAAAATCGTAGCTTCCTGGAGTGCTTCTTTTATTCTAGAAAATGCTTCTCTTGCTTCTTTATCCCACCTCACTTTTGCATTATTCTTCAACATGTATGTTATATTTCTCACAATATCAACATAATTTGTACAAATCTTCTCAGAAAGTTTATTTTTCCCAAAAATCTTTGAATATCTTTCTTGCTTATGGGTAAAGGAATGGTATGAATTGCCTCCACCCTTGCTGGATTAGTCTTTACTCCTTGTTTCGAAACTATGTGACCCAATAATTTACCTTCCTCCAAGGCGAACAAATATTTTTTTGGATTTAGTGACAGATCATACTTCCTGCACTTTTCAAAAGTCCTTTGCAAATGTTCCAGGTGTTCATCATTTGATCCTGAAAAAACAGTTACATCATCCAAATATATAACCACATACTTGTCTCCCACAAATGCTATGTCCATGGCCCTCTGAAAAGTTTCACCTACATTCATAAGACCAAATGGAATTCGTGCATACATGAAGGTGCCCTAGGGGGTTGTAAAAGCTATCTTATTCTGATCTTCTTGATCCACTGCCACTTGGTTATATCTAGAGAATCCATCAACCATAGACATCTTGTAAGCTCGTGTCACCTTCTGTAAGACATAATCCATTTTAGGAAAAGGATAAGTATCCTTTAGATATGCTCTGTTCAAATTCCCGAAATCCACACACAATCTTATGTCTCCATTTCTCTTCCTCATAGGAACCAAATTAGAAACCAAATCCAAATATCTGAGAGGGACTATGATTTTTGCTTGCAAAAATTTCTTCACTTCCTTCTCAATAGGAGCTAACAATAATGGATTAATCTATCTGAGCTTTTGTCTATGTGGTTTTATTCCTTATTTTTATGGGATCTTATGTTGTATTATGATTTTATCATATGTTTTCAAGTCTTCATCTCTTCCTCTTGATGTATTTCCTTTGAATTAATAGTAACATCGTTAGAGTCAAATATAATTTCAAGGGGAACCAGTCCTTTAGGGAGGATATTGTCTTTCAATTGGATAATATTCTTCTCACCTATTGATTGCTTGAGGTTTCTTACCTCCCCTTACTGCTCTGTCTGTTCTTCTTCTTGATATATCTCAGCATATTCAAAGTTTCCAATCATTGTCAAGAAATCATTTATCTTCTCATCATCTTCAAACACCTGCCAATGTTTCACATTGTTAGGAATAGAGGTTATGTGTCTAATTTCAATCTCATACCTTAACATTGGATTCATTGGAGGCTTAAAGGTACTAGCTGCGACTGCTAACGAATCTGCCAACCTATTCTCCTCCATCGGGATGAATTGAAGATTGAAGGCTTCAAAATAGTTCTCTATCAGATCCCAAACTTCATTTATGTATGATCTTAATCTCAAATGCTTGGTCTGACAATGATTTTTTATCTGTCTTATTATTAGTTCAAAGTCATTGAAAATTGATATACACTGAACTCGCATCCTTTTAGTGACTTGAAGGCTTAATATTAAGGCCTCATACTCAACCACGTTGTTTTTTTAATCAAACTCTAACTCAAAAGAAAAAGGCATGAGGTTACCTTCTGGCGATATCAACAAGAATCCAGCTCATGTGCCTTCCTTGGAGCAGGCACCGTCAAAGAGAATTTCCAAATCCTTTTTGAGTGCAGCTCATTATTTGCAATTGATGAAGAGAGATGCTTCCCCGTGTCTTCAAAAAATTATGCATATTCATGTAGCATGAAACATGAAATATCTTCTGTTTCTCGACTATAAATAGGGGAATTTCCTACATATTTCTTGGTAGTAGTCTTCACGAACCTTGTTTCCCTGTACAATCCTTTCTTCCCCATTGAAAACAGGAATGATAGCATAAGTGAAATCAAATTTAATAATACCTCCCATCTTTGCTCCCCAAGATCTTGACAGGAGCATTCCGAATCTGGTTGGACTGTCAGCAACCAATACATCCATGACTATACTCTTTGCTGGAATTTGTGCCAAAGAAACTGCTACATCTTTAATTAACCCAATGCATTTCACCCTTTTGGAATCAAATGAATACAGATCCCTGTAAGGTTTGGCAATCTGCAAGTTTAATTCCTTCATAACAGATAATGGAATGAGATTATGGAATGCTCCTGAGTCCAACATACAATTATGCATAGTAAAATCATGAACCAAGAGAGAAATATAGAATGGTGGAACGGAGGGGTCTAATTCTTCTACATGAGGACCAAAGGTGACCAATGGATTCTCTTCTTGTAAGTTCACAGTGTCACTTATATCTTTAGTCTATGTGAGATTAATAAATTCTGAATTTTTTTTCTTGTAGGCTGGTATTTTAGCTAATTCTAGAAGAAGTACCTGGATTTTTACCTTCTCCAAATCTTTTTTCAAACTGAAAGGATGAGTTTTTTTAACATTATGTTCAGGTTCTTCTTCACTCTTTCTAGAATTCGCTGATTGTTTGGGTACAGGAACAACTCTCTCCAAAATATTAGTATCATCTGATTTGATCTGGGAAGGTTCACCTTGTTGCACATCTATTATATTAACTGAATTTATAGGTTGCTTCTCATTATTGACTTTTTTTATAGGGTCCTTTTGTTGTGGAGTCTCCATTGGAGGAGGGATAGAATCTTGTTGTTCACCTTCATTATCCTACACTCTAGATCTCTTTCGAGACCTCAAATCATACTTTTTATGCAACTCAGCTTGCATGAAATCTGTGAATTGCCTACAATATTCATCCATTTCATCTTGGTCAAAAGATACTTCAGCTTCAACATGTTCTCCCTCACCATCTTCCTCTTCGTCATCTTCTATTGTGTACACAGCAGATATTTGATCTTTAGCTTTCCTTTGGTCATCTTCTGCTGACTCTCTGGGTGCTGCTTATATATAGAATGGTGCTTGAACCTGGTCTTGATCTTTTCTTTCCCCCTGTAAAATTTCCAGGGTTAAATCCCACTTGGCCTTCTGAATTGAGGGTTAAATCCCACTTGGTTTTGTTGTACTTGTCTTTGGGAGTTTTTACTTTCCAATTCCATATTAACTAGCTTATTTGACAAATTTTTTATCACCTTTTTCATATCTTCAATTCTTTGATCTTGTTATGATTCTTCTTTGGCATTCCCCCTTCTCTTGGACTGGCTGTTTCTGTTTCACCATTCCAGCTGCAGTCATATTAGCTTCAATCTCTAAAGCATATATCTATATTTTCTCTAGAGTAGGGGATCTCCTTTCTCTAAGCATGAAACTAAAATCGGCTTCAAAAGCCCAAAAAAAAACCGCCTTTGCTCCAAAATGAGGGGGCTTCATTTCTACAGGAAAACTGTTATACACGTTATTGAATATTTTGATAAAATTTGATATATTCTCATTTGGTTTTATTTTGATTTATTAAATTCTATCATTGAGTATCCATGATCCATTTTTTCACCCCATCTCTGAGTGAATAAATTTTCTAGTTCCTCCCATGTATTAATAGAATATTTGGCAATACCTTAAAACACTTTCTAGCCTCTCCATCCAGAGACTGAACAAAAATCCTCATTACAACATCAATATGTTCTACATTCAGATTTTCAGCAAAATTACAAAACATAGGGAAGTGTTTTTCTGTAGTTATTTCATCTTCTCCAATAAAATGTGGGAGTAATTTAAGGTACCCTTGAGGCATTGCATTCATTGGTTGTGGAAGGTTAAGTGGAGCATATATGTTAGAAAAAAAGGCTGGTGCTGCCATGTTTTCACCTTGATTGACTGTTCCTTGGTTAGATGCAGTCGATGAACCTACTGTAAATATGAACGAAGGTGGAGGTAAAATTGATATGTGGATGGGTTGATGGACAATAGCAGAGGGACCATAACCTAGATTTTGTTGAGCATGAGTAAAAATAAAAGAAACAGACTCAAACGAGTGTTCTTCCAACTTAGGTTCTTGAAAATAAAGTAGTGTGAAAGGTGAATCTTATTCCAAGAAAGGAAGTAGTTCAAAGATATCTTCAAAAAAAGGATTACTAGAACTACTACCAGGAGCCGACAGTGTGGGACTAGGTGTTGAGGGGGTTTTGGGTTTCCGAACCCTATTAGAAACCAGAGGAAATAATGTGAAAAACCTAGGGAAAATAACTTCGTCTCTTCATCCCCGACAACAATGCCAGAAAATGTTGTATCTTAAGAGACAATTCCTTAGATGTGGAAAGGAATCAATGCTTAAGACATTTTTAGAAATGTGTCACAAAGTAATTATATCTAGTGGTCTTCGTTCAATCCCTTTGGAAACTAATTATTTAAAAGCCTTAACAATATGGTATAATGAAAGACTCTATAATGCCATTAACTGCTGATATCTGAATGGAAAAGAAGAACTGCAGAAGAAACTCAAAATGATACGTTGTAACACATAATATACCACTCTAAATTTCAGAATGAATTTATGTAGAGAGAGGAAACTCGAAATAATATGATGGAAACATACAATCTATTACTTTTAAGTTCCAGAGAGAGTTTGTGAAGAGAGAGGAGTTGGAGTGAAGGAGCGCAAATTAATGATTATTTAACTCTTACTAACAGATGTAATTAAGAGACCGACAACTGCATTACTTCACTTCATTCTAGGAATAAGGGACATAAAATGGCACAGGAAAAATGAATCACCATCAAAGGTTGCTGGAAACTTGCTTCTTCTTTCATTAATTCCTCAGAAAATTAAATAGCAAAGTTTTAGTCTTCTGGAGGTCTGGAACTCAGAACCTTTCTTCTTTCTTTTTATCTTGCTTAAATACATCAAAAAAAGTTTGTAACTACCAGAACTTCTTGAAACTCCTTCAACTACCTAGACTGTTAAAAATATTTATTACATTGCAATTGAGGAAATCACTATAGCTTTGACCTTAATAGAAAAAGAAAACGAATTAAAATTTGAAAGATTATTCTTTTTGTTGAATCTGATTTGTTGTTGATGCATCTCCCTGACAGATCAGATATCCTTGCCCTACCTTTCTTCCAGAGTTCAACATTTGTCTATTCTTCTAGCTGTCATGTCTTTTATTCTTCTGGTGCAGTATTCAAACAGTTCTGCAATAACGTATCCTTGCATGACTTGACCCAGTTGTTGTGTTTCCAACAGTTCCACTATGTGCTCTCTTTGATCGACTCTGCCTATGCCTCTACGTTTCAACCAAGGTTATCATGTCCCCTTCTACCCGAATTTTCCTCTTCTGCTTGTGTCTGCTACGTTTCATCTTTTCTTTCCCTTTGCTCCGCATCAGGTCACATACCCGAGTCCATTGCCCGCGTTCACGTTTCTTCGTAAAACCAACACAATTGCACATAATCTTGGACTTTAAATAAGTTCAACTTAACCTTTGAATGGTATCACGCCTGCCTTTCCATCGCATTTTGACCTTCGATGTTCACAACATAGTTCTTAGCACCTTTCCTCTTGAACTTGCGATGTGTGGTATGTGATCACATCACCTCGTAATATCACAACTTTAGGCCTCACCATAGATCGGCTTTTATAACCTTTACCTCATTAGCACTTCGCAACTTTGCCAATTTTCAATTCCTCTGATTGCCACAATATCTTATCGCATGGGATGTGCAATATTCATTGCATCGCCAGATCTTAAACTTGTCACTCTTCGCATCCCATCTTTGCAAGTTTAACCATATCTCAAACTTGTATCCTTTACTGAATGTGATATGCGACGGAACTTATGGCCGACATGTGGCTTCTCTTCACAACCTCCGATCCATCTGAATTGAATTTCTGTGATATGATCTTTGTCGTCCATCTCTTCACTTCAATTCCGTGCTTTGATCATGACCGTCGATTTCCCCCCTTTAAGATTCTTCCAAAACTCTTATGTTTTTAAGGAAAATATGCCAGTTCTCTTCCTTCGAGAAATCTATATGATTTCTTTGATAATGAACATAGTTTCATTCAAGAGGCTCACATATGTTCCTTTAACAAATAAATGATCTTGATGACTAATTTGTTTTTCTCCACGGTGTAACCCTCCCGAGCTTATTCAGTATTCTGTAGTGCGAGTCTCTCATGAGCTTGCAAATAAGCCTGACTCAACTCGCCTTCACATATCTGCACATAATTCTAATACACCAGCATATAAATCAAAATTATTTTTCGACATACAAAATTTTTACCTTTTCTAATATATATGCCTTTTTGGTGTTTTGAGAAATATTTCAAAAGTAAATGCAAATGATCCACAACAAAGGGGAACCACATCTAGATCTACTTCAACAATGAAACCAACAGTGATATAAAATACAATTTTTCACTATTTAGTTACCTTCATCTTTGCATCTTTATTTACCCATCCCAACGGATATGGGTTTGGATGATCACAAAATTCCAACCTCAACTTCTTGACTAGATATGCTGTAATGAGATTCGCCTGCAATCCTGAGTCAAATATAGCATCAATATTTGTCTTCTTGACCTATATCTTTATATGGAATAGTTTGGTCATTTATTTCTCTTCCTACTACTGAAGGCTACTCAGATTCATCTACTTCTGCATTGATGTAAATTCGATCTTATCATCCATGACCGAGATGCTTTCAACTTGGTTGCTCGAATTAGTGGCCATGATATTCTTCTTCTTATTATCTTTCTCCTTGTTCTTTGGGTTTATCTCTTGATGAAAATTTCAACACTTCTCCTCTGTATGGCCATCAATGTTGTAGTGGTTGTTGGGATCTTTACACTGCTGCACTGTGGTTGTTATATTTTTATCTTCTCCCCCTTTTTTCTTCTTCTTCCCCTCCTCAGAATCATCTGGTTTCTCCTTTTTCTTTGAACCACTTGATTACACTCTCTGTATACCTATGTTTTCCAGGTATTGCGCCTGTACACAATCCTCATCCACTGATTTGGGCTTGAACAACATCACTTTCTTGCGTAGATGGCGATGTATACCCCAAAAATATCTGAGGAGTACATCTTGGTTCTTTGGAGAAATACCCAAAATTATGGCCAACATTCTAAATTTCGTGGTGTACACTTGCATGCCTTGGCCCAAATTTTTCTTGAAGTAATGCCACCTGATCCATTGGTCCTCCACATAACCAATGGGATAAAACTTTGACTTAATAAGGGTTTTTAAATCCTCCCGCTTAGTCACTAGAGGTTCTCCCTCTAACCTCAGGGTTTTCGTGGGGATCCCCCACCAAGTCAATGCATTTGCCTCTAATTTCAGCTGCGCGAATGAGATCATATTTTTCCCTTGATCTAATGGATGCTAAAATAAAATTCCAGTTGATGCAACCAATGGTTCAGCTTTAGGGCATCGATATCACCATGGTATGACTTGATATATAATTTTGATTCCATTTTAAACAGGGAATGTTATTAGTTAACGACACTCGAATTGGGTTGATATTTATCGCGTCCTTTATTTGACTGGTTCTCCAATATTCCTTCCCCATCTTCTGTGTTAGGGCCCTATATTACTTGTGCAGTCCCTTATTTTTGTTACTGTAGCCACATTATTATTATTTTTGTACCGCTGTAGTCCCCATATTATTATTATTATGCCCCATAGTAGCCCACTATTGTTATTGTTGTGCCCTTACATTATTCTTGTTAAGTCGGCTAGGATTATATTATGACCCCATGGACTCCTATATATAGAAAGGAGGTTTTTACATTTGAATCAGCTAAGAATTGTTCATTTATGTAATTTAAAGGAAGTTTCCCCCTCGAAGTGGTTGATTTCAAAGTTATTGATCTCTCTTTTCTTCTATTTTGTGAGATGGTTTCATAACATTTGGTATTAGAGCTTTGGATTCTAGGATTTCACTGCTTCAAATAGGTCATCATGGAATTTTCACTTTA
This sequence comes from Pinus albicaulis, assembly GCA_034641835.2. Lineage (NCBI taxonomy): Eukaryota > Viridiplantae > Streptophyta > Pinopsida > Pinales > Pinaceae > Pinus > Pinus albicaulis. Next base: position 554,398,234 of record CM076582.1, on the reverse strand, counting down.
AATTTTTTTCTACAAAGGTTCAGAAGCTAAAGAAAAAAAAAATTTGTGAAGAAATCCTGAGGTACTTTGTGGAAAAAATTCAGATCTTGGTTCGCAATATTTTTGGAGATATGATTTGTGGAAGTTAGGGATTTTGCAGGCTCCAGAATTTCATCTCAAAGAGCCAAGCTCACCAAGTCTTCATCATCAACAGTAACCCCCACACTTTCTAGTTCATCCTTGCAGTGGACAAACTTCGTGAGGTATTTTGGAATACTGTCGCCCTTCTCCATTTTTATTTTTCTGAGCTTGTCTTTAAGCGCCAACTTCCTCTGGTCACTTCTGCTTTGGAAAAAATATGTCAAGGCCTTCCACATTAAGAATGGAGTGGCTTTACCATGAAGGCTGGACAAAATATGGTCCTTCATACCTTCCAATATAATTTTTCTCGTCTTTGCTGTCTTCTTTTTCCATGCGTCAAGTAATGCAGCATTGCTAGATCCCAGCTTAGGAAAATCACCATCGATGAAATCCTTCAGTCCATTATCCTCCAACACCACCTCCATCCTGTCCTTACAAGTTATGTAATTCGAGTTTCCATCAAAGGCATAATCCAATCGCAACCCATTAAAATACATTTCAATGTATACTCAACTTCTGCACCAAGAATCTTCTGTAGCAAATTCGAATTGTCCACTAACACAAACTCAACAACTATTCACAGTTGCAATCTTCAAGAATTAACAATGCTTTGATAACATGTAGAAATTAGTATACACTAAGCATGCATACATCCATATTCCCCTGATCTCACAATATTTAACTTCTTGCAAAATACAGAATCATTCCAGTGTTAATATTTTGCGGAAAATTAATTGCACACACATGTGAAGCATAAATAAAAACAATCGCACATAACACAATTGTTTAATGGGAAAGCTTGAAGCAGAAAACCCAAAATATCATATATTATGTATCATGGAGATCATGTAACAATCTCGTACAAAGCTTAGTACATCAAGGTCTCAGTACAATCAATCATCACACACTAATCAGGAAAAATATGCAAATCCATGCATCGATCTTTGCCCTCCTGCTAGCCTGCCTCCACTGCACAATCCTTGCTGAAGAATATCTCTGAATGAATTCGAATTACCCTTGCCTTGACTGCGCAATCCTCATTGGCAAATCCAATGTGTGTGTGATGCAATCAATGCATCATTATAGTCACAACATATAGTCTATCTTGCCCTTTCACCTATCTCTCCACTGGGTCTCCACTAGAACTACCATGCACTGTAGTTAACTGTTGTATTTTCTAGTTGATTAATGAGTTATTATTTTTGAATTAATTCACTCCACTCCCACTAGTGTATCATTCAGTTAGACTAGATACAACTAGCTCAACTGAGTCTAACTGAGTTAAATTGAATACAACTCCATGAACTACTCTTCCAAATCTGTCATAACTTTTCCACTTGAGTTCTAACTGAGTCCTCCATGCATGAACCACCATTTTCCCTTGGGAATTGCGTAATTCCCTCAGTCCACTGATTTTCCAAATATGTGCACTGAAACTAAGTGTTCCAAGAGAATAAGTTGATGTTTAGTGTCGGATTATTATTAAGAGCTAATAATAATCGATACTTCTATTTTTAGATCGACGATCTATAAGTGGACTTCGCCCAATATTCTAAAAATAGAATTTCATCTATTTTTCCAACTTGATCAACCATCCACAAGTAGCATCCTGCAACTTCTGAAATATGATCACCATGTCTAAAAATAGACTTGCGCCAAAAATATCCTGCGGGCCCACTTAGTGAAGGCGACTCTTTTCACTAAGCTCATCATCTTGTTGAATCTCAACACGAAGTATGACACCTATGGACTCTTCTAGAAGGCACTGGCCATGTAGAGATTCCCAGAACAATGAGAATTCCGCTCCCAAGTGACCAACGCCCCTTTGAGTGTCGTGAATTTCACTTTAGTGCACCCTTACATGGAGGAATTGGCACTGCAATGCAGTTAGTCCCTTGAAGATGAGCGTTGGTGAGTCAGTGGGTCATATAACATATATTTCAAACATTGGAAATCTCATATACTTCAAACATTGGAAATCTCACAATAGAAGCCATGAATGAAATGTTATTCACTTAGGGCATATAGCAATTGAAATATAAGGGGATGATAGACCCTATTTCATTGGTATTGGGGATGATGTCAAGTTTTACCAGGTCTTGGGGGATGATGCCCAAACTTACTTGTAACAATACCCATAATTTTATTCATTGTAAGGTATCCAAGGAATTGAATTGCTTCCTATACCCAGCACCAGAGTGTCCAGTGATGGTGGTAAATGGAGGAACTATAAATTTCTCTAGAAAGTGCCATAATATCAAGATAACCATGGGGTAATATGTATTGAATAGTCCAATTATTTCCATTCTAATGGGTGGTGCTGATGTTGTACTAGGAGTACAATGGTTACAATCTTTGGGGACGGTAGCTTTTAATTTTCAAGAGATTTTCTTGAATTTTTTTTCGGAAGGAAAGGATGTTGAATTACGGGGTATTGTAGGGAAGAAGATAAAGATAATAAGCTCTAATTTCATGACAAAGCTTCTAAAGAAATAAAAACGAGGCGTAATTTCACAATTATGCTCACTAGAAGTTCCAACATCAAAATCATCTATTTCTCCAGATCTCCAAAAAGTCTTGGGAAATCATTCCAAGGTGTTTAAAACTCCCAGAGGACTCCCACCTATTCATGATCATGATCATGCTATTCATTTGATTCTAAGAAGTGTTCCTCCAAACATCAAGCCTTACAGATATCCTTATGTCCAAAAGAGAGAAATTGAACGTATGATAGAAAAAATGTTAGAGACCGGTATAATTCAACCTAGACAAAGTTATTTATTTTCTCTAGTAGTATTGGTGCACAAGAAGGATGGATCATGGCACATGTTTCCGGATTATAGGGAGCTCAATAAGCTCACTTTTAAAGATAAATTTCCCATTCCTGTGATTGATGAAATATTGGATGAATTACATGGAGAAATTTATTTCACCAAGTTGGATCTTCGTTTAGGATATCATCAAATTAGAATGAAGACTAAAGACATTCCGAAAACAACATTTCGAACTCATGAGGGTCATTATGAATTTTTGGTCATTCCTTTTGGCCTTAAAAATTCACCTTCTAAAATTTCAAGGGTTGATGAATTCCATTTTCAAACCCTTCCTTAGAATTTTGTGTTAGTATTTTTTGATGATATACTATTCTACAACAGGTATTGGAAGGATCATGTTCAACATGTTGACATGGTGCTCAAACTATTGGAGGAGAAACAATTATATGAAAAAAACTCCAAATGTTTCTTTGGAGTACAAGAGGTGGACTATCTGAGCCATATTGTATCTTAGAAGGGTGTTAAGGTAGACCCTAACAAAATTAAAGCCATTAAGGAATGGATAGTCCCCACAACCATAAATAAGTTTCAAGGATTTCTCAGGTTAATCGGGTATTATCGCAAGTTTTTTAAGAATTATGGGAGAATATCATCACTTCTAACAACATTATTAACTAAATATGAATTTTGATGGACTCTTGAAGCAACTAAGGCCTCTGAACATCTTAAAGAGGCAATGTGACAAGCACTAGTCTTAGCTACACCAGACTTCAAAAAAACCTTTATTGTGGAATATGATGCCTCAGGAAATGGAACTGGTGCTGGTTTGATGCAAGAAGGAAGACCCATTACTTTTTAAATACGTCCCATCAAATGAAAGTATTTATAGAAATTTATTTATGAGAAGGAAATGTTGGAAATACTACATGAACTAAAGAAATAACGATCTTACCTAATGGGAAGACACTTCAACGTAAAAACTGATCATGATAGTCTTAAATAATTTTTGGAACAAATATTATCTTCAGAAGAGCAGCAAAAATGGGTCACAAATATGTTGGGTTGTGACTTTGAAATCATCTACAAAAACGGGAAGCTAAATATTGTTGCAGATGCACTCTCAAGAAAGGATGAGGATGTGGAAGCATTTCTTTGTGCCATTTATATTATCGAACCATAATGGATAAATGAAGCAAGGGAGGAATGGAAGAATGACAAAGAAGTATGGACACTCATTCAAAAGTTTCAGCAAGGTCCCAATACATCTGATACATTTAGTTGGAAAAATGATTCCTTATGGTACAAATATCACTTATATCTACGTAATAATTCCCAACTAAAATAAAAAATTCTTTTGGAATTGCACACCTCTCCCTTAGGAGGACACTCGGTATTTTTAATTAAAACTTACCACAGGGTGAAGAAAGAATTATTTTTGGGTGGCCTTAAATCTGATATTCAAAAGTTTGTGTGGAATGTTTGGTTTTCCAACAAAATAATGTTGAGACAATAAGACCCTGGGTTTTCTACAACCTTTATCCATTCCAAGTCAACATTGGGAGGAGGTTTCAATGGATTTTATCATAGGTTTACCTAAGTCCGAAGGAAATATTGTTATCATGGTGGTAGTTGATATACTTAGTACCAAGTATGCACACTTTTGTGCATTATATCATCCATTTAAAGTGAGTATAGTTGCTACTGCATTTATGGAAACAATTCAAAAGCTACATGGAAACCCAAATATTATTATAAGTGATAGAGGTCCCATTTTCACTGGAAATTTTTGGATGGAATTATTTTCTTATTTGGGTACTCAACTAGCTCATAGCTCATCCTATCATCCTCAATCCGATGGGAAAACTGAGATAGTGAACAAATGTTTGGAAGGATATATTCTTTGCTTTTTATCTGATAAAAAAACAGAATGGGTTAATTGTTTACATCTGGTTGAATGGTGGTATAACACTTCCTTCCAGACTGCAGCAAAAATGGACCCATTTATGGCACTTTATGGATATCATCCACCATCCATCACATCATATTTAAGAGAAAATTCTAAGGTTCAAGCAGTGGAATATCACATCGAGCATCAACAACAAGTTATCCAAGTCTTAAAGGTAAACCAAAATTTGGCATAGAATCGAATGAAACAACAAGCATATCAACATCACAGCGAGAGAATTTTTGAAGTAGGTGACTGGGATTTTTTACGGCTACAACCATACAAACAAATGTCCCTCAAGCAAGTTAAGAAGGATAATAAATTATCGCCAAAGTACTATGGTCCTTACAAGGTGTTGCAAAATATTGGTATTATGGCATACAAATTGGAGCTTCCTGAATCTTCCCGAGTGCACCTAGTTTTCCATGTTTCATGCTTAAATAAGGTTATATGTGTTAAAATTCCGGTTCAAACAATATTTACAAAACTTTATGAGGAAGGAAAAATCATATTGGAACCTAAAGCGGTCACGGAAACAAGAACTCGACAACTCCAAAATCGATTAATTTCATAGTATCTCATCAAGTGGATGAACTTAACCACTGAAGATTCCACATGGGAGGATGAGAATTATATACAAAAGTATCTAGAACTACTCAAGCGTTGAGGAAAACACTTTTTTGAAGGAGAGGGCATGTTAGGTGTAGTGTATCTTCCTGGTGGGATAACTTTGATGACACTTAGAGATGGTGATTTTGATATAATGATATAATATTATGCATGACAGACTTATGTACATGCTTATATGCTATAGACCTGGTTTGGGTCACTTGGTTATTGCATGATTATAATAATATCTATGGTTGTGTGTATAAGAATTGATTTTCATTAAGAACGTATTGTCGATGTTTTCTCTTTTGGTATCCTATTTTTGACATAGGTGTATGACATGGATGGTGATCCAGGATTGAGACACAGATCCATAGATGATCATGGTTATGTGGAACATATGGTTAATTATGATTTATGGATGATACATGATTTGTATGATTATATGTGTGTAATATCGTACTAAGCATGATGTGGGAGGGGACTTGGTAGTTTCCAAAAACGATGCTCAAGTTATAAATGATTGCAGAAGTCATTTCTCTAAAACCAAAATGATTGTGGAAGAAATGCATAATCTTTGGTGAAATGTGAATAAGTTACTTATGAAATTCATTTGATTCCTTTGATATATGACATTGTGATGAGTGCAGGTATTGGAAGAAGACCTTACCAACGAACCATCCGATGGGTATGAGCTCATAATCAGTACCTTAAGGTGAAGCACAGATTTTAAAGCAGAGTAGATGAGAAGCAATGGAAATTAGGGCACATAGTCCTAAATCCATGAAATATAAATACGTGGAGTCTTGGATATATAATAAAAGGATTAGGATGTGGAGTCCTAAATCCATGAAAGATAAATACATGGAGTCTTGGATCTATAATGAAATTTTTAGGGTGTGGAGTCCTGAATATTTAAAAATATCAAGGTGTGAAATCTTGGATCTTTAGAGTATATCAGGGCGTGGAGTCCTCAATCTACTAAGGCACAGAGATGCATGCAATAGGGGTGCAGAATCCATATTCTCTGGAAGAAATATACCACTCATGGGCAGCTCAAGGATGAATTTCCTTAATAAAATCTCATTCCTCACAATTTTGGAGTGACTTTCTAAAAATAGAAAGTCATGTCTAGCATCGCAAGTATGAATTTCCAAAAATAGTAAATCACCTCCAATCAGTGGGTAATAAAGTATACTTGAAAAAAAATCACATAACTTATCATTGATCAATCCTAATAGTTCAATGTCGACTTAATCCTCAATATTATTAATATTATTATTATCTTTTATGAGATTATTATATTATTATTAAAAGAAAATTATATCTCCTCAATCACTTGACACCTCTCTCCTTGATGATTCTCATGGCTCTATGTAACTCTCTCTTTCTCTCTTTTAATAATACATTGCACTCTCTTTTATGCACTCATAAAAGGATGACATATTCCTCTTACACTCATTAAAGACATGTCATAAAATATTCCTCTTACATTCTCTTTAATGCATATGTGACACTCTCCTTACCTAAGGCATGTGTACCCCTCCTTAACCCTCCTCTAAAAGGAATACAAGGCATGCATATTACTCATCTTTTTTGACAATAATTGTTTTCTCCTCCTATATATGTGTCTCATGTATTCTCACTTGGGGGGTGCATTGTGATGTAAAGAGTTAGAGAGATTTGAAAAAGATTATGAGAAGGAGAGACTTGGAGAGTAGCCAATTTCTTTAGAAATGAATTCGAAATTGCTAAACTAAATTACTAAGTAGCTCTACATGGTGGAGCTAACCATGACTGGCATTGGGAGGAAGTGAAACTTGTCTTCTTTAGCTTGTCTTGGATATCTCTCTACTGCTATATTTTGGTACTATTTGTGATCACTTACAACTCGGGGGTTCCAAGGAGAGAAGTTCTCCCTCGATATGTTTGGGTGGAAAACTGGATGGTCACAATGAGTTGGTAAGGATATGCATACTCTCATTGGAGCTGGAAAATATTCCCATCCTTTTGGACTTGTATAAATACACAACCAGGTATTTTCATAAGAACTATTGAAATTTCAGTTATTATTAGTTTAAAGTGTTGTAAAACTTTCAATTTATTGGAAATGATACTTGTGAATTTTTATGAGATATTTATAGAGTTAATTCTAAGCTAACCAATAATGAATGGAAGTTGTAGTTGAGTATGTACATGTAGGGGGGATTAAAACAAGAATGTGTTGCTAAAGTTTTTAATTTCAATTTGAAATTTTGTTCATATAAAATTTTCACGAGTTGATGAAAATATCATATTAGCATAAATTTGGGTTTTCTTTCTCCATGTGCAATTGTAGTTGAAGTTTGCACACTAAATGTTTAACAAAATTGATAAATGAGGTAGTAGAAATTTTTGTTGTTGTTGTTTTAATAAATCATATCCTTGAGCATTTCTATTGTGATCCAGCTTAACATCAAGGGGTATCTGTACCATTAGGTCCTATAACCCCCAACTTGATTCCAAAACAAAAAATTTCCAAACCGAGATCGTAAATTTGGAAAATTTTGCATATTGCTGCTGCCAAAGTGTGCGCCTGCTATCAAGTTTTGGGTGAAACAATAAGATGATTTAGTCTTTGTTTTAATATTTTGTGATATGAAGAATTAAATTATAGATTTTATGAGCTAAATAGGTTGAGAAATAATCTTAGATTCATGTCAAATTTCCTTAAGATATTATGGCTTCCAAGTGTTTGATAAAATGCCTCAATGACTTTAGATTGCTTGCATGCTTACAAAGTGTTTGTCAAAAGGCCTCAATGGTTGTAGATTGCACGTTTTAAAAGTGTTTTTAAAAATTCCTCAATGACTATAGCTTATAGATTGCATGCTTGCAAAGTGTTTGTCAAAACTTCAATGGATGTAGTTTTTGTGCATATAAATTGTTAGAGTAAATGTCCTACTTTGTGTAGCTTTTATGTACTAGAAAAATTTATGAATAAATTATTTAATGGATTTAGCTTCTTATGTCATCAAGTTGTATGAATGTGAAAATGAATCTAATAAATTGTTGAAGTGTGAACAAAGAATATGATATTTGTTACTTTTATTTTTTAAAGCTTTCATTTAAAAAAAAGGCGGTGTTGTTGGAAAGAATTTTATGGTGACTAATTCTGTTGGATTTTGTGCAAGTGAGCATAATAAGTTTCGTCTAAGTTGCATGCATTCAAGGGTGCAATCTTATGTTTTCATGGCTGTAGCAAACAAATAGTGTGCTCAATTTTGGTAACTTTATTTTTTTATTTGGCACTTTTAGACGAATAATATGCTTATGAATTGGTAATAGTAGTTTCTCTTGCTGCAACATTCAATATACAATTTTCATGATTGAAGCATTGCCTTAATAATTGGGATTGAGAAATTTTTAATTGATGAGTTTGGAAATGTTGTTGGGTAAATATATTTTTTGATTCCATTTCATAAACATATCATATTTATTATATTTACAGGTGAATAGAGACATATTCTTCCCTCGGTTACCTTGTTATAAGTAGGTTAATACTCATACACTTATATGTAATTTTTGCAATATAAGCACAATACTTTTGTGGTTATGATATCAAGATTCAATAAGTGTATCTTATTTGGCATAATCGAGTAAATTAGATAGGTTGATCTAACTTAATGTTCGCACATGGAATTATAGTGGAATTTATTCCGAATCTTACTTAGAGCTCATGTAAAAGTATGAAAAGAGAACATCGTATCATATTTTAAACTTGAGAGTAAATGTTTTTTGGAATTGGTTTTAAGGGAAAGTTATCCCTGGCTTCTTAAGTGATAGTCTTATAGTGAAATAGATGAAGGAACATGATTACATGATAACTAAGTTAGTAATGTTACAAAAAAAGAGAGTATTAGTGATTAATGTGACCTCTACTTCTTTATATTATTGATGGTTGGTAAGGTGAGACCTTATATATGGTATCAGAGTGAGTTACAACACTAGGGCCTAATGGGCCAACATGCGTACTTGTAGGTTGATGATGTATGAAGTTGATTTTGCATGCATGTTGAGTTGTTGTATATCTTGACTTGGAAGCATATTGGTTGCATAGAGGATATTATTATTATTATTATGTCATTTAGAAACTCATAAAAGAAAAATAATGCTTTCTTATATTCCTTTATATTTTTGTTAAGACATATTATTTGAAATATGTTAAAATGCTTAACGACATGCCGAGAAAGGATGTGCTTGAGAAAGTTGGGGTTAAACTCAAGTATGTGAATGGATTGATTTTCAATCAATGAGTGAGATAGGTGGAGTGCATGCATGTTTGCATATATATTTATTGCATCATTGTCAATGTGATATGGGCTTAGTAGCCATATTTACTAGCTAAAATCGTATCCACCAAGAAAAATATTGGCTTAATATGGACTATAGTATGATGACCTTGGCGTGTATTCTTTGGGAATGTGTAACGAGTGTAAGGTTGAGATTCAATTATCGTGATGATTGGTTTCATCATGTTAATTTTGACTCTTTTCATACCTACACTAATGGAAACTTAACAAAATCGACCTTGAAGGATGTCACTTTTAACTGTGAATGTAGATTCAAGAGTAATGTATGGGCAATAATTAGATCAGTTGAAATATGATTTGGGAATACATTCATAATGAATAAGAATGAAATTCCTATTATTTCTTTGACACTATTTTGTGTAGTTTGGGTTGAAATTATGCCTCAAATAACTTGAAATTACTCAAATACTCAACTGAGGTGTGACCTTCCTAATAAACAAGAGGCTTAAATGACTGGTGCATGAAGGGTTGTGGAAGTCATTTTAAGGAACAATTGAAGTTTATGTTTTCCTTAAGCTAATGTATCAATGTGGAATCCATACTAGCATATATATATATATATATATATATATATATATATATATATGAGCAAATGTATGGGTGTGGAATCCATACTAAAATATATCTATGAGATAAGTAATTATTCTTGTTATAATATTTTAATGGAATATCATAGGCATGATTAAGGAGAAGTGATTATGTGTAATTAAAGTTAAATGGATAGAGATTTGTAACATGAATTTTCTTGAGATTTAAATCCATTATTTTATTTTTATTACAAATGGTGATACTAATATTGGTATATTGACCATCATTAGGTGGTTTAGAATGTTTGGAATAATTGATTTTGATATATGGAGTCAAGTGTGAACTAGTTATCTATCTTGTCGTATTGTAATCCTTTTGTATGTGTTGAATTTAGGTAGAATTAAAATGATTTTCAAATTATTGAAATGTAGAAAAATATTATTGTGATAAGTTGATGAAATATATTTTCTATTGGCTTAAGAAAAATTAGGTCAAGGAACGTCATAATAGTCTCTTTAATGATTTTGTCAGGTTAATATTGGTTTAATTCTATTTAACCAAATTAATTAGAGAAATTATGAGGATTGAACTCATGTACTGCTCTAAACTATTGTTAGTAATTACGCAATTGAGTCAAAATTCACGTTGCTTATAAATTGTTAAGAGAATAACATGTTTAGAAGGTAAACATTTTATGTGGTGAGAAATTTGTTTTATTTTAACTTAAAGAAAAATGTACGCGATTAATGAAAAGCTTAGTTGAGTTATTGTTTTAAAAGAATATGTGCTTTTGATATTTTTTTTGAGGGATAAATTGAGGGAGAGTGAGATCACATTTTGATGAATTGGAATTCTTGCATCATTTAAGATGATTTTATTGTATGTGGAATGGAAGAGATTGTTGGATTTAGGAATTTTGTGTTGGGATGTATAGTTGTATGAGTATTTATTAGTCCTAACAAAATGTTGTAATAATTTGAGAGAGTGGTAAAAAAAAGAAAAAGCAAAAAAGGGTTTAACTTTAGGCTAGAAATTCCCTTCTGATAGTCTAAATCTTATTTAAATTCAACAAGATTTTTTACATTTTGAGAAATGTATGGTTTTCATAGCTTGTTGTTATGTACTTATTAATATTAAGGAATAATACATGAAACCAAATGAATTGATTAATTACTGAATAGAAATCATGAGTGATTTCATAGTTGGAAAACAAATTGAATTACAGTTATCAAGGTAGATTCAATAATATAGAATCATATTTGCATAATTGTGAGAGTTGTTCTTGATTACAAGCTGCTTTCAAAAAGATATTATTAATTTTCTTTCGGAATGAAGATCTTATAACATAGTCATTCATTATTGATTCTCAAGTTAGAGAAGTGAATAATAATGAATATTATGGAAACTAAAGGAATGGTATATATTACATAAGTGGGTCAATGAGGACTGTATTGAACCTTAGCTTGTTAGTTAAAAAAAAAAAATGATGCATTGAACCTCAAATTGTGATTTTTCCTAAAGAGTAAACGTTTACTAAAAACTAAAGATAGATACTAAATATTTTTATTGCAAGGATGTATTATGGAATGAAAAGGGGAAAATTGGATTGAGAAGACATAAATCAAGTGGGATGTAAGAGTGGGTTTTATATATGACATCATTTTTTGTTTCTTAATTTCACTAACAATTGTATGTGGATGATTTTATGCTTATTTTATGAAAATTTGATTGTGATATGGGATGGACCATCATTATTTTTTATACAACCAATGTGTGAGCTATTTATACCTTGACAAGCTCAACATACTACAGAACCAAGAAGAACAAACTATGAGAAACAAAAACATGTAGAATATCAAATTATTATAAATAAATTAAGTAGATATCATATCGGTTACATAAAATGGTATTTTGATATGGTACTATAAATTGTATGGTTGGTTTTGATATAGAAATATTTGGTATTTTATATCAAAACATGCCTAATATGGCATGGATATATTTTCTAATTGATTAAGAATGGTATGTTTTAGTTTTCATGGAGTTTCTTCCAATTTAAAAAACAATAAACTATGGATTGACATGAAGAAAAATATATCAAATGCATATACATAAGGTTAAAAACTTATTGATAGGAGAATCGAAAATAAATAAGTATCTTATGACTGTAGGGAAAAATTCGAGCCAAGTTTAGCCGAAGAGGGGGAGTATGTAGTGTCCCTTCTTGATGAGATAGCTTTGATGACACTAAGAGATGGTGATTTTGATATAATGATATAATATTATGCATGACAGACTTATGTACATGCTTATATGCTATATACCTGGTTTGGGCCACTTGATTGTTTTATGATTATGATAATATCTATGGTTGTGTGTATAAGAATTGATTTTGGTTAAGAGAATATTATTGATGTTTTCTCATTTGGTATCCTATTTTTGACATAGGTGTATGACATGGATGGTTATCCAGGATTGAGACACAGATCCATGGATGATCATGGTTATGTGGAACATATGGTTAATTATGATTTATGTATGATACATGATTTGTATGATTATATATGTGTAATATCGTACTAAGCATGATGTGGGAGGGGACTTGGTCATTTCCCACAATGATGCTCGAGTTATAAATGACTACAGAAGTCATTTCTCCAAAATGAAAACTATTGTGGAAGTCATGCACAATCTTTGGTGAAATGTGAATAAGTTAATTATGAAATTCATTTGATTCCTTTGATCTATGAGATTTTGATGTGTGCAGGTCTTGGAAGAAGACCTTACCAATGAACCATCAGATGGGTATGAGCTCAAAATTAGTACCTTAAGGTGAAGCACAAAGTTTCAAAGCAGAGTAAATGAGAAGCCATGGAAATTAGGGCGCGAAGTCCTAAATCCACGAAATATAAAGACGTGGAGTCTTAGATATATAATAAAAGGATTAGGGCATGAAGTCCTAAATCCATGAAAGATAAAGACATGGATTCTTGGATCTATGATGAAATTTTTAGGGCGCAGGGTCCTTAATATCTAAAAATATCAAGGTGTGGAATCTTGGATCTTTAGAGTAGATCAGGGCGTGGATTCCTCAATATACTAAGGCACGGAGATGCATGCAATAGGGGTGCGTAATCCCTATTATCTGGAAGAAAAATACCACTCATGGGAAGCTCAGGGATGAATTTACTTAATAAAATATTAGTCCTGACAATTTTGGAGTGAATTTCTAAAAATAGAAAGGAATGTCTAGCAACCCAAGTATGACTTTCCAAAAATAATAAATCACCTCCAATCAATGGCTAATAAAGTATACTTGAAGGAAAATCACTTAACTTATCATTGATCAATCCTAATAGTTCAAAGTCGACTTAATCCTCAATATTATTATCTTTTATGAAACTATTATATTATTATTAAAAGAGAACTATATCTCCTCAAACACTTGACACCTCTCTCCTTGATGATTCTCATGGCTCTATGTAAATCTCTCTCCATATTTTAATAATACATTACACTCTCTTTTATGCACTCATCAAATAATGACATATTCCTCTTACAATCATTAAAGACATGTCGTAGAATATTCCTCTTACACTCTCTTAAATGCATATGTTACACTCTTCTTAACTAAGGCGTGCATACCTCTCCTTAATGGCATGAGTTACACTCCTCTAAAAGGAGTACAAGGCATGCATATTACTCATCTTTTATGAAAATAATTTGTTTCTCCTCCTATATATGTGTCTCATGTATTCTCACTTGGGGGGGTGCATTGTGATACCAAGAGTTGGAGATATTTGAAAAATATTATGAGAGGGAGATACTTGGAGAGTAGCCAATTTATTTAGAAATGAATTTTAAATTCCTAAACTAAATTACTAAGTAGCTCTACATGGTGGAGCTGACTATGAGTTGTATTTGGAGGAAGTGAAACTTATCTTCTTCAGATTGCCTTGGATATCTCTCTACTACTATATTTTGGTATTGTTTTTGAGCTCTTATAGCTCGGGGGTTCCAGGGGGAGAAGTTATCCTTGGATATGGTTGGGTGGAAAACTGGATGGTCACAATGAGTTGGTAAGGATATGCATGCTCTTATTGGAGCTGTAACATATTCCCATCCTTTTGGAATTTTATAAATATACAACCAGGTATGTTCATAAGCACTCTTGAAATTTCAGTTATTATCAGTTTAAAGTGTTGTAAAACTTTCAATTTATTGGAACTAATACTTGTGAATGTTTATGAGATATTGACAGAGTTACTTATAAGCTAACCAATAATGAATGGCAGTTGTAGTTGAGTATGTACATGTAGGAGGGATTAAAACAAGAATGCATTGCTAAAGTTTTTAATTTCAGTTTATATTGAAATTTTTTTCATAGAAAGTTTTCATGAGTTGATGAAAATATCATATTAGCATAAATTTGCATTTTATTTCTCCATGTACAATTGTAGTTGAAGTTTGCACACTAAAAGTTAGAAAAAATTGATAAATGAGGTAGTGTAAATTTTTGTTGTTGTTGTTTTAATAAATCACATCCCTGAGTGTTTCTGTTGCGATTCAGCTTAACATCGGGGGTATCCGTGCCATTTTGTCCTGTAGCACTTGACTTGGTTCCAAAAAAACACTTTTCCAAACCCATATCGTAAATCTGCGCAATTTTGCATATTTCTGCTGCCACTGTGTGCACCTACTGTCAAGTTTTGGGTGAAATAATAAGATGCTTTAGTCTTTGTTTTAATATTTTGAGATGTGAAGAATTAATTTATAAATTTTATGAGCTAAATAGGTTGAGGGAGAATCTTAGATTCATGTCAAATTGCCTTAAGAGATTATGGATTCCAAGTTTTTGACAAAATGCCTCAATGGTTGTAGATTGCTTCCATGCTTACAAAGTGTTTGTCAAAAGGCCTTAATGGTTGTAGATTGCATGCTCTAAAATTTCTTTTCAAAATGCCTCAATGGTTGTAGCTTATAGATTGCATGCTTGCAAAGTGTTTGTCAAAACTTCAATTGATGTAGTTTTTGTGCATATATATTGTAGAGTAAATGTCCTACTTATTGTAGATTTTATGTACAAGAAAAAATTATGAATAAATTATTTAATGGATTTAGCTTCTTATGTCATCAAGTTGTATGAATGTGAAAATGAATCTAATAAACTGTTGAAGTGTGAACATAGAATATGAGAGTTGTTACTTTTATTTTTTAAAGCTTTCATTTAAAAAAAAGGCGGTGTTGTTGGAAAGAATTTTATGGTGACTAATTCTTTTGGATTTTGTGCAAGTGAGCATAATAAGTTTCGTCTAAGTTGCATGTATTCAGGGGTGCAATATTATGTTTTAATGGCTGCAACAAACAACTAGTGTGCTCAATTTTGGTAAGTCTATTGTTTTATTTGGCACTTTCAGAATAATAATATGCTTCTGAATTGGTAACAGTAGTTACTCTTGCTGCAACATTCATTATAAAATTTTATTGATTGAAGCATTGCATTAATAATTGGGATTGAAAATTTTTTAATTGATGAGTTTGGAAATTTTGTTGGGCAAATATATTTTGTGATTCCATTTCATAAACATATCATATTTATTAGATTTACAGATGAAGAGAGGAATATTCTTCCCTCAGTTACCTTGTTATAGGTAGGTTAATACTCATACACTTATATGTAACTTTTGTAATAGAAGCATGATACTTGTGGTTATGATATCAAGAGCCAATAAGTGTAGCTTATTTAGCATAATCGAGTAAATTAGATAGGTTGATCTAACTTAATGTTCGCACATGGCATTATGGTGGAATTTATTCCCAATTTTACTTAGAGCTCATGTAAAAGTATGAAAAGAGAACATGGTATCATCTTTTAAACTTGAGAGGAAATGTGTTTTGGAATTTGTTTTAAAGAAAAGTTATCCCTAAATTATTATGTGATAGTCTTATAGTGAAGTAAATGAAGGAACATGATTACATGATAACTAAGTTAGTAATGTTAAAAAAAAAAAAGTGTTAGTGATTAATGTGACCTCCACTTCTCTATATTATTGATGTTTGGTAAGGTGGGACCTTACATTAGGGCCCTATATTACTAGTGTAGTCCCTTAATGTTGTTATTTTAGCCCCCTTATTGTTATTGTTGTACCCCTGTAGTCCCCATTATGTTATTATTGTGCCCCATAATAACCCACTATTTTTATTGTTGCATCCTTACATTATTATTGTTAGGTCGGCTAGGATTATATTGTGATCCCATGGACTCATATATATAGAAAGGAGGTTTTTTCATTTGAATCATCTAAGAATTGTTCATTTATGTAATGTTAAGTAGGTTTCCCCCTAAAGTGGATTATTTTTAAGTTATTGATCTCTCTTTTCTTCTATTTTGTGAGCCAATTTCATAAAATTATGATCCCCGTTCTTATTTTTCCTATGCATTCGAACCCCCATATTCTCCAAATATCCCCATATTTCTACTCAAAGCTGCCATTAGGAGGATTAAATTGTGGTTGATATCTGTGACTAGTTGTTCCAACCGAGAAAACCTCACCTTTGTAGGATCACAAGGTTGATTAGGGTTTTACGATTTTTGGCCCCATCGATCTAGATCCCTACAATCTCCAAAAAATACCCAAAGAAACCGTATTTGATACAAAATGATCCATAAAATTTTGTGGATATTCCACTGGACAGTTTTTCACAACAAATCTGATAATATTATATTAGAAATTTGAAAATTCTACACTACTACAATTTATTTAAACTTCGGAACTATATATTTAATTGTAATTAGTGCATGCATGTGAATGGAAAATATGCTAAAAAATAGAGAATGAAAAAATAAGCTCACAAACACACATAAGACACAAAATATTCTCTGGGAAACCATTTCAGGAGAAAACCCAACTGGAAGGTGAGTTCACTTCACTCTTTTTCTCTATCTAGAAAATAAGGCTGCAGGTACAAACAAGTAATGCATGTGGCTTGTGGGTTTCTATAGTGAAAAAATCATCTCTGTGTGCTCTCCTCCTGTCTCTCCTGGCTATATTCTCTCAACTCTGGAACAAAATTCTCTCAAAAGAATGGAATGCCTCTTCCTCCTAGTGGCTCGGTTATAAGACAACCCGATAACCTACTAGTGGTTAACTTTGACTACATAAAATCTTAATTAGAGTTATAATATAGAATATTCTAGAGTATTTTACATCAAAAACACATGTATAGCCCCTTTTCCATGAATAATCAGGGCTGGCACGACAACCTCTTGAATTATAGGTGTGAAAACAAGAAGGTCAACTTCTGAGTGGCATAACTTTTGGATACAAAATCCGATTGACACACTTGTTATGTCGTTGAAAAGATATATATGTGTAGAAAAACATGAAGTGTTACTATGATGAAGTGGAAAATTTTTACCACAAAAAAAATGTCAGTTAATGCCTCAAAACGCTCCTGAAATGTTTCAAAATCTGTTGTGCCAAACTTGGTCCCATCGATAAAAACATTCTTGTGAGATTATTCCTCCACTTTTTCCACTCCAAATGCATCGAGATGGATGAAAAAATATATAATGATCCAATTCATATCATATTGTGTACTATTTCACTGCCACCAAGGTCCAACCAAGTGAACCCAAAGAACCAGAGGAAGGTGATCATCAAGGTCCTCAAGTATATTTCTTGATTACTTTTTTCCATGTACAAATTTTGGGCATAAGGCTATGGATTTAAAATCTCATAGTATTTTTAACTACAAATTATGTCATAAAATCCCTAGGAGAAGGTTTACAAGAAGTAAATTCATAAACCCTAATGGATTCACTCGAAAAAGATACAGAAAATTTGCTCCATCATTCAAGTATAAAACATAATGCTTTAAATGAGATAACTTTGGACATATTGCATGAGACTTCATATGTGACATGAAGTGGAATCCTAAGTACATTAGGAAATAAATAAAACCCACCAAATTTCAGAGAAGAAAACATATAAATCAAGAAGAAGAAATATTGTCAGGGGGAGCAGCCCCAAAAAAGTAAGTCACCCTTTACCATTGATTTCAAAGGGAGAGCGGAAAGGAAGTGCAACATGGATAAAAAGGAAGTGAAGCATGGAGAAACGGGAATATGATGATAATTGGAGCATGATTACAGGGAGAGCATGAGTGTTGACATAAAATACAAAGAGGGGGATTATTGAAATTTTTCATTGATGCCAAAGGGTCATAAGAAACCACTGAAGTAAGTTAAGATTTTGGTGGATTGAATCAAGGAAAAGACAAGAACGGATTACACCATATTATATTACTCACTGAGACCTTTCCAACGAGCTATGTATTTCCGTCTAACTCTTCACGGTTGAGAAACTATGTTTTAAAGTGTCATATGTAATTTTTCTGACCTAAACATTAAGTCATATTTTTAAGGGAAGGTTGGCCCCAAATTTAGTCCCTCTCAAAAGTATAAATAAGGTAAACTTGTGGGAATTTTGAGCCAAAAAATTGATGCATATTTTTTAGATAAAAACAACTCTAATATCATGGTTCAACTATGAGGCTAACCAAAAGGATAAAATCAAGAAAGAAGACCAAAGACTAAAATCTAAAAAGTCGAGTTTTCCTTTTGTAGCAGAATCAAGTATCTAATGTTGTTTTTGTTTTTCTAGGACTTAAGATCAAATTTTTTGAGCCATATTGAGCCCACATCTGAAACAATGAACTCATAAATTGTTAGAGGAATAACTACCCAGTCTAAGCTCTGTGTAGGCTATAGAAGAGACGTATTTTATTTTAGTTCATATCTTGGCCTTCTTGAGGCCTATTACAACCCTAATCCTGAGGCACATTTATATCCCATAAGGCCCATCTTGTCCCTCTATAGAAGGGATCATGAGGACTATATTGTCCCTATTTTTGAGCCATTTTTTATAGAAATTTGGCTTCTTTCAAGACCTTTTTTGAGATCATAAGTTAGCTTGTCTAGGGTCTATTCTAACGATCTCCTTTAGGAAAGAACAAATATTTGAGGAAAATATAAGCCTTAAAGTATCTAAAAAAGAGATATTCTAAGGCAGATGAAAATATAAAGCTTATTCAAGGCTACTCTTGAGGCTGATTTGAGTTCCCCATTTGAGGCAGTCTAAGGCTAACCCAAAGTTCCTTTCGACGCAAATTTGAAGTTAGTTTTGGAGGCAGAGCCATGAATTTTTTAGGTTGAGGTATGAGCTCTAAGGTTGAGGAATTTTGAGGTAGACCAATTATTGACCTAATTATTTTTTTCAAATACATGTTTGAAGAAAAATATTGAACAAATTAAAAGGAATCTTCAAAGGTTGAAAGAAGTATCTTTGGGACCTGATTTGAATCGAACTTGATGTTGAAGGTCAGAACGTGATGATTCTATGTTTTCTGATATTAATGTTGAGAAATGAAGAAGCAAGTCATAGGGCATAATAGTGACACATTGGTTTGTGCATGTGAAAGTAGTTTAAGAACAAGTGTTGCAGCGATAGCAGAAATATGAATGAATGTAGGAGGTAAGTGTCAAATGACATAGTTGTAGTGAAATTGTCATGATAGTGATTTGTTGAAGAGGATTGACCATTTTTGTATGTGGGTTATTGTCCCTGGTATGGGATCCCAACAATATTGTTCTATATTTTATTTTTAAGGGAGGCATGGTGGTGCTAGGAAAGGAATTTGTAGCTTCTTTCATAAGCTTGTTGCCTCCTTCTAGTGGATGCTAGTAAACTAGGGGTTGTAGCCCTTCCATTTGTAGTTGGTAAACTGGAAGTTGTAGATTTCCTTGTAATATAAATAAATTGTTCATATAATTCTTGTGTACTTTTTAGGTGATGTGAATGGTTAATTCTCTCAGATATATAAATTTTCTAATTGTCATGAAATACAAGTTCACCCCCCTATCAGTATTTCTAGCATAGTATTAATGTTGAACAATTTTCTAATAATAAGCATTTGTCAAGAATAGTGGAGTTACTTATGGAAGGTTTCATAAGCGTATCAAACTTCCTGTGGTTGAATTAAAGAAGTTTTGTGGTGAAATTTATTTACATGGGTGGACCAAATAGAGAAATATTTTGTATTACATATTATTATGGATGATAAAAAAATTCTTTTATTAATAGATTTGTTCTTTGAGAAAAAACCCTATGAATTGCATCAATGGGTAGTTAAAAGGAAGCCCCGTTCTCATTATACTTGGGGTATATTTACAAGATATTTAAAATCACAATTTGGAAAAGTTTGGGAACAAAACTACTTTAGTAAATTGACAAGAATCAATCACGTGTCAATTCTTAGGTAGACAAGTGCAAACTATTGTGCAAACTCACACTTCTTGATATTTTCCACCTTTTGCTGGAAAATATCAATAAGCGTAATTTTTCACAATAGTATTTGGTATATTCATGTTATGTTATCGGTGGAGGATATCTTGAGATATATCTTGGGAAGATGGATGCCATCATAAATTGGATGATACCTACAAATGTTTCAAATATTGGGAGTTTTTTTGGTGCAACATGGTACCTAAGAAAATTCATAGCTTCTTTTTTTGTAATAGTCAAACCACTCCACAACATAATAAAAAATGAAAATATTTTTAATAGTGAAAGGGTCAGGAAAAAAAAATTGAAGATATGAAGGAAAATAGTTCAAGCACTATCTCTCATGTTACCAAAATCGCAATATCCCTTCAAAGTTGAGGCATATGTGAGTGGATATTCTATGGGAACAATATTGATGTAGAGAGGAAGGCATGTATGCTACTATTTAAAATTATTTCATGGGGCAGTTCTCAACTACCCTACATATGACAAGGAGTTATATGCCTTGGTACAAGTTGTCAAAAAGTGAAAACATTATATGATGGGTAAAGAGACCATCATATACACATATCACTAGTTGCACTAGTATCTATAGGCCTAGAGTAAGTTATAACAGAATAGGATTTACAAGTGGATGGGGATTTTATGGAAATTTCATTTAGTAATAAAGTACAAGGAGGGAAAAATGAACATGTTGGACATGCTTTCAAGACCACCAACATCAAAAATCACAATTTTGGGAACTCTAATGCACATAGTTCCTTTCACCCTTGATGCATATAGACAGGCATATACAAAGGATGATAACTTTAAGGATTTGCATCAATCGATATAGGGCTATAGTAATGTGGATGATCATGATATCATAATTGAATATGATCTCCATAATGGGTTACTCTACAAGTTAGAGAAGTTATGTGTTTATCAAGGTGAGAAAATTCAACAAATTACAGAGGATCAAACCTCCAAGATTGTAAGGAATTTTGGTGGTGGGAAGATAGTTTACAATTTACACGGGGATGTGTACTAATCCAGGATGAAAGAAGATGTAGCTAATTTTATTAGAGAATTTATATTTATTGTACCAGAAAAACTAGTAACATGAAATATGGTCTATTCCATTCCTTGGATAAACTTTCTCATCCTTGGGAAAGCATTTACATGGACTTTGTGGGAGGTTTACCAAGAAATAGGAAGAGACCTTACTAATTTTTTTGGTAGTTGATAGGTTTAGCAAGATTTTCCTTCTCATGCCATGAAAAAATACCATCAGGGGGGGAAGAAGTAGCAAACTTGTTCTTTAGACATTTTTTCATACATTTTGGGATACTAAGAAACATAATTTCAAACAAGGAACCTAGATTTCTTAGTGAATTTTGGACTACATTATGGAGGAATATGGACACAAAATTTAATATTCCTACAACATTCCATCCATAGAAAAATGAGAAAATAGAAGTAGTCTGTTAGTCATCATTATTTTTACCTGTTATTGATGACTAGTTTCCTTAGCTGAGTTTTCTAGAAGCTGATCTCCAAACTGTCAAATCTGTCATCTAGAAAACACCCCAAAACAATTTTTGTCCTCCTACCCCTTCCTGTCAGCCTATGATGTGAAAAACCCCATTTTTCAAGTCCTATCTAGTTTCAGCAAAATAACCCTGTCCATAGTTGTCATAGCTGAAAGTTAACACCTGTCACTTACCCTTGTTTCTCATACCATTCATGATCCAAAGGTTAAAAAAGTGTCTGCAACCCTATCCCTGGTCATCTTGTCATTTAAAAATCTAATCATATCGAAGAAAACACTTAGAATATGTCAAAAATCACCCCTAAGTTAGATAGTGGTGTTTAGAGAGTTTTTCCTTGGCTAAGACATCCTAAGCCAAAAGCCTTTGTCTAGTACCAGTTGGCCTTGAATTAGTTCCTATTCTACAGAAGAAGTCTAATCCATCCATAGGTCGAACACCACTAAGAATTCATTCTGTCTCATTTCAGAAAGAAGTTCAACAAAGATCCAAATCAGGAGAAGATAAGTCTGTTCACTATCTAAAATTAATATACTTAGATCAGGCAAAATCTCCATAAAACACCAAAGGAGCTCTCCAAGGTTCAAAGTCACATATTTTACGTCTCTGTAGGGGTGTAATTGTAATGATGATCAATGTGCAAAAGAGAAAAGGGACAAGTTCAAACAGGTCCTTCATGCTAAATTAGTCTGCCATTAGTAAAACAAATGGAGTGCAGTGAGTGAAGGACATCTGATAGGTATGGTTTGAAATCCAAAAACTGGCTGAAGAATAGAAAGCATCATCCAAGTCACATGAAATATAAAAGACTGAATGATGTTGATCAGTAATGTTCCAGTATCTCCTCCAAAAGCAGTGTTGCATAATTTTTCGAAAGGACATCATCATGTAGGGCTTAAGAAGACAGTTGCTTCTTATGTTATCTTGAGCCAGGGATGTGAAGATCAGTAAAAGAGTTATTTCAAGGTACCCATGAAAACACAATCAAGGAAAATTTGGCTCATGATTTCCAAACAGAAAATACTATCCTTGTACCAATCACTTTTTTCAAAACCCTAAAAACCTCACAGTGATATGGTGCCAAGCAGAGACATTTGTAGAGAAATGACACAAGGTTGAAAGAGATGAGGTGTCATGACTATGGTGGAACCTCCGAAAGAGAAGATGGTTAGAAGAACAGTGATAACCTCCTTCATTAAAAAGTAGATGGTTAGAAGCACAGTGATAACCTCCTCCAATAAAGAGCAGATGGTTAGCAGCAAAATAATAGAACCTCCTTCATTTAAAAGCAGAGGGTTAGGGTGTTTTTAAGTAACTTCAGAAACTAGTGTGAGCCACCTCCTCCAAAGATGAACAGTAGGTGCATTAGAAGAGTTTCAAATTATGTTTAAGTGAGTTATCTATTTGAAAGACAAGGTTGAAAATGAGTGGAGAAAATGAAATTTTATAGGTTGAAGGCCTGTGTTACATCATCAACAAAGCAGTGACATAGCAGTGTTAAAGGGACTTCTATTTTTTTGTTTATAAAGGACCTCCTTCAAATTGTAATCTGAGGGTGAAACTTTGGGTAGGGACAGCCTCATCTGAATGGCCAAAGAAAGTAGATCAAGTTTGATTTTAAACCAACTTCTGCATATGAATGCAAAGAGACAGTAGGGATAAGAAAGGCCTTGACATAATGTTCCAAGTTTCAAAATAACCTTCGAGGAGATAAAACACATCACAGTATTAAGGAAAAATTTCGATATGAATGAGAACAAACATTGTTGTTTTTATATAGTTTTAAGAAGTTGCATTGATAGGTTTTTAAAGTTCACCTCCTTGATGAACATTAATGGGTCCAGTCTTGGTTTAAAAGACCCCCTTACTTCAACAAAAATGGGTACATAGGGTTTCGAAGGCTGCAGTGATTGGTATTTTTATAAACCTCTTCAAAAAGATACAAGGTCACTATTTTGAAATAGATGGACTTGTAATGTGATGAAGACCTCTTTCATAAACACTCAGAAGATCAATGTGATGAAGACCTCCTTCGAAAATGGCAGTTGGTTTGGAAAATTTCAAGAATGGTTTTCTTCACAAAAGGGCAGAGGGTCAGCTCCCCAAGGATTTACACAGTAAAACAGTTCATTCAAAAGGTCAAAGGTGTGATAAAATTTTTTCACATTCAGTCAAAGAATGTCCCCATCGAATGATAGGAGATAGAGTTTTTAGAGGACATAGGCAGTTGTCAAACATAGGCCTCCTTCACAAATGAGTAGAGGGCCCACCATTGTTTGAGGATATCCAAAATGAAAAGAAGAAAACAAATCCTGACCTCCATCAGCAGATAATGAGGATAGCCTCATGATAGGTCTGAAGGGTCATTGACAAATGCTGCAACAGTGTGTTTGTAATGATCTCCCTTGTACACAAATCCAAGAACTAGCACTGTTGTTTTCATATGGTTGTAAGGGATGCAATAGTGGTGTTGTGAACTACTGTAAGAAACAGATTGGAAAAGGTGCAAGGTTTCTTGTTTGAGACTGCATTTTTAAGGCGGATGCCTATATTTTTGCCCCTAATTTCTGAAAATCTTATCTTATGTCTCCTTCAAACAGCATTTTCATCCACTAAAAAGTATTTAACAGGAACCTTGAGCTTGCATTTCAGAAAAGTTTTGACACATCACATTCATGTAGATTATTTTCAAAACATGACATATTACAAAATATCCAATATGGATATACGAATCACTAACCTAGAGCGGCAAATTGCAAGTGATATTCCAAGGTTCTGTTCAGAGGTGAGTGATCTTATAAAAGAATATTTAACAACAGTTTCTGATGGACTGTTGTATACATGGCGTCTTTGTTTTTATGCAAGTCCAAAATATGTTCTCTGGATATTGGCTTATGTTACTAGAGTAGGTTTTGTGATTGGGATGCTTTCTCCCTCTTTTAGGACTTTGATGTCTAAAGAGAAACAATTGGAAGGAGAATATCGCCAGTTTCATTCTCGATTAAGAAGCCACTCAGAAAGTGTTGCATTCTATGATGGCCAAGATGGGAAACATCCCATATAAAACAACATTTTGAAAGTTTGGTTAGGCACATGAGCCTTGTTCTACATACAAACTGGTGGTTTGGGATGATACAAGACCTTTTTCTTAAGGACGAGGATGCTAATTGTGAATATGAGATGGTTTGGGATGCAGAAGGAGCTATGCATCTCATCAGGAAAGGATATTCAAAAGTGTCAAGTAGTGGTTCTGGCGAAGTTTCGACCCACTGGAAGAGGTACAATAGTTGTGAGACAGATTGCAAAGAAGCAAACCATAGAGTTCAGATACGTCTTTCTTGGTAATTGATTCAGACACAAGTTTTGAGCAGATACCAAGGGCCCAAAGAATAGTTAAAGGAAAGATAAGATACATAGTTCGACGATTAATTCTGACACTTTGTCATATCACAGTCCTAACTGCTTTCAATGTTCCTCGATATATCATGTTGTTGTTCAAATATTGGACTTGATTTGTACAAGAATTGCAAGTTTTGTGCAACATTCTGATATGAAAGAATCAACTGTTGCATGGGACGAGAAGTCGTTTTCAAGCTGGAAGGAATGCGCGACACGCCTGTGTTTGTGCATGGCAGGCCTGTAGGCTATTTTTAAAGAATTTCTTCATAGGCATGGCGCGCCTATAGAAAGGCGTGACATGCCTATGCCCGGCGCCCAACAAAGCTTGAACGTGGCATGTTCACTCCTGAATGGCCCAGTACACCTCCTGAACACCGGCGCCCGAACTTTCAACTGCCTCCTCCGATCGCTCAAACACTGGTAAGCCCTCCTTCCACCAGCCTTACCTTTTTAAAACCATTTTCTTGCATAATCAATCTTGGGATTGCCTTTTTGTCACCTCTACATGGCCCAACTTTGAACGACTCAGACCATGTCTGAACGGCCTGGCGCCAGGCCCAGTGTTACTCCTGAACGGAAGGGCCCATGTGTTTTTTTCCTTTTTCAAAGTCATACAAACACATGAACAACCACTCTCACTTGCATTATGCCCCTAATGCACTTAGCTTCCACTATCTACCCTTGAGATTGTAAAAAACTTCCTCTAAACCTCTGTTTTCAATACCGCCCGGGTCACCCCTAAACGGCCCACCGCCCAGGCGCTCGGGTCACCAGCAACATAGTTTTTCCAAGAGTGCTAAAATATTTCTCACACAGTGTTTTCATTTTCAAACACAGCAAGAAACATTTTTTTAAGATTTTTAAATGCCCCTCCACCAAAATCTTTGAAGAAAAATTGGATATCAAAATCAAAGAGACAGTGATAAAAGGGATGAGGACTTTGCCAGTTTAAAAGAAGGTCTTTTTACTTTGAATATTAAAGGACAAAAATAGAGAAAGAGAGGAGGATTAATGACCCAATTTGAAAGAGGTTTGTGCTGTGAATAGCTAAAATTTCACACAGTCTCTACAAAACAAAACATAGTTTATATAAAAGGTTTTTAGTTATCTTAAAGAAGGCATTTTTGTGTTATGCAAAGTTAAGGATTGGCACAATCTCTAGAAGGAAAAGCAGATTTTTGCAAAGGTCTCAAATCAGTTTAAAGAGGCATCTTGATAGTGGTTTCAAAGAGCACTTTGTTTGCTAAATCAAAGAGGAAACAGTGACTAGGGGATAAGGATGTTTGTCAGTTGAACGGAGTATTTTAAACATTGTTTTCAAAGCAGTGCCATGATCATTTAAAACTAAAAGAAACAATGATTAGGAGATAGGACTTTGTCAAATTGAAAGAGGTCTTCTTACTATGGATAACAAGGATCAAAAGGGCAGTGTTTGAGGGGAATACTCTTTGTGTAAAAAACAAAAGAGATTTGTCTCCAAAAACCACAAGCAGATCTTGGCAAAGGCCTCCTAGCTCAAACACAGTACTGAAGAGGTGATTTTGTTTTCATTCAACAAAATACTTGTTGACTAAAATCAAAGAAGAACAGTGATTTGCAAAGAGGAAAATGTGTGTTGGTTGAAGACTTATTTCAGTGATCACTTAATCAATTTATCTTGGTAAGTCAAAGAAGAGAAATCTAAGCAAACTAGTGATGAAGAGGAACAAATAAAAGGGTCCAAACATGACAGTAAGGAAGGGAAAAGTGGCAAGAAGCATAGTGATGATAAAGAGAAAAGTGATGGGCAGCAAAATAGTGAAGGGAAAGAACATGACAGTCATGAAGAAAGCAGTGACAAGGATAAACAAGACATCCCTTAAGCAAGCAATGATGAGGGTAAGCAAACACAAAACATAGAGCATGAAGGGCATTCTCCAAAGTATGTGCTAGCTACCTCTCCAAGGCAAGGGGCCATAACTTCTTCACCAAAGCTAAAATGCCAAACAACAATGAAGAAAACCAAGAAAAACTCAAAATTACCCAAAGAGGGCGCCCGGTGAGAAAAAGTGGAAAAGACACCTCTAGGCTTGGAATTTTGGTCCTAGCTTCCCTACATGTTTCTAAAAACCCATGAATGGCTTGCTCACCAAAATTGGGCAAATTTTGACAAGATTTTGTCTTTGATATTTCTGGGCCTATTTGTAGAAATTCATGGGCGTCGCCATTTTTGTTTGGAGCATCCTCAGAGTTTGAAAGTGGTATCATTGGATGCATTAGATTCAAAGGCATCTACTTAGAAAATTTCAGATCCAAAGGATGGGTTTTGATCCCCCAAAGAGGAAAAAAACAATGATTTTTTGACTTTCTACCTCTTATATCAGCAAAGGGCTACTTTTTGGTTTTTTCCAATCAGGTCAGTTTTTAACATAGTTTCAGTGATCATTTTGGGGAAAATAAATCATTTTAAGAAACTAGACATCCAGGGATTTCCAACGAGCTATCACAGGCCTCGTTTTGACATCGGGAGATCCCTCAAAATATGTCTACAAAATAGGGAATTTTCTGCTGCTACGTTCTTGTAGCATTTTGTCAAAAAAGCAGTTTTCTGAAGTGGCTTATCCAAATGTGCGCTAGGCCATTTTTAGCCATTTTCAGTTGTGAAAAGTCAAATATATTTCCATTTTTAGCATTTTTAAGATATTTAGAAGATATTTTGTGCCTTGGGCTTTTCAAAGCCTCAAGGACAAAATCAGATATTTGTATTAGGCCATTGGGCTTGCTAGTTGCTCTAGGAGGTTTTCGTTCTCTTTGGCCTATATATTCCAAGAGATTTCAATGTAAACAGAGGCTGAACTTGATGATATAGAGAAATAAATGATATTACAAGCTTTGAATAAACACTTTGTCTCATGATGTGGATGATTTCTTGTTTGTCTTGGATGGTGGAAGAGGACTGTTTGTTGGATTACTTGGCTTGGTAAATGGTATAGTGTTCCTATCTGTATTTTTTCCTTAGTTTATCATACATGTTTCCATGATTCTTTCTTGTTGTAGGTCAGTAAAGAATAGATTTGAGACATGCCCATGGAGGCACCTCAAGTTTCCTGATTTTATTAGAGCTTCTATGTTTTTCTTCCTTCTTATTCATATCAAAGAATTCTTAACTGCTCTTTGATCACTGAAGAGCTTGTTGCTTGTTTCATTTATGGTTGTTATGCATGCTAAGTATGATTCATGGTATGCCCTACTTACTCATGGCTAGTCAATGCTCCATCTCTGAAAACTCTCTTTGAATTATTGAATGTCTTAGTTGAACCAAGGAGGTCTTGTTTCGATCTTGCCCTTTGCCTAAAACTTTGCATTCTGTTTTCAAAGTTCCCAATAGCTCAAAATATGATGTTTAGGAATTTCCTCTTCGTAAATTGAGTTGTTTGTCCATCTTATTTTTTTTCCCAAAAATCTGAAGGTGATTTCCCAAAGTTGGAGGGTCTTATACTTCCATGCATCACTGGATTGTCTATTTTATGCATTTATTAGTTGAAGTTTCGTTCATAGAGATCAATGGTTAGCCCTAACTTATGAATGCTTGCTGATTCTCTATTTATGTTTAAGATCTCTTTGTATTTCACAAACTTAGTGTCCATCCCATTTCATTCCACCTAAAAGAATCCATTTTACCTCGACCAAATCGGCCCTGCAATATACCCTTTGAGGCAGTCTCAACCTTATCGACCCCATAGCCTAGTTGATATGATATCTTGTTATCTATTTATTATTTGATTAGTTCTTCCCTCAAAAACCTAAAACAAACCAAAACATACTTAAACAACTAGCCTAAAATCAGAAACATAGAAAGCAAACAAGTTTACATCCTTTGCACAAATAGAGAGAGCCCTCTCTGAGTCCAGGAAGGCTAGGTACTTGGGCTCCAAAGTTGGTTTGATGTTACCCTATCATTTGGATTGCCAATTTTCCAAATCACGAGACCCTAACATAATGGCGATCACGGTGGGACTCTGAGTGAATAAACAAACTTAGACTTCCCTAAACAATTTCAGCATCCCTTAAAAAGACTATCTTGTCGACTTACCCCACCGCTCACGCATAATGGCGATCACGGTGGGAATTTTCTGAGTTAGTGACAATCTAAGTACACCTTAGGACTCCAGAAATCCCTTGTCTTCAAGAATATCCAGTGATTATCAGCCACCTCATCGCCACACTAACATACTGGCGATTATGGTGAGACTCTCTGAGTTCATGACTGTCTAGCAAATTGTTGTTGACTCATTAGTCCTTTGGATTAAATCATAAAATAAACTGATAAAGCCATTAGAGTAAACTCTCTTTGTTTCATCACCTTAGCTAAGTGCTGAAAACAAATTTAGGACACTCTTACAAATCATATTGCATATAAAAACTCAGAAAAACCCCAAAAAACATTTTTTTTTTTAGATTGGCTTCTTATGTCAGTTATTGGCAGTGGACCATAAGTACATATCTCTAAAAACAACAAAAACATCCACTTGGAAACTCCACAAGCCTCCAATAGGCCTAATACTCCATAAAAAACCAAAAATTCCATAAATCGTCCTTTTCTGTTGATTCACCTTTCCCAAAAACTCAAAGTTCATGATGCAACCTCTGAAATCAGTGACAAACTAAGTACAACTTAGGGATTCAGAAATCTTCATCTAAACATAGGAAATCAACAGAATAAACTTGCAAATAAAACCATAGCTTTCTCAACAATCTAACAAACTTTTGAAATTAAGTTTTAAGTCATTTTTTCAAGTTTCCACATAAAAATTTTCTAGAAAACATTTTTTCTAAAAAACATCTTTGTTAGTATTGGTGGTGGACCATACACATATACCCTCAAAAAAACTAAAAAATCCACCTGGCGACTCCACTAGCCTCCAGTAGGCCTATTACTCCACTAGTCCTTATAAAATCTCCTGGGAATGCATTGAGAAATCCCAATCATGCTGATAGTGGATAGCAAAGTTCAAATCTTCCACCTGGCGACTCCACAACCCTCAATAGACCAAAAGACTCCACTAGTAGAGAACTTTAGACTGGTTGAAAGGACACAGTAACTCTTTCTAGTAGACAAATATGGATCCAAGTGAGAACACAGTTGAAAATTTGGAAAAATTGGTATACATGTTCAGCAAACTGATGCCTCTACTTGACAGGAAAAGACAAAGACACAAAGTTAGGGTTAACATTGCTTATTCAAACCAACCTACACTTCTTTCTCAAGATGAACACACTCAACTATTACAAGACAAGAGTAACAAACAAAATGTGCCTAATAAGAAAGTTGCAAATAAGAACATAGAGGAATGCTCTAAAGAATCTATTAGCCATCTTGAAATCACAAAATCTGGAAAGGAAGAAAAAACAAAACCTATAGGATCTCTACCTTTATGATTTGAGTCATTTGAGTTCATATGAGAAAATTGGCCTCCGGAAAATCTATTAGAAGCAACTCATGAATTACATACTAACTATCCCAAACATCAAGAATAATTGGTTGAAGATGAAAACACTCAAGAAATGAAAGAGAACCTACAGGATATCTCTAAAGGCACAAGTGATGATTCATCATCTCTCATAGGTGAAGCCCAAAAAGACATTCATCTTCCAAATCAGCTTTCCCAAGAGAAAGAGGATTATTGTAGTTATATCCAAAGAGAGATAAAAATGCCTCCCTTTTTAACTGAAGAGGAGATAGATCAACTTATAAACATGCAGACAACCTCTAAAACTTCATATGACCAAAAATTTTCTGATCTTTCTCCTGTTAATCTTGCAAACCATGAGTCAAAAAATAGATTTGTAAATCAATTTGAAGAGAAGCAATCTGACAGTCCAATATGCATGGCTGGTGACATTACTTGTATTAATGAATCTCCAAGGTTTGATGAATATGTTGATGATTATGATATCCAAATAGAAACTAACATTGCAGAGAAATCAACAGTTGATTTATGGGACAAAGTTCATTATTATCAGGTTGAAAAAAGTAAGCAGCCAATACAGGTCACCTATGACACTGATAAGGAAAGGATTGAGAGTTTATAAGTAAGTGAAGAGTCTCTGACTCTTTTCTTTACTTCACTTCAGTCCATCAGAAATAACATTCACATAATCAGAAATCAGCAGTCTTTCAGCTTTGATGATGAGGTTGAGGAATATGATGAGATTCTTGAGCAAGTTGACAGTGGTTTCAAAGAGCACTTTGTTTGCTAAATCAAAGAGGAAACAATGAATAGGGGATAAGGATGATTGTCAGTTGAAATGAGTCTTTTAAACATTGTTTTCAAAACAACGACATGATCATTTAAAACAAAAAGAAACAGTGATTAGGAGATAGGACTTTGTCAAATTGAAAGAGGTCTTCTTACTATGGATAACAAGGATCAAAAGGGCAGTGTTTGAGGGGAATAATCTTTGTGTTAAAAAAAAAGAGATTTGTCTCCAAAAACCACAAGCAGATCTTGGCAGAGGCCTCCTAGCTCAAACACAATACTGAAGATGTGATTTTTTTTTCATTCAACAAAATACTTGTTTACTAAACTCAAAGAAGAACAGTAATTTGCAAAGAGGAAAAGGTGTGTTGGTTGAAGACTTATTTCAGTGA
Organism: Pinus albicaulis; assembly: GCA_034641835.2. Lineage (NCBI taxonomy): Eukaryota > Viridiplantae > Streptophyta > Pinopsida > Pinales > Pinaceae > Pinus > Pinus albicaulis. The sequence continues at coordinate 554,366,001 of CM076582.1, read as the reverse complement.
TCACTTAATCAGTTTATCTTGGTAAGTCAAAGAAGAGAAATATAAGCAAACTAGTGCTGATGAGGAACAAGGAAAAGGGTCCAAACATGACAGTAAGGAAGGGAAAAGTGGCAAGAATCATAGTGATGATAAAGAGCAAAGTGATGGGCAACAAAATAGTGAAGGGAAAGAACATGATAGTCATGAAGAAAGCAGTGACAAGGATAAACAAGACAGCCCTCAAGAAAGCAATGATGAGGGCAAGAAAACACAAAACATAAAGGATGAAGGGATTTCTCCAAAGTATGTGCTAGCCACCTCTCCAAGGCAAGAGGCCATAAATTCTTCGCCAAAGCTAAAATGCCAAACAACAAGGAAGAAAACCAAGAAAAACTCAAAATTGCCCAAAGAGGGTGCCTGGTGAGAAAAAGTGGAAAAGAAACCTCTAGGCTTGGAATTTTGGCCCTAGATTCTCTATATGTTTCTAAAAACCCATGAAGGGCTTGCTCGCCAAAATTGGGCAAATTTCGACAAGATTTTGTTTTTTGACATTTTTGGGCCTATTTGAAGAAATTCATGGGCATCGCCATTTTTGTTTGGAGCATCCTCAGACGTTGAAAGTGGTATCATTGGATGAATTAGATTCAAGGGAATCTACGCATAAAATTTCAGATCCAAAGGATGGGTTTTGATCCCCCAAAGAGGCGAAAAACAATGATTTTTTGACTTTCTGCCTCTCATATCAGCAAAAGGCTAATTTTTGGTCTTTTCTAGTTAGGTCAGTTTTCCACATACTTCTAGTGAACAGTTTGGGGAAAATAAAGTATTTTCAGAAACTAGACATCCAGGGCTTTCCAACGAGCTATCATGGGCCTTGTTTTGACATCGGGAGATCCCTCAAATGGTGTCTGTAAAACAGGGAATTGTCTGTTGCTACGTTCCTGTAGCATTTTGTCAAAAAAGCAGTTTTCTGAAGTTGCTCATCCAAATGTGCACTAGGCCATTTTTAGCCATTTTCAGTTGTGAAAAGTCAAATATATTTCCATTTTTAGCATTTTTAAGATATTTAGAAGATATTTTGTGTCTTGGGCTTTGTAAAGCCTCAAGGACAAAATCAGATATTTGTATTAGGCCAATGTGCTTGCTAGTTTCTCTAGGAGGTTTTCCTTCTCTTTGGCCTATATATTCCAAGATATTTCATTGTAAACAAAGGCTGAACTTGATGATATAGAGAAATACATGATATTACAAGCTTTGAAGGAACACTTTCTCTCATGATGTGGATGATTTCTTGTTTGTCTTGGATGGTGGAAGAGGATTGTTTGGTTGATTCCTTGGCTTGGTAAATGGTATAGTGTTCCTATCTGTATGTTTTCCTTAGTTTATCATACATATTTCCATGATTCTTGCTTGCTTTAGTTCAGTAAAGAATAGATTTGAGACATGCCCATGGAGGCACCTCAAGTTTCCTGATTTTATTATAGCTTCTATGTTTTTCTTCCTTCTTAGTCATATCAAAGAATTCTTAATTGATCTTTGATCACTGGAGAACTTGTAGCTTGTTTCATTTATGGTTTTTATGCATGCTAAGTATGATTCACGGTACGCCCTACTTACTCATGGCTAGTCAATGCTCCATCTCTGAAAAATCTCTTTGAATTATTGATTGTCGTAGTTGAACCAAGGAGGTCTTGTTTCGATCTTGCCCTTTGCCTAAAACTTTGCATTCTGTTTTCAAAGTTCCCAATAGCTCAAAATATGATGTTTATGAATTTCCTCTTCGTAAATTGAGTTTTTTTTCCGTCTTATTTGTTTTCCCAAAAATCTGAAGGTGATTTCCCAAAGTTGGAGGGTCTTATACTTCCATGCATCACTGGATTGTCTATTTTATGCATTTATTAGTTGAAGTTTCATTCATAGAGATCAATGGTTAGCCCTAACTTATGAATGCTTGATGATTAACTATTTATGTTTAAGATCTCTTTGTCTTTCACAAACTTAGTGTCCATCCCATTTCATTCCACCTAAAAGAATCCATTTTACCTCGACCAAATCGGCCCTGCAATATACCTTAGCCACCCTTTAAGGCAGTCTCGACCTTATAGACCCCATAGCCCATTTGATCTGATATCTTGTTATCTATTTATCCTTTGATCATTTCTTCCCTAAAAAACCTATAAAAAACCAAAAAATACTTAAAAAACTAGCCTAAAATCAGAAACATAGAAAGCAAACAAGTTTACATCCTTTGCACAAATAGAGAGAGCCCTCTCTGAGTCCAGGAAGGCTAGGTCCTTGGGATCCAAAGTTGGTTTGATGTTACCCTATCATTTTTCTTTCCAGTATGCCAAATAAGGGGACCCTAACATAATGGCGATCACGGTGGGACTCTGAGTGAATAAACAAACTTAGACTTCCCTAAACAATTTCAACATCCCTTAAAAAGACTATCTTGTCGACTTACCCTACCGCTCACGCATAATGGCGATCACGGTGGGAATTTTCTGAGTTAGTGACAATATAAGTAAACCTTAGGACTCCAGAAATCCCTTGTCTTCAAGAATATCCAGTGATTATCAACCACCTCATTGCCACACTAAAATAATGGTGATTATGGTGAGACTCTCTGAGTTCATGACTGTCTAGCAAACTGTTGTTGACTCATTAGTCCTTTGGATTAAATTATAAAATACTCTGATAAAGCCATTAGAATAAAATCTCTTTGTTTCATCACCTTAGCTAAGTGTTGAAAACAAATTTAGGACACTCTTACAAATCAAACTGCATATAAAAACTCAGAAAAAACCCAAAAAACAATTTTTTTTTTTTAGATTGGCTTCTTATGTCAATTATTGGCTGTGGACAATAAGTACATATCTCTAAAAACAACAAAAACATCCACCTGGAAACTCCACTAGCCTCCAGTAGGCCTAATATTCCATAAAAAACAAAAAAATCCATAAATCATCCTTTTCTGTTGATTCACCTTTCCCAAAAACTCAAATTTCATGATGCAGCCTCTGAAATCAGTGACAAACTAAGTGCAACTTAGGGATTCAGAAATCTTCATCTAAACATAGGAAATCAACAGAATAAACTTGCAAATAAAACCATAGCTTTCTCAACAATCTAGCAAACTGTTGAAACTAAGTTTTAAGTCATTTTTGCAAGTTTCCACATAAAAAATTTCTAGAAAACATTTTTTCTAAAAAACATCTTTGTCAGTATTGGTGGTGGACCATACACATATACCCTCAAAACAACTAAAAAATCCACCTGGAGACTCTGCTAGCCTCCAATAGGCCTATTACTCCACTAGTCCTTATAAAATATCATGGGAATGCATTGAGCAATCCCAATCATGCTGATGGTGGACAACGAAGTTCAAATATTTTTGGTAGAAAAAGATGGATCCAAGTGAGAACACAGTTGAAATTTGGAAAAATTGGTATACATGTTTAGCAAAATGATGCCTCTACTTGACAGGAAAAGAGAAAGACACAAAGTTAAGGTTAACACTACTTATTCAAACCAACCTACACTTCTTCCTCGGGATGAACACACTCAACTATTACAAGACAAGAGTAACAAAAAAAATGTGCCTAATAAGAAAGTTTCAAATAAGAACATAGAGGAATGCTCTAAAGAATCTATCAGTCATCTTGAAATCACAGAATCTGGAAAGGAAGAAAAAACAAAAACCTATAGGATCTCTACCTTTATGCTTTGATTCATTTGAGTTCATACGAGAAAATTGGCCTCCGGAAAATCTGTTAGATGCAACTCATGAATTACATACTAACTATCCCAAACATCACGAAGAATTGGTTGAAGATGAAAAAATCAAGAAATGAAAGAGAACCCACAGGATCTCTCTAAAGGCACAAGTAATGATTCATCATCTCTCATAGGTGAAGCCCAAAAAGACATTCATCCTCCAAATCAGCTTTCCCAAGAGAAAGAGGATTATTGTAGTTATATCCAAAGAGAGATAAAAATGCCTCCCTTTTTAACTAAAGAGGAGATATATCAACTTATAAACATGCAAACAACCTCTAAAACTTCATATGACCAAAACATTTCTGATCCTTCTCCTGTTAATCTTGCAAACCATGAGTCAAAAAATAGATTTGTAAATCAATTTGAAGAGAAGCAATCTGATAGTCCAATATGCATGGTTGGTGACATTACTTGTATTAATGATTCTCCAAGGTTTGATGAATATGATATCCAAATAGAAACTAACATTGCAGAGAAATCAACAGTTGATTTATGGGACGAAGTTCATTATTATCAGGTTGAAAAAAGTAAGCAGCCAATACAGGTCACCTATGACACTGATAAGGAAAGGCTTGAGAGTTTAGAAGTAAGTGAAGAGTCTCTGACTCTTTGCTCTACTTCACTTCAGTCCATCAGAAATAACATTCACATAATTGGAAATCAGCAGTCTTTCAGCTTTGATGATGAGGTTGAGGAAGATGATGAGATTCTTGAGCAAGTTGTCAATGCGAAGCCTTCTCCTATAATGGTTGAGGAAATCATTTTGGACATGGAATCCTCCTTAACTCCATATTTGCAGCCACCAAGTTCCATTGAGTTACAAATTGCAGATGAAGAAATAGAAGTTGATAATCACATGAGATTTGTCACACTATCCTCTCAAGAGGATTTACTGCTAAAGTGTATCCCTGCTCTTCAACATAATTACCTTCACACAATTTTCAGTCCACTTAATCAAAACACATCAGCTTGGAAAGAAGACTACACCGCAATATATGATGAGTCTGACAGTTCAAGTGATCATGAGTAAGGGGAAGAGTTTCTTTCCCAAGAGAGTCTCGAATATAGCCAAGTGGAAGAAAGAGTAGTCCTGAATGAAGCCTATATATCAAATCCTCTAGATCAGGTATTATTCCAAGATCCATTTGTTGTTTTCCTTGAGAAATCTGAAGGAGTAGTAGTTTCTGCCATGAACAGTTTGTTGCAAGGTGTGAGGAAAAACTTAAGCTCTGCTGTCCGAAAACAATTGAGGTGGAAGTGGCCTTTTGATTTCATCAACATCATCAAAGAGCTAAACCAAGATCAACCATGCAATCATCTACTTGACTGGTTATATTGGAAAGAAGAGTTCACCAAATAAATGTCTTTCATATATAAGTTCGAGTAAAATAGATAGGCATGCAAAATAAGCTCAACCCCATGAGCATATTTCTTTCAGTTTATTTTGAGAAAAATAGAAAACACAAAAACAACAAGAAAATTAGAAAAAGAAGGCAGTTTCAAAAATAGCAGAAGAGCCCCATGTTCAAAAAATAGTCATTTTTAAAGCGAGCAAGTCTAAATTCTGCTACTAGTGCTCAAAAGATGTTTTGTTCAGTTATCTAGCCTAATCATAACTGAACATGTTTTAAATTGATTGCTGATAAGTTAGTGAAAGAATTTATAGTCAAAATATGTAAACTTGACTTATGAATAAAAGTATATTAGGAAAAGATATTGGTTCCACACGCTCAAAACAGAACCAAAGAGGAAAACAGGGATGAAAAACAAACTATGTATCCTAGCCTTGATTTTTCTAAAATCTTGTTTTCATGTAAAATAATATTTATGTGCAGCTTGTCTTTTATGCCACAAATACATGACAAATTAGACTATCTAATCCTGATTTGGTCATTTTTCAATTTCATGTTGTAGTTTATTGAATCAAATCCTGTCAAACAACTTAACCTTGACAGTCGATCTAAGCATAGGTAGAGAAACAAAGGAGTTCATCAGTTTAATCTGAACTCCCGGCGGATATAAGTGTAGAATTAGATAGTTTCTTTTTCAAAAATATCATGTAAAAGGGTTGCTAGTCCAAAGGCACCTAAAAGAAGAAAAAATGTTAGGAAATATAGCTGGGTAGGTAGAGATGACTTTGATGCTAATCATGCTGTCAATTTTCAGAAATAGCATCAAGGAAGAAAGAAATTTGCTCCAATGGATAAGGCACTGGTCTTCACAAGCCAGAGATATGAGATTCTAGAAACCTTCTGAAAAGGAGTTGCCCTCCCCAAATGGAGCCACTGTTAGTCATCAGTATTTTTACCTATTATTGATGACTAGTTTCCTTAGCTGAGTTTTCTAGAATCTAATCTCCAAACTGTCAAATCTGTCATCTAGAAAACACCCCAAATTTTTTTTTTTCCTCCTACCCCTTCCTGTTAGCCTATGATGAGAAAAAACCCATTTTTCAAGTCCTATCTGGTTTCAGCAAAATAACCCTATCCACAGCTGTCATAGCTGAAAGTTATCAACTGTCATTTACCCTTGTTTGTCATACCATTCGTGATCCAAAGGTTAACAAAGTGTTTGAAATCATATCCCTGGTCATCTTGTCATTTAAAAATCTAATCATACCGAAGAAAACACTCAGAATATGTCAAAAATCGCCCCTAAGTTAGATAGTGGTGTTTAGGGAGTTTTTCCTTGGCTAAGACATCGTAAGCCAAAAGCCTTTGTCTAGTACCAGTCAGCCTTGAATTAGTTCCTATTCTACAGAACAAGTTTGATCCATCCATAGGTCACACACCACTAAGAATTCATTCTGTCTCATTTCAGAAATAATTTCAACAAAGATCCAAATCAGGAGAAGATAAGCCTGTTCACTATCTAAAAGGAATATACTTAGATCGTGCAAAATCTTCATAAAACACCAAAGGATCTCTCCAAGGTTCAAAGTCATATATTTTACATCTCTGTAGGGGTGTAATTGTAATGATGATCAATGTGCAAAAGAGCAAAGGGACAAGTTAAAACAGGTCCTTCATGCTGAATTAGTCTGCCATCAGTAAAACAAATGGAGTGCAGTGAGTGAAGGACAACTGATAGGTATGGTTTGAAATCCAAAAACTGGTTGAAGAATAGAAAGCATCCTCCAAGTCACAAGAAATACAAAATACTGAATGATGCTGATCAATAATGTTCCAGTATCTCCTCCAAAAGCAGTGTTGCATAAGTTTTCCAAAGGACATCATCATGTAGGGCTTAAGAAGACAGTTTCTTCTTATGTTACCTTGAGCCAAGGATGTGAAGATCAGTCAAAGAGCTATTTCAAGGTACCCCTGAAAACACAGTCAAGGAAAAGTTGGCTCGTGATGTCCAAACATAAAATACTATCCTTGTACCAATCACTTTGTTCAAAACTCTAAAAACCTCACAGTGATATGGTGCCAAGCAGAGACATATATTGCAGAGAAATGACACAAGGTTGAAAGAGATGAGGTGTCATGACTATGGTGGAACCTCCTTTGAAAGAGAAGATGGTTAGAAGCACAGTGATAACCTCCTTCATTAAAAATTAGATGGTTAGAAGCACAGTGATAACCTCCTCCAATAAAGAGCAGATGGTTAGCAACAAAATAATAGAACCTCCTTCATTTAAAAGCAGACGGTTAGGGTGTTTTTAAGTAACTTCAGAAACTAGTGTGAGCCACCTCCTCCAAAGATGAACAATAGGTGCATTAGCAGAGTTTCAAATTATGTTTAAGTGATTTCTCTATTTGAAAGACAACGTTGAAAATGAGTGGAGAAAATGAAAGTTTATAGGTTGAAGGCTTGTGTTACATCATCAACAAAGCAATGACATAATGGTGTTAAAGGGCCTTCTATTTTTCTGTTTATAAAGGACCTCCTTCAAATTGTACTCTGAGTGTGAAACTTTGGCTAGGGACAGCCTCATCTGAATGGCCAAAGAAAGTAGACCAAGTTTTATTTTAAACCAACTTCTGCATATGAATACAAAGAGACAGTAGGGATAAGAAAGGCCTTGAAATAATGTTCCAAGTTTCCAAATAACGTTTGAGGAGATAAAACACATCACAGTATCAAGGAAAACTTTTGATGTGAATGAGAACAAACACTGTTGTTTTTATATAGTTTTAAGAAGTTGCAAGGATAGGTTTTTAAAGGTCACCTCCTTGATGAGCAACAGTGGGTCCAGTCTTGGTTTAAAATACCTCCTTACTTCAACAACAATGGGTACATAGGGTTTCGAAGGCTGTAGTGATTGGTATTTTTATAAACCTCTTCAAAAAGATACAAGGTCACTATTTCAAAATAAATGGAGTTGTCATGTGATGAAGACCTCTTTCATAAACACTCAGAAGATCAATGTGATGAAGACCTCCTTCGAAAACGGCAGTTGATTTGGAAAATTTCAAAAATGGTTTTCTTCACAAAAGGGCAGAGGGTTAGCTCCCCAAGGATTTACACAGTAAAACAGTTCATTCAAAAGGTCAAAGGTGTGATAAAACATTTTCACATTCAGTCAAAGAATGTCCCCATCGAATGATAGGAGACAGAGTTTTTAGAGGACACAGGAAGTTGTCAAACATAGGCGTCCTTCACAAATAAGTAGAGGGCCCACCATTATTTGAGGATATCCAAAATGACAAGAAGAAAATAAATCTTGACCTCCATCAACAGATAATGAGGAAAGCCTCATGATAGGTCTGAAGGGTCATTGACAAATGCTGCAACAGTGTGTTTGTAATGATCTCCCTTGTACACAAATCCAAGAACTAGCATTGTTGTTTTTATATGGTTGTAAGGGTTGCAATAGTGGTTTTGAGAATTGCTCTAAGCAACAGATTGGTAAAGGTGCAAGGTTTCTTGTTTCAGGCTGCCTTTTTAAGGCGTATGCTTTTATTTTTTCCCCTAATTGCTGAAAATCTTATCTTATGTCTCCTTCAAACAACGTTTTCATCCACTACAAAGTATTTAACAGGAACCTTGAGCTTGCATTTTAGAAAATTTTTGACACATCAAATTCATGCAGATTATTTTTAGAACATGAAATATTACAAAATATCCAATATGGATAGCCAAATCACTAACCCAGAGCAGGAAATTGCAAGTGATATTCCAAGGTTCTGTTCAAAGCTGAGTGATCTTATAAAAGAGTATTTAACAGCAGTTTCTGATGGACTGTTGTATACATGGCATCTTTGTTTTTATGCAAGTCCAAAATATGTTCTCTGGATACTGGCTTATGTTACTAGAGTAGTTTTTGTGATTGGGAAGCTTTCTCCCTCTAGTTTTTGTGATTGGGAAGCTTTCTCCCTCTTTTGGGACTTTGATGTCTAAAGAGAAACAATTGGAAGGAGAATATCGCCAGTTACATTCTTGATTAAGAAGCCACTTAGAAAGTGTTGCATTTTATGATGGCCAAGACAGGGAAGCATCCCATATAAACAACGTTTTGAAAGTTTGATTAGGCACATGAGCCTTGTTCTACATACAAACTGGTGGTTTGGGATGATACAAGACCTTTTTATTAAGGACGAGGATGCTAATTGTGAATATGAGATGGTTTGGGATGTAGAAGGAGCTATGCATCTCATCAGGAAAGGGTATTCAAAAGTGTCAAGTAGTGGTTCTGGTGAAGTTTCGACCCACTGGAAGAGGTACAGTAGTTGTGAGACTGGCTGCAAAGAAGCAAAACATAGAGGTCAGATATGTCTTGCTTGGTAATTGATTTAGACCCAAGTTTTGAGCAAATACCAAGGGTCCAAAGAATAGTTAAAGGAAATATAAGATACATAGTTCGACGATTAATTCAGACACTTGGTCATATCATAGTCCTAACTGCTTTCAACGTTCCTCTATATATCATGTTGTTGTTCAAAGACTGGACTTGATTTGTACAAGAATTGCAAGTTTTTTGCAGCATTCTGATCTGAAAGAATCGACTGTTGCATGGGAAGAGAAGTCATTTTCAAGCTGGAACGAATGCGCGGCATGACTGTGTTTGTGCGCAACAGGCCTGTAGGTTATTTTTAAAGACTTTCTTCATAGGCGCAGCGCGCCTATAGAAAGGCGCGACACGCCTGTGCTCAACACCTGACAAAGCTTGAACGCAGCACATTCACTCCTGAACGGCCTAGCACACCTCCTGAACGTCGGCGCCCGAGCTTTCAACTGCCTCCTCCGATCGCTCAAACATTGGTAAGCCCTCCTTCCACCAACCATACCTTTTTAAAACCATTTTCTTGCATAATCAATCATGGGATTTCCATTTGGTCACCTCTACATGGCCCAAATTTGAACGGCCTAGACCATGTCTGAACGGCCCGTCACCCGGCCCAGTGTTACTCCTGAACATCAGGGCCCATGTGTTTTTCGCCTTTTTCAAAGCCATTCAAACACATGAACAACCACTCTCACTTGCCTTATGCCCCTAATGCACTCAGCTTCCACTGTCTACCCTTGAGGTTGTAAAAAATTGCCTCTAATCCTTTGTTTTCAATATTGCCTGGGTCACCCCTGAATGGCCCACCGCCTAGGCGCCCAAGCCACCAGCAACACAGTTTGTCCAAGAGTGCTAAAATATTTCTCACACAGTGTTTTTATTTTCAAACATAGCAAGAAACATTTTTTTTGAGATTTTTAAATGCCCCTCCACCAAAATCTTTGAAGAAAAATTGGACATCAAAATCAAAGAGACAATGATAAAAGGGATGAGGACTTTGCCAATTTAAAAGAAGGTCTTTTTACTTTTAATAGTAAAGGACAGAAACAAAGAAATAAAGGAGGATTAATGACCCAATTTGAAAGAGTTTTGTGCTGTGAATAGCTAAAATTTCACAATGTCTCTACAAAACAAAATAGAGTTTATATAAAGGGTTTTTAGTTAGCTTAAAGTAGGTCTTTCTGTGTTATGAAAAGTTAAGGATTGGCACAATCTCTAGAAGGAAAAGCATATTTTTGCAAAGGTATCAAATCAATTTAAAGAGGCATCTTGACAGTGGTTTCAAAGAGCACTTTGTTTGCTAAATCAAAGAGGAAACAGTGACTAGGGGATAAGGATGATTGTCAGTTGAAAGGAGTCGTTTAAACATTGTTTTCAAAGCAATGCCATGATCAATTAAAACAAAAAGAAATAGTGATTAGGAGATAGAACTTTGTCAAATTTAAAGAGGTCTTCTTACTATGGATAACAAGGATCAAAAGGGCAGTGTTTGAGGGGAATAATCTTTGTGTCAAAAACAAAAGAGAATTGTCTCCAAAAACCACAAGCAGATCTTGGCAAAGGCCTCCTAGCTCAAACACAATACTGAAGAGGTGATTTTGTTTTCATTCAACAAAATACTTGTTTACTAAACTCAAAGAATAACAATGATTTGCAAAGAGGAAAAGGTGTGTTGGTTGAAGACTTATTTCAGTGATCGCTTAATCAGTTTATCTTGGTAAGTCAAAGAAGAGAAATCTAAGCAAACTAGTGATGATGAGGAACAAGGAAAAGGGTCCAAACATGACAGTAAGGAAGGGCAAAGTGGCAAGAAGCATAGTGATGATAAAGAGAAAAGTGATGGGCAGCAAAATAGTGAAGGGCAAGAACATGACAGTCATGAAGAAAGCAGTGACAAGGATAAACAAGACAGCCCTCAAGCAAGCAATGATGAGGGAAAGAAAACACAAAACATAGAGCATGAAGGGATTTCTCCAAAGTATGTGCTAGCTACCTCTCCAAAGCAAGGGGCCATAACTTCTTCGCCAAAGCTAAAATGCCAAACAACAAGGAAGAAAACCAAGAAAAACTCAAACTTGCCCAAAGAGGGCGCCTGGTGAGAAAAAGTGGAAAAGACACATCTAGGCTTGGAATTTTGGCCCCAGATTCTCTACATGTTTCTAAAAACCCATGAAGGGCTTTCTCGCCAAAATTAGGAAAATTTCGACAAGATTTTGTTTTTTGACATTTTTGGGACTATTTGAAGAAATTCATGGGTGTCACCATTTTTGTTTGGAGCATCCTCAGAGGGTGAAAGTGGTATCATTGGATGCATTAGTTTCAAGGGCATCTACTCATAAAATTTTTGATCCAAAGGATGGGTTTTGATCCCCCAAAGAGGCGAAAAACAATGCTTTTTTGACTTTCTGCCTCTCATATCAGCAAAGGGCTAATTTCTGGTTTTTTCCACTCAAGTCAGTTTTTCACATATTTCTAGTGATCATTTTGGAGAAAATAAAGTATTTTAAGAAACTATACATCCAGGGCTTTCCAACGAGCTGTCACAGGCCTCGTTTCGACATCAGGAGATCCCTCAAAAGGTGTTTGCAAAACAGGGAGTTTTCTGCTGCTACGTTCCTATACCATTTTGTCCAAAAAGCAGTTTTCTGAAGTGGCTTATCCAAATATGCGCTAGGCAATTTTTAGCCATAATGTGTGCTAGGCCATTTTTATCCATTTTCAGTTATGAAAAGTCAAAAATATTTCCATTTTTAGCATTTTTAAGATATTTAGAAGATATTTTGTGCCTTGGGCTTTGCAAAGCCTCAAGGACAAAATCAGATATTTGTATTAGGCCAATGGGCTTGCTAGCTGCTCTAGGAGGTTTTCCTTCTCTTTGGCCTATATATTTCAAGATATTTCATTGTAAACAGAGGCTGAACTTGATGATATAGAGCAATAAATGATATTATAAGCTTTGAAGAAACACTTTGTCTCATGATGTGGATGATTTCTTTTTTGTCTTGGATGGTGGAAGAGGACTGTTTGTTGGATTCCTTGGCTTGGTAAATGGTATAGTGTTCCTATCTGTATGTTTTCCTTAGTTTATCATACATGTTTCCATTATTATTGCTTGTTGTAGGTAAGTAAAGAATAGATTTGAGACATGCCCATGCAGGCGCCTCAAGTTTCCTGATTTTATTACAGCTTCTATGTTTTTCTTCCTTCTTAGTCATATCAAAGAATTCTTAACTGCTCTTTGATCACTGAAGAACTTGTTGCTTGTTTCATTTATGGTTGTTATGCATGCTAAGTATGATTCACGGGATGCCCTGCTTACTCATGGCTAGTCAATGCTCCATCTCTGAAACTCTCTTTGAATTATTGATTGTCTTAGTTGAACCAAGGACGTCTTGTTTCAATCTTTCCCTTTGCCTAAAAATTTGCATTCTATTTTCAAATTTCCAAATAGCTCAAAATATGATGTTTAGGAATTTCCTCTTCATAAATTGAGTTGTTTGTCTGTCTTATTTGTTTTTCCAAAAATTTTAAGGTGATTTCCCAAAGTTGGAGGGTCTTATACTTCCATGCATCACTGGATTGTCTATTTTATGCATTTATTAGTTTAAGTTTCGTTCATAGAGATCAATGGTTAGCCCTAACTTATGAATGCTTGTTGATTAACTATTTATGTTTAAGATCTCTTTGTCTTTCACAAACTTAGTTTCCATCCCATTTCATTCCACCTAAAAGAATCCATTTTAGCTCGACCAAATCGGCCCTGCAATATACCTTATCCACCGTTTGAGGCAGTCTCGACCTTATCGACCCCATAGCCTAGTTGATCTGATATCTTGTTATCTATTTATATTTTGATCAGTTCTTCCCTCAAAAACCTAAAACAAACCAAACCATACTTAAACAACTAGCCTAAAATCAGAAATCTAGAAAGCAATCAAGTTTACATCCTTTGCACAAATAGAGAGAGCCCTCTCTGAGTCCAGGAAGGCTAGGTCCTTGGGCTCCAAAGTTGGTTTGATGTTACCCTATCATTTGGCTTGCCAATCTGCCAAATCATGAGACCCTAACATTGTCAACAAGAATTTTGTATAGTTTTTGAGGGGTTATAATCATTGAAGACTTGGGATGAAAATACGTTTTATATGTAGCACTCTTACAATGAAGTCCACACTTCAACTCGTAATCCATCATTTGAGACTTTTTTTGGATATTTTCCAACTTCACCTCTAAACATAGTATATGGATATGAAGGTGGAGTGAGGGACGATATCATAGGGAATGATTTAATTTTATTTTTTTTTTGAAAAAATCAAGTAGATTCATTTAAACGTATAGGAAGTTATAAGGAATTCATAGGAAACGTATAATTATAGGCATGATCAATACATGATAGAGATGTAATTTGGAGTGGGAGATAGAGTATGGTTACAATTAAAAAAGGATAGGCTATAGGGTCTTGGTATAAAAATCAAGGGCCTGTGATATGTCCTGACACCGCCTCATGTATTCGGCTAATTTCTCCTTAAATTTTTGCACCAATTCCTTGCGTCTCCACTCCTACTATGGTATCCAGGTTGTTGGAGTGTCTCTACTTCTTTCACCTGCACCTTTAAACCTTCTATTTCTTCCCTAATATTTTTTTCCATGCCCTTATGTGTGTTGTCTCTCCTAGAGAAAACCCCTTGGTTGAGGAGAAGGGTCAGTGCCTAGGACATCTTAGAGTCTCTTGTAGATGAATAATTATTTCTCAAGAGTTTAAATATAAAATGATTTAAATCTAGTTCAATAATCGTACTCAGAGACCAACCACATTACACACATTAACAAAATTTCATTCCAAAGGATAAATTTTTAGCCATGGTGGCATACACTGATCTAGGTGGATATTGGTGGCCACCCACCTATTCCACCTATTCAGTTTCATCAGTTTTATTATTTACTATTTTTAGTAGTTTTTTGGGTCTTGAAATTTCAGAGTCATTTTGAAGCCCTAAATGAAACGTTTTGGGTATGATTGCTCTGACGATTTGAAAAAATTCACGTCAATAGTTGCATTCCTTGAAGATATCTTTCCAATGAGTTATCATATGCATCAAACAGATATAAATGACCAAGTTATGACCTCAGGAAGTTGGTTGCCCGACTAACCCCAACGGGGCCCATAAACTCTTGGTGTTACATCTCCTCGGGTTATGGATTTGGTTGTTTAGGGTTTTCTCTTATTTTTCAATAATAAAAAGGCCCTTGAGCCTCATTGTAACATAGTTCAGAGGCATGTAGCCACCACATCTCTTCTCAGAGATAAGCTACCATCGCCCGAGCTATTTTGTTTTCCATATTGTCTGTAAGCATTTTTCAATATTTGATATTGATTAAATGAAGTGTTATTCCTGTTGCATCTCCGCGTTTATGTTTTTTTATGTATTTTATTATGTTCCTGCATAAGTCTCGATCAGTGGCATCCGATCAGTCTACTCTTTCTCGATATTTCTTTTCATCTCCCCAACAAGGTCAGGGTATAAGGTGTTAGGGCTCGATCTGGTTGACCCTTTGCAAGATCAACCTTGCAAACCCTGACGGCCTCCCATGGTAGAAGAAAATAAATACGAGGGAGCAGGAGATCCTATCAAAATATTTCTCAAGGAGGCCCTCGAGAGACAAAGGAATGCGATGATGGATAACTTTTCCCAGATCCTTCAACGACTACCCACCGGCGGTGCATCTTCATCCATCCGCCATTCTAAGGGCACCACTCCTTTAAAGGTACAAGTAAACTTTGACATTCCCATATTTGAGGTCCAAATAGATGCTGATGTTGTAGATAAATGGCTGAATTTGCTGGAAGGGTATTTTTCAGTCCATGATTTCTCCGATCGAGAAAACATTCCCTTTGCGCTCCTCAAATCTGCCCCCCATGTCAAAGATTGGTGGGAAACCTACAATGAACGGAGAGATGAGGAATAACCCTCAATTTTCCAGCCACACCCACTTGGAATTCATTTTTAGACGGCATCAAGGGATAATATTGACCTGGAGGGAGCTACGAGGACAAGTACATCTAATGGACCACACTGTAGAAGTAAAGGGATCAAGATGTGCACGAGCTGACGAAATTGTTCCATACCCTACGCAGAAAGTTGGTTATTAAAGATTTAGAGAAAAAATTGGTTCTCAAGTACCGTAATTTTTTGCAAATATACATTTAAGAAGATATGGATTTCATCGACGTTACCTCGCTTGGGATAGTATATCGATATGTTGCCAAGGTTGAGCAGAAATTTAAGTAGTTGAAGCGAGACTTTGGATCCACAAATCCAAAGCCAGGGAAAGGTGTCCCCAAGCTACAGAACAAGGTAAAATCCAAATTTGGGCAACTCAAGACAACCTGCTAAAGAAAAAAGTGAATAAAAACACCAATAATACAAAGAAGGACACAGGAAAGTGGTGTGAATTCCATAAAAGCTCCACTCACTACACAAGTGAGTGTCGGGCCATACAGTCGTTGGTGGTTGAGATGAAGGCATTTGAATCATATGCATGTTCCGATTCTGATTCAAAACCAAATAAGGGGAATGACAAAGGGAATAAAATCATTGATGCAAAACCCAGTGCTACTGTTTCCACCACCTAGATCCAAAATGAGGAACTTGAAGATCCAAAGGATGGGGAGCCCCTTTGCCATTCTCAGATGTGGGTGAAGGCCTTTCCACTGTAATTAATTGTTAATAGTGGAAGCCAAAAGAACCTAATTTTAGAATTAATCATGAACCAACTCGGCCTACTGAGTACAACACACCCACAATCGTATACCATCGGGTGGCTTCACTAAGGAAGAGATCTTCACGTCGTCCAGCAATGTCGCCTTCCCTACAGCATCAAGCCCTTCACAGATGATGTATTGTGTGATATTGCTCCTGTTGAAGTTTTTGATGTATTATTAGGCCAACCATACTTGTGGAAGAGACATGATGTGTATGATTCTAGGCCTCATTATATTATTATTACTTTGGGAAATAAGTTGTACATGATACCAGAGGTAGTAGCGCCTTCCAACATATCTTTGATTACTACAAAGAAATGTAGTAAGATTATTTCCCAAACAAAGAAATTTGTTTTCATTATGATTCAACCACAAGGAAAGAAGAATATTGTGGCCACAAACACCAAAAAAATATCCCCTACGCGCCAGTAGCTAATGGAAAAAGTCATGGAGGAATACAAGGACATTTTCACCTCACCCATAGGGGTTCCTCTACACTTTCAGGTAAAGCACTCCATTTATCTGACCCCAGGCACGTTGTTATCTAATGGGTTGATCTATCAATGGTATGTTTTGGAAAATGATGAAATAAAGAGACAGATCCAAGATTTGTTACAGAAAGGGCACATTAGGCCAAGCTTCTCACCCTGTGGGATCCCGATCGTGTTGGTATAGAAGAAGGATGGAAAGTGGAGACTCTATATTGATTATTGGGTGTTGATTAGTGGTCCATAATAGGTATCCAATCCCATGAACCGATGACCTCCTCGACCAGCTCAGGGGGGTAATATTTCAGCAAGATCGACTTGAAGTCTGGGTATCACCAGGTACCAATCGAACCCTCTGATGTATGGAATACTGCCTTCAAAGCCATGGAGGGCCTCTTTAAATGGATATTCATGCCTTTTGGTTTGATGAATTCTCCCACAACCTTCATGCGTCTAATGGAAAACATCTTGCGGCCATTCATCGACTCATTTGTGTTGGTGTACTTGGATTACATCATGATCTTCAACTAGACTTGGGAAGAGCACCTCCACCATATCCGACATGTCCTCCAAACAATGTGATAACAAAATTTGTGTGCCAATTTGGATAAGTGCACTTTTTCCATGACCCACGTTCAATATCTGGGATACATTATTGATGAGCAGGGGACAAATGTGGATCCAACCAAGATCCAAGACATTCAGAATTGGCCAGCCCCAACCACTCTAACAGAGTTCCGCAACTTTCTAGGTCTTGCCAATTTCTACTGTAGGTTCGTGTTGGGATTCTCTCATATCGCTTGGCCCTTGAGTCAAGTCACCAAGGGAGCAGCGAAAGAAAAATTCTTTAGGTATGAATCTCAACAAAAGGTGTTCTTAGAGTTGAAACATTTCCTCTGATCTAAACCAATGCTCACATTACCAGACTTGCAACAACCATTTTAGATTGAGACAGATGCCTTTGACTATGCTATTGGGGCACTCCTTACTCAACGGGGGAATCTAGTGGCATATCACAATGAGACACTTTCCCACACAGTCCGGAAGTATCCCACTTATGACAAAGAGATGTATTCCAATGTGAACACTTTCCAACAATGGAATCATTACATTTTGGGGAAGGAAATGGTCATCCAAAGACACCATCAACCCTTGCATTTCATATAGACATAAGGTAAGTTGCAAAATGATCGCCCTTAGAAGTGGTCCACATACCTACAACAGTTTCATTTGAACATCAATTACAATTAGGGTAGCACCAATAATGTTTCAAACTGCCTCAATCGACCACTGATAATGGCGCTAACCACCGTGCTCAACTCTTGTGGGCACAAGACTTCTAATTGGATGCTTCTTTATAGAAGCGATCAAGAATTCGACCACACATACAAGATTCTCTTGGAATTTAATAAAGTTCCAAATTTCCACCTCTATGATGCACTACTATGTCACCTGGGACACCTTTGTGTTCCTTCAAGCGAGCGTGCCAAGATGGTTTGGGAAGTTCACTATAGTTGGTTGCTGGGAATTTCTGGGTCGATAAAACAATGGCAATACTGCAAAAGTATTTCTATTGGCCAAAACTTCAACAGGATATCGGGAAGTACATCAGATCCTCCATTTTCTGCGTCATTTCCAAACTTACCATCAAGAGCAAGGTCTCTATACTCCATTTCCTATACCTAATCGACATTTGGAATCAATATCCATGGATTATATGTCGGGCCTTCCTTCTACTAAGCATGGAAACGACTGTGTTTTTGTGGGTGTCGATCGATTCTTGAATATGGCCATTATGGCGGCCTATAAGAAGAATATCACAATAGAATTCACTACTAAACTCTTCTTTGAACAAGTGTTGGTACACTTTGATACCCCACAGTCTATCATCTTAGATTGAGATAGCAAGTTCCTCAGTACATTTTGGTCCAGTCTCTGGTCGATGCTCGACACCAATCTCACCAATTCCACAGCTTTCCATCCCCAAAATGATGGATAGACAGAGGTCGTTAACAGGATGATCGTACACATTTTGCGCATGTAAAAATCAAAGAATCCACGCACATGGTATGAGAGCCTCCTCTATGTACAAAAAAACTATAACCAGGCTCTCCACAACTCAACTAGCTAGAGCCCCTTTCAGGTGGGCTTGGGATTCCAGCCATTATGTCCCATTGATGTAGCCATGCCATTTGTGGCAACTCAGGAAAATTCAACTCATGTTCAGTTTGAAGTTGACAAGGTGAAAAACTTAATTGAGTGCATTCAACACATCCGCTAATAGGTTCATGAAATATTAGTTCGATCAAATGCTAAGTACAAGTAGCAAGATAATCATCATCGGGTGCCAGATAGCTTCCAGGTGAGCAACAAAATTTGGTTACATTTGCAGAAGGAGTGCCTCTCTAGACCCCACCAAAAGCTACTCCCACATTTATATGGTCCATATACCATCACCAAGGTCCTCTAAAACAATACTTTTGAGCCTAGTTTTCCCCCATTCCTTGTTCTGCACTCAGTGTTCAACGTGGATTGCCATTGGCTATACTTTCTACCATTATTGGACACTTCCAACATTGCAAAAAAACTCAACCTGACAAAGTTAAATCCAGACTGCATGGAATAGGCTGAAACTGATCAGATCATGGAAACACAACTTAAAATCACTCACCAGCAGAAGATCCAATTGTATCGACTTGTCAAAGTTGGCCAACTCTTTCACCAAGGAAAGTGGTTCACTAGGGACGAGGTTCAACAAAAATTCCCCCACCTCATGGAGGCTCTGCATGCAATGGGGAACATTTCTTCCTAAGGATGGAGGAATGATCCACGTAGATATTGGTGGCCACCTCATATTCCACCTAGTCAGTTTCATCATTTTTTTATTTACTATTTTTAGCATTTTTTCGGGTCCTGAACTTTCGGAGCCATTTTGTGGCCCTAAACGGGATTTTTTGGGCCTGATTGCTTTGAAAATTTGATAAATATTATGTCAGTTGCTATATTCCTTGGATTTATATTTCCAAAGAGGTATCATACGCGCCAAACGGAGATAATATGACCAAGTTACGACCCCACGAAGTTGGCTGCCCAACTAGCCCCAACAGGGCCCATAAACTCTTAGTGTTACATCTCCTCGGGTTAGGGTTTTGGTTGTTTAGGGTTTTATCATATCTTTCAATAATAAAAAGGCCCTTGAGCCTCATTTTAACATAGTTCCAAGACATGTATCCACCACATCTCTTCTCATAGATAAGCTACCATCACCAGAGCTAGTTTGTTTTCCATTCTGTATATAAGCATTTTTCAATGCTTGATATTAATGAAATGAAGTGTTATTCATGTTGCATCTATGTGTTTATGTTTATTTATGTTTTTTATTGTATTCCTGCATAAGTCTAGATTATACACACAAATAGTGAATCTTATTTAGTTGTTGTATTATAGGTGAGGGAAGAGATGAAGAAAGAAATTTGGTGCATATGGCTAGAGACAGATTCTTGTGCACTAAACTTTAGTAGAATAATGTGTAGGCAAAGGAAATGAAATTAGAAACCATGGAGTGAATTTTAAGGATTTCAATCTTACATCTAAAGGTACCTTTTTCCATAGCATGACATAGATAAAACTCACATATAAGATTGAGTTCTAGAAACTACAAGTACACGATTTCTAAGAGGAAAGAAACACATGTTAAAGTGATAAACAAAGATGGGAACACATAATTCACATATAAATGATTGGAATCACCAAAAGCCTCTTCATTAGTATTTTAGAACAACATACATGTTATTAAGTCTCATAACTTGCAAAACTCTTTGAATATTGCAACATATAGAATAGAAAATTGAATCCTTACAAATGAGTTCCTCTTCCATTTTATAGGGAGAGTCCTAACAAAAAATAGTCAAAAAATGTCTCCTAGCACAACAACTATCTAAACTAATCAATTTTGTGAGCATGCCAAAGGCTTATATTTTCTAATCATTACATAAAAACTTGATTCTTTCTTGAAAATAAAATATTTACAAAATTGCCAAAATGGAAAATATGTATCATGATTCCAAATTAGAAAATATATTCAATGATGGCTTGCTTGATCCTTAGAAATGGACCCATGCTCCACTATCCATATTTTACATGATTTTTGAAGGTTAAAATGTATCTCCAACTTGGGAGGGGAATGAGGCTTGATTTGTGTATAGCTACTAAAGAGAACCTCTTGCAACAATGGCAACATATGAGTGGAAATTTTGGTAAGTGATTTTAAAACCAACCAATTAGTGTGGGGTTTGACTAGAAAGTGCCAATTGGCTTCAAGATCAAAATTTCTCAGTTGGTCAACCATTTTTGTGAACCCGACTCCCTATTCAAGCCTATTTGAGGTTCTCCATATCTGGCAGGGAATATTTGGGATAGTTGGATATGAGATTCGATTCAAGTAGGGAATCATTAATGGATTCCACCAGGGCATTTTACATCTCATGCGCATCCTTGTTGAGATTTTTAGCTACTCATATCTGGGATTTCCATCCCTTAAGGTTAAATGATTTATGCATTGCATCGAATTTAGAAAATTTGGATTTCCTCCCCTCAACATTTTCTTTTCATTATAACATTTATTTAAGGTCCTTCTTAGCTTCATCAAAACATGAAATCATCTCCACTAGCTCATCAGCCAGAGAATTTCCTAGCTTTCATTGTTCCTTAATCAAATTAAACTTCTCACAAAACAATCGTTGTTGCCTTTGTAGCTGTACATTCAAGTCATGGGCCTCCTGCTTGAAATCCTTCTGATGAAGGGTTCCTCCCGTAACTACTTTATCTTCTACATGGATTCCCATATATGTTTATCCTTAGCCTTAATCTCATGTTCATGTTGAATTTGAATGGAATTGAATTGTTTTAATATATCTGCCAATGTAATCTCCCATTGATCTAGTTGAGCTTTCCATTGTGATCCCAGTTTATCCTCCTTATTGGTGAGTGTTTGTTCCAGGGAGGCAATCTTCTCACCCTTCTCCCTCAGCAACCCTTGAACTTACATGGCTTGTTACATAGTGGCCGAAGCATATGCACCTATGAAATGAGTTAATTTTCCAAGTTCCTCGGTAGGGGCAGCTGAAGTACCTTTCCAGAGGACTTCAAAGGGAGAAACTCATGAGGTTTTCCCTAGAACTAATCATCTATATTTCTATTATTCCTCCCTCTCTTTATGACTGTCTTGTGCACAGGACTGTAAAAGATATCCATTAGTGGAATCTCTTCAATGTCAAGGAAGATATTTGAAGTAGGATTAACTAGGATAATATCTACTTTAGGTTGGGTAACCAATGGTGTCTCGTCAGTTGCGGATTTCTCTAGCATGATGTGATACTGAGAATTTGGATTATTGAATAGAGTATTATGATGGAAAATGGTTTCTCCTTCTAAGACATCTTTCCCTTTTTCCCCTTGCTTAGATTTCTTCAGGTTCTGATCAAGCTTATCCTAGATCTACTCCATGTTTGGGTCCACTATATGCATTTGTCCCTTAGGATATAAAGAACCAATTGTTTCTATTTTTCGTTGTTGGGGAGAGACCATTGGTTGGGAGGAAATCCATTGCTAATTCGATATTATGGTATTTTTTTAAAGATATTTTCCCTTGCAGAGGAAGTTGCAAAAAATATAATGGTGTGGAGGATGTATTGCATCTCTAAAGGTGAGGAATTTCTCTCACTCTTGGACTGATAATTCGTCATTCACCCTTTCAAAACTGAATTGTAGGAATTTTCTTCAGAAAACATGTCATTGAACTTGTTTTCTTTGTGGATAAACTTTCTGATACCAGAATTCAGGGCTACTTGTTTTACTATTCCGTCTAGGTCATAGAACCTAGTTGGAATAGTAACCAACTTTAATATCTTAATAGGCTTCAGTTCCTTTTCAATATTCCCATATTTTTACAAAGACAATATACAAAATGCATGGGTGATTGAGGCCAAACCTTCTTGCAGAGTCTTTTAAGGATTTGGTAATCTTGTGGCCAATTGTTTAATATGACACTTCCTTGCATAGCAGCTTCTCTGGAACGTATAGTGGCAAGAAATGTGGGGGTGAATGGTTTCCTAAGACTCTAATTTAGGTGAATGAATCTTCACCAAACCAATTCCCAATCCTCCTAATGTCTTCCATATCTTCTTGAGACATTATGGGGGGCTTGGTTTCAAATATGAATTTATAGATTTAGAGCATGACCTTGTGACAGATTTGATAGAAATGACCAAAATAATTGGGCTCCTAGAGTACATTTTGATAAATGTGAAATGGCGTTGGACCATAGATGGTCCAGTTCCATCCCATGGCTAGAAAATAAAGTCAATATTAGAGGAATTCCATGAAATATTTCGACATATAAAATAGAGGGATTTTGTTCTCTAAGACACTGCGGGAAGAGCAAAAAATCTAGAATGTGTTTGGCTAGATTACTTGATAATATAGCAGCCCAATTGAATATGTATGCCCTAAAATCCCCAT
Source organism: Pinus albicaulis (assembly GCA_034641835.2). Taxonomy (NCBI): domain Eukaryota; kingdom Viridiplantae; phylum Streptophyta; class Pinopsida; order Pinales; family Pinaceae; genus Pinus; species Pinus albicaulis. Next base: position 554,342,744 of record CM076582.1, on the reverse strand, counting down.
AAATTAAATGGAACCAATTGTCAAGGAATTTAGAGACATTTGGGAATGCATGTAACTTGCATAACATGGACTCTACTTGATTAAAAGAAGAAGCTAGTGAATCTATGGAGTACTTACAATCTTGCTCATTTCTATGCTTGTTTGGGTCACTCCTCTAGCCTTTAATGGAGTCAGTTGGATCTTCGTGATTTTTAAAGAAGTCCTCCACATATTTTTTCCAGTTGACGCATTGATGATTTGGAAAGTGGTACATCACTTGAAAGGCATTTACTGAAAACAAATGGATTGTGGTGCCCTTTTGGGTGTGGAACTCCCTCTCCATGATATCCATCGTTTAAATAGCCCATCTGACCATGTCTGTGTAGGGAAGAATGTGAGGCCTTGCCCAAATTCGATGAAAGAAATAATTTGTCGCATCATGTGGGATTGCCTTCGAGGTGGGGGTTTCATCATCAACGATGACTATTCTGACGATCACCCGGGGACCTTCATCTTCAAAATACTTGTAAATTTCCTCCCATGAGGTATTCCCTCAATCCTTATTGCATACTATATCTAAAATAGTCCTACCCCTGGTAAATTTTCGTTAATGGTTTCTTTAAATGGGTCGACGGGTGGTTGCATAGGTGCTTTCAACTTCCCCTTGGCTTTCTTCATTTCTTCCTGATGAGGGTAGTGGAGGCTTTCTTGGAAAGTGAAGGGAATAGAGCATTGTGAGAACACAGGGGGGATCCACTCTGGTTGGAAGTTGCTCGGAGGTAGCTACAAATAGATGGAATGGCTTAACATAAAATGGTTTTAAATATACAAATTTAAATTGCAACAGTCAGCACGTGATGCGCAACAGCTGGTTCGCGAGGATTTCATGAAAGTGGAGTAGATGGCATGGGGGGAATACATTTGTAGGAATTGGGTTAGGTGGAGGAAAAAGGAGGAGGGTGATGTATCAAATGGTCTCACACCTTGTTTAACATGCTCACTCTTTATGCGTGCCTGATAATGTCCCTATCTGCTGACGTGGTACTTGTGATAGCCTGATAGGTGGAGGGCATGTTTTATCTCCTTTGATAGGGTGCTTGGTGAACTCAAAGGCTAGGCTTGGTCCCCTGGAATTAATCTCAATATTTTATTTGTGATTATTACTTTATTAAATTTGACTTTTCAAGGATAATCATTGGCTTAACTATTGCGCTTGTTTACTTGTAGGAGATTCTCTCGAGTGGTTTCGCTTCAAGATGGATGATGATCTGATCCACAAGTAGTCTATCTTCAGTAATTTTCATTCAGGGGAAGTCCCACTTCCACTTGGTGACTCCTCCATGCTGAATATGGTGTTTTTTAGGGCTGAGCTAGAACTTGAATGCCCTGGTGCTTTGGTTGCCTAGTCCCCAGAAGCCTGACTCATTTTGAAATATAATTTTAAATTGCTATGGGGTTTTGACCTTCTAGGTATACTGCTGATATGATGATATGCTAATGTCAACCAAGACACATGACGTTAGGGGAATTTTGAGGTCTATAATGGGTCTCCTAAGAAAAATGTACAACCAAAACAAACTTTATAAGAACCAATAGGATTCAAGATGATTATGTCAACCATGGTGGATGATTCACCATTTTTGGAGTAAAAGTAAAAATATTAAAACATAATAAAATAATAAAAGTACTTTTTTCAGCTCGCATTTTTAACTTATCTCCCTAAGGTTTTACTCAAATTTTGACCAAGAGTACTTGTTGGATGCAAAATTGAATTCCTCATCCAAAGAATACCCATGTTGCATACTTTCAATAGACCCTGCTAAATGAAAAAAGAGAAATAGACGAAAAACGTGATTGAAATCATGTTTTTCATGTTTTTCTCATTTTTTGTGTAGCAATGTCCATTGAAAGTATGGAACATGGGTAATCCTTGGATGAGGAATCAAATTTTGCATCGAACAACTATTTTCGCTCGAAATTTGAGTAAACCCATAGGTAGATAATTTGAAAAATAGCTTTTTCTTTTTTCACTCTAAAATTTGATGATGTAATCTAATCTTATTTTATTATTTCCACTATTATTTTATAATTTCCTTAGGAGGCCCATTTTAGACCTCAAAATTACCCTAATGCAACCTGTGATTAATCCATGATTCATCCATATATGATTCCTTTTGGTACCTGAAAACTTCAAAATTGTCTTCCACGTGTCCACCTCCTAGTGGGTGGTTGTTGATGTCACTTTTACTGAATGATATGTTCTCACTTGTCTAGTTGAAGAAGAGAGAGAAGGGTCCTCAGTCATTTTTTGTGAAAGAAATTGATTCTGTAATTCAATCATGATACCTTCGAAAACATATTTAGCAAAAGGTTATGGGGTTTTAGGGTCGCAAGCTCTAGGCCTCCAATTTCTATTATGGTCTTCTTTTAGTAGACCACCATGACTCCGACAGTTAATCGATTGTTGGTCCCTGGTCCCCATATATTTTTGAAATTGATTTTATAATGCGTCACAGGTTTTCGGGGTCATGAAGTCTCTGTTGGAAATACTGAGAAGGGGAGTGAATTAGTATTCCTTTCAATTAGAGAATTAGTTAATATTCAATTATTATTAGTGTTTGTACAATTATAGCAGTAAAAAAAAGGAACAAAAATGCACATAGTTTTTAAGGTGGAAACCCACTCTGGGACAAAAACCACCTAATGCTTTTCTAACAATTCTTTAATATTCAACTCCAATTGAAAATAAAGCTCCAACCTCCTAGAATCTAGAAAATCATTCTTCTCCAACACCCACTGGATGGATGCTCCAACACCCGAGATTCTTCTTTAAACAACTAAACAGATGCTCCAACACCCAATGAGCTACAACTCACCCTAGCACCACCCTACCACCCTATAGAAGAATAAAACAAGAATGGACTCTCGTACCAGGGAAAATGGTGCACTTTACAATGATATAGAATGATGTAGAAGAAGAAGAGAGAATAGACCATAACCCCAACTATGACACTACCACCTAATTATGATCCTAGACCTCCCAACACTGCCTCTTCAACTCTTGGTAGATAGACACTTGTACAATTTTTATAATGATGCATTTACAATGACTTAGTACAATGACACCTTTAAATAACTGTATGCAGTGCTGCCCACTTGAAGACTTCATGTGGTGAACTTCTTGCTGCTATTTTGTACCTTGGTTACTACTCTTGTCATGCTACCCTTTGCTACACCTTGATTTGCTTTGCTGCCCTAGAAAGTCTGGTCCTTTGCAGCCCTTGACAACACATGATCTAGCCTTTTCTTGCCTTCTAGAAGCTCGATATTGAATCTGGTGTATCTACGTTATAACATATCCCCAATATGTGATTTTCGGCCCTGTAGTATTACTCTGAGTCTTCTTTCTAATGTCATAGGTCTGACCTAATTTGGATTCTTCAAGGGAGATTTATTTCCAATCTCTCACAATGCCCTAATTATGGATTGTTTCAATAAAGAAAAATTGTACGATGTGCCACATCTCACTGTTTCTTCATTAGGCTCTGAAATTGATACAACAGGAACTACAATCCGTGCAATATCTACCACTTTTTATAGAATTCCAATCTGATACTCAGATAGAGAGTTATGATCCTTTTCCCAAGGTCACTTCTTTGAGATGAATTTTAGGAGCCTACACAAAGATTGACTTCCACAGATCATATCTCCGAAGATGTTGCGTACCTTGATCTGAAATTTTTACAAGAGCTTTCTCAGGATTTTGGCTTCACCTAGTAAATATTTCAGCTTTTGAACCTTCATAGAAAAAAATTTAGAGTGAAAATTCCACGATGACCATTTTCAGATAGCGAAATCCCTACATAAGGAGGATATGGGGATCACAATTTATATAAATGCTTAGGTTGAGAGGGGCTTCAACAAGTTAATGTGGGAGGGATTTTAGCAACTTAAAAATTATTAATTATTGACTTTTCAATGACCCATTCCACAACCCCATGGGTTTTTATCCCACTAGCTGGGGTTACAAACTTCAAACATGAATATCTCTCAAACCGTAAAGAATTATGTGGTGTGCCATATATCAAAGAAAACATATTGACAAGTAGAAACCATCAAAAGCATTCTTGACCCAAAATATAGTAATTTGGTAGGTCAAAATTCCAATGCAATATTGGCGTAGCCCCTGGTGCTGCTTGGGTTTACATCAATGACAACCGTTGATCAACAATCTCCCCCTTTGGCATTGATGGCAACACAAGTACTCCCCTTGCGATCATAACACCTCTTCCTACAAAATTATCTCCCCCTTTGACATCAATGGCAAAGGGTAACTCCCCCTGACACACAACCATCCTGTGGACCTATAATCTAATGAGAAATTGGGAGAATCCCAAGCTTATCGCGAAGATATTCAAATTATTCACGAGGTAAATGTTTAGTGAAGATATCAACGATTTGTTCTTTTGTACCAATATAATCAAGTTTGATATTCTTTTCAGCGAATTGTTATCTAACAAAGTGATATTTGATCAGAATGTGTTTTCTTTTTTAATGCATGACAGGATTCTTGGAGATGCTAATGGCAACGGTGTTGTCACAGAATATGGGAATAGGCTCACTAAATTGTACTTGAAGATCTTGCAAAATTTGTTTCATCCAAAGGACTTGAGTACAATATGTTGTCGCTGAAATGTATTCTACCTCCGCTGTAGATAACATGATTGAGGTTTTCTTTTTGCTCAACCATGATACGAGATAACCACCTAGATAGAATGTTGCTCCACTAGTACTCTTACGACCATCAACGTTTCCTGCCCAATCTGCATCTATAAAGGCTTGAATAATGAGATTGTTACCCTTGGGATACCACAAGCCATATTCTTCTGTGCCCTTTAGATATCGAAGACTTATTTTGAAAACAATAATATGTGATTCTTTTGGTGCTACTTGGAATCTTGCTACTTGTCCAACTGCTTGCATAACATCTGGTCGAGAGGCTGTTACATATAGAATACTACCAATCATAGATCTGTACAACCTCTGATCCACATCCTTAGATGGGACATCTATGCTTAATTTTCAACCTGTTACCATCAGAGTAAGGATGGTTTTGCAATATTCCATTTTAAATTTCTTGAGCATTTCCTTGATGTACTTGGCTTGACATATAAATATTCCTTTCTCTTGCTGAGATATTTGAAGCCCTAAGAAGTATGCCAGCTCACAAAGTAAATACATCTCAAACTCACTTTGCATATTTGTAGAAAATTTCTTACTTAGTTGATCATCATTGCTACCAAATATTGTATCATCCAAATATACCTCAACGATTGTTAAATTATCTTTATCTATTCGTACATAAATATTGCTATGAACAGTACATTTCTTGAACCCTTGTTGACATAGATATCCATCAAGACGAGCATACCATGCTTTGGGAGCCTTCTTGAGACCATATAGAGCCTTATTTAACCTGCAAACATAGTCTTCTTTTTCTGATAGTAAAAACCTTTAGGTTGTTCGATGTAAACTTCTTCTTCTAATTCTCCATTCAACAATGCTAACTTAACATCCATTTGGTAGAATTTGTTTTTCTTGAACATGCATAGGTGAGAAACATTCGGATGGCTTCCATTCTGGCAACTGGTGCAAATGTTTCGTCGAAATCAGTTCCTTCCACTTGTGCATAGCCTTTGCAAACAAATATTGCTTTGTTTTTGGTAACCTGCCCATCTTCATTCAATTTGTTCCTGAACACGCATTTAGTCCCAATAAATTTTTTATCTTTTGTTCGTGGAACTAATTCCCAGGTGTTATTCTTCTTGATTTGATCTAACTCTTCATTCATAGTTGCTACCCAATGTTCATTCTGGTTGGCTTCCTAAAAAATACTAGGCTCAAAGGTTGTAGAAAAGCAAGGTGAGCTTGTTGTGATGAACAAAGCTGTCTACCTTTATTTATGTCACCAATGATTTGATTTGATGGATGGTTCTTTTGAATCCATTCTTTTGTTCTCTTTGGAGGAGCTTCTTGTTGTTGTTCTGGTATATCTTGATGATCATTATTTACTTCTTCCCGGTTGATAGTTTCTTCTTGTTCTAGAATTTTATCTGTGTCTTTTTCAGCCTCTGTCTCAAGTTTCAAAGATTCTAGATCCTCATCATTATTCATTAGAACACCATCTTCGTCAAATGTAACATTTTTTCTCTCCATTATATGTTTTCATCTTAGTTTATAACATTTATAGGCCTTTATTTTGCGTGAGTAACCAAAAAATATACCTTCATCAACATGTGATTCAAACTTACCCAAATTTTGATCTTCTCTTTTGATATAACATTTTCTTCCAAAGATTCTGAAATATTTTACATTAGCTGGTTTTCCTTTCCATAATTCATATGAGGTCTTGTTGCAATTATTTCTGAGAAGACTTCGGTTGATAATGAATACTATTGTATCAATTTCTTGAACCCAGAATTTTTCATCCAATTTTGAGTCCTTCAACATTGTTCTACCAATTTCCTCTACGGTTCTATCCTTTCTTTTAGCAACTCCATTTTGCTGAGGTGTTCGTGCTATTGAAAATTGTCTTTTTATTCCATTTTTGTCACATTTTTGCTGAAATAATTTGGAAGTGAATTCTCCGCCATTATCTGATCTTGGACACTTTATTTTAAAATCAGTTTCATTTTCGACCAACTCCTTGTAGATCTTAAAGCACTCAAATGCTTCATATTTTTTCTTTAGGAAACTAACGGCTGTCATCCTGGTATAGTCATCTATCATTAACATGAAATATAATTCTCCATCTAAGCCTTTTGTTCTTACAGGACCACATAGATCAGTATGTATCAATTCCAATGGATGTGATGTAAAGTGTTCTTTTGTTTTAAATTCGAGTTTTGTCTTCTTGCCGTGCCGACAGGCATCACATAGTGTGTTGGAAGGTTTTGAGATTTTCATCATTTCTCGTACTACTTCATTTTTGCTTATCCTGACAAGATTGTCAAAGTTTATGTGACCCATTCGTTTGTGCCATAACAATCTTTCATCTTCTTTAGCTAGTATACATGCTTTAGTTGCTTCATCTAGAACATATATGTCGTTTGGAGCTCGACTTGTTGTAGCCACAATTTCACCATACCTACCTTTCCTGATTTCACATTTTGTGGAGTTGAATAGCATTGTGTGTCCTTGATCACACATTTTTCCAACACTCAGCAAATTGCGATTCATGTTTTCAACCAATTAAACATTCTTGGCTATAACATCTTTTCTTCCGAGAGTGACGGTACCTGATCCTATAACATTTGAAGATCCATAATTTCCAAAGGATACAATTCCATCCTTCTTCTCTTTCAGAGATGAAAATTTCCTTCTATCTATAGTCTATGCGTTGAGCAACCACTGTCAACATACCACACATCTTTGTTGTTTTGAGCCTTGAGAGCGAGAGCACAATTATCATTCTTATTCTTCTTCCATGTTCGTTCATTCTATGGCTTCGAGGATTCTTCTGGAGGATTTTCAAGTCTGCAGTATCTGGCTATGTGTCCAAAGTTCTGACATTTGTAACATTCCATATTATTTCTTAAATTTTCAAATCTATTGATGTTTCGTTGAGCCCTGGGAAGTTCATATTTGAAGGATCTTTTGGAATTGTATTAGCTCCTAGGGTACGTGCGATATTCTACAGCTTTATGACCAAATTTTCGACATGAATAACAATAGCCATGAAAAATATATTGGTACCTGGATGGAAAAATTCATCGATGAATCGTCTTCCAATGATGTTCTTGTGAATCTTCTCTAATGAACTCTACATGCATGTCAAATCTCATAGCTTCATTGTATTTTGTTGTAGAATGTATTTCTTCTTATTCTTTGTAACTGAGACTAGTTATGTCGTTGTAAGATTGTTGATTGTCGACGAGTTCTTCTAATGCCCTTAAGCTATTGGCATAGTTTTGGACAATTTTTCCCTTCTTCACTTCCTTAAGCAGCGAGACTACTTTGGCTTCTAATGCTTCCCTTTCTTGGTTGCTTTCTTCCAACTTCTTTTGAAGTGACCCTTCAATACATTTGTGTTCTTCAACTTCTCACTTTGAGATCCTGAACTCGGTTTTTCAAGAGTATTGGAATGGATTTTCTCAGCCTTGAGCTCTTTTATAAGCCTGATTGCCTCCTTAGAAAATTCTTCTATGGTCAACCCTTCTTCTTCATTGTTTGATACCTCTTGTTTATTATGCTTGGCCATAAACAATACTCTCTCATTGGATTTTTCTTCGATATCACTGTCTTCATCGGATAATGAGCTATCTTCTTTAGAGAGAAAGTTTCTTTGGATCCTTTCCTTTTTTCTTGCTTGTTGAATTTCCTAAAGCCTTTCTTTCCTTTTGAGATGCCATCAATTTTGTTCGGACATTTTGCTGTGAAATTCCCAACCTCACCACAGCCGAAACATATCAATGGAAGTTTACCTTTGAATTTCCCTTACCAATTTTTATTTTTCTCTTAAAGTAGGCATATTCTTCATCATCTCCCTTTTCTTCACACTTGAAGGTGCATGTATTTTCAATTGAAGGTTGTTTGTACTGATTGGTTTTCTTAGATGCAACGAACGTAGTTTTTAGATGTGAAGTACCCTCTTCTTCATCAAGTCTCATTTCATATGCTATGAGAACTCGATGTAATTCCTCTTTGTTGAGTTTGTCCATATTTGCATTGTATTCTAAGACTGATACCTTTGGGTTGAATCTCCTTGGTAACGTTCTAAGAATATTTTGTATAATAGTCTTCTCGTGAACTAGCTCTCCCAATCCTTCTAGAGTATTGGTTATTTCATCAACGTATTGGAAGTATGCAACAATGTTGCAATCTTATTTCATTCCGAGTTGCTCAAATTTTTCTCTATACATTTGAAACTTTGCTTTTTTGACATTTGAGTCACCTGCATATACATTCTTAAGCTTTTCCCATACATTTTTGGTGGTTTTACAACCCAACACCTTATGATAAGCAGATTCAATAATTCCACTGATAATAATATTCTTTGCTTTTGCATCATTTACCAAATTCTTCTTACCTTGTTCATCTGTGGTTGATGTAAATCCATTTTGAATAGTGTCCCATACTTCATAACCTTGCGCCAAGAGATAGAACTCCATTCTTCCTTTATAGAGTGCATAATTATTTTCACTGAATAGAGTTACACCATTCTTGGTATGCTCCATGACCTCGTTCTAGTTTTTAAACCACTATTGAAGGAACCAAGCTCTGATACCAATTGTTGGAAATACTGAGAGGGGGGTGAATCAGTATTACTTTAAATTAGAGCATTAGTTAATCTTCAATTATTATTAGTGTTTGTACAATGATAGTAGTAAAAAAAAGGAACACAAATGCACACATTTTTTAAGGTGGAAAACCACTCCAGGAAAAAAACCACCTAATGCTTTTCTAATAATTCTTTAATATTCAACTCCAATTGAAAATAAAGCTCCAACTTCCTAGAATCTAGAAAACCATTATTCTCCAGCTCCCACTGGATGGATGCTCCAACACCTGAGATTCTTCAGTAGTCAACTGAACGGATGCCCCAACACCCAATGAGCTACTACTCACCCTAGCACCACCCTACCACCCTATAGAAGAATAAAACAAGAATGGACTCTCGTACCAGGGAAAATGGTCCACTTTACAATGATATAGAATGATGTAGAAGAAGAAGGCAGACTAGACCATAACCTCAACTATGACACAACCACCTAATGATGATCCTAGACCTCTCGACACTGCCTCTTCAACTCTTGGTAGATAGACACTTGTACAATTTTTACAGTGATGCATTTATAATGACTTAGTAAAATGATACCTTTAAAATAACTGTATGCAGTGTTGCCCACTTGAAGACTTCATGTGGTGAAATTCTTACTGTTATTTTGCACCTTGGTTGCTACTCTTGTCATGCTACCCTCTGCTACACCTTGCTTTTCTTTGCTACCCTAGAAAACCTGGTCCTTTGCAACCCTTGACAACACATGATCTAGCTTTTTCTTTCATTCTAGGAGCTCGATATTGAATCTAGTGTATCTCTGTAATTTTAGATCCCCAATATGTGATTTTCGGCCCTGTAGTAGTCTTCTGAGTCTTCTTTCCAATGCCATAGTTCTGACCCAATTTGGATTCTTCAAGGGAGATTTATGCTCAATCTCTCACAATGCCCTAATTATGGATTGTTTTAGTAGAGTGAACTTGTACGACATGCAAAGTGTCATTGTTTATTCATTAGGCTCTGGAATTGATACAAAAAAAACTACAACCCGTGCACTATCTTCCACTTTTTACAGAATTCCAATCTAATACTCAGCAAGAGCGTTATGATGATTTTCCCAAGGTCACTTCTTTGAGATGAATTTCAGGATCTTGCAAAAACATTGACTTCCATAGATCATATATCTGAAAATATTGTGCACCGTGATCTGAATTTTTACAGGAGCTTCCTCAGGATTTAGGCTTCGCCTCATACATATTCCAGCTTCTGATCCTTCATAGAAAAAATGTTAGAGCGAAAATTCCATGATGACTTGTTTCAGATAGCGAAATCCCTACATAAGAAGGATATGAGGATCACAATTTATATAAATGCTTAGGTTGAGAGGGGCTTCAACAAGTGAATGTGGGAGGTATTTTAGGAGCTTAAAAATTGTTAATTATTGACTTTTCAATGACCCATGCCACAACTCCATGGGGTTTTAGCCCACTAATTGGGGTTACAAACTTCAAACATGAATATCTCTCAAATCGTGAAGAATTATGTGGCGTGCCATATATCAATGAAAACATCTCGACAAGTAGAAACCATCAAAATAATTCTTGACCCAGAATATAGTAATTTGGTAGGTCAAAATTACCATGCAATATTGGGGTAGCCCCTAGTGCTTCTTGGGTTGACATCAATGACAACCGCTGATCAACAATCTCCCCCTTTGGCATTGATGGCAACACAAGTACTCCCACTATGATCATGACACCTCTTCCTACAACATTCTCTCCCCCTTTGACATCAATGGCAAAGGGTAACTCCCCCTAACACACAACCATCTTGCGGACCTGTAATCTAATGAGAACTTGGGATAATACTAAGCTTCTGGTGAAGATATTCAAATACTTCATGAGGTAAATGTTTAGTGAAGATATCAGTGATTTTTTCTTTTGTACCAACATACTCAAGTTTGATATTCTTTTCAGCGACTTGTTCTCTGACAAAATGATATTTGATCAGAATGTGTTTTTTTTTTAATGCATGATAGGATTCTTGGAGATGCTGATGGCACTAGTGTTGTCATAGAATATTGGAATAGGCTCACTGAATTGTATTTGAAGATCTTGCAAATTTTGTTTCATCCAAAGGACTTGAGTACAACATGCTGTCGCTGCAATGTATTTTGCTTCCGTTGCAGATAACGAGATTGAGGTTTGATTTTTGCTCAACCATGATATGAGACAACCACCGAGATAGAATGCTGCTCCACTAGTACTCTTACGATCATCAACGCTTCCTACATAATCTGCATCTGTAAAGGCTTTAATAATGAGATTTTTACCCTTGGGATACCGCAAGCCATATTCTTTGGTGCCCTTTAAATATCGAAGAATTCTTTTGACAACAATAATATGTGATTCTTTTGGTGCTACTTGTAATCTTGCTACTTGTCCAACTACTTGCATAACCTTTGGCCGAGAGGCTGTTACATATAGAAGACTACCAATCATAGATCTGTACAATCTCTGATCCACATCCTTAGATGAGTCGTCTATGCTCAATTTGCAACCTGTTACCATCGGAGTAAGGATGGTTTTGCAATCTTCCATTTTGAATTTCTTGAGCATTTCGTTGATGTTCTTGGCTTGACATACAAATATTCCTTTCTCTTGCTGAGATATTTGAATCCCTAAGAAGTATGTCAGCTCACCAAGTAAAGACATCTCGAACTCACTTTTCATATTTGAATAAAATGTCTTACTTAGTTGATCATCATTGTTACCAAATATTATATCATCCACATATACCTCAACAATTTTTAAATTATCTCTATCTATTTGTACATAAAGATTTCTATCAACATTACCTTTCTTGAACCCTTGTTGACATAGATATCCATCAAGATGAGCATACCATGCTCTAGGAGCCTGCTTGAGACCATATAGAGCCTTCTTTAACCTGCAAACATAGTATTCTTTTTTTTTATAGTAGAAAACCTTTAGGTTGTTTGATGTAAAGTTTTTCCTATAATTCTCCATTCAGAAATGTTGACCTAACATCCATTTGGTATAATTTTATTTTTCTTGAACATGCATAGGTGAGAAACATTTGGATGGCTTCCATTCTGGCAATTGGTGCAAATGTTTCGTCGAAATCAATTCCTTCCACTTGTGCATAGCCTTTGCAAACCAATCTTGCTTTGTTTCTCGTAACCTATCCATCTTCATTCAATTTTTTCCTGAACATCCATTTAGTACCAATGACATTTTTATCTTTTGGTCGTGGAACTAATTCCCAGGTGTTATTCTTCTCGATTTGATCCAATTCTTCATTCATAGCTATTGTCTAATGTTCATTCTGGCTGGCTTCCTCAAAACTACTAGGCTCAAAGGTTTCTAGAAAAAGAAATGTGAGCTTGTTGTGATAAACGAAACTGTTGACCTTCATTTATGTCACCAATTATTTGATTTGATGGATGGTTCTTTTGAATCCATTCTTGTGTTCTCTTTGGAGGAGCTTCTTGTTGTTGTTCTGGTATATCTTGATAATCATTATTTACTTCTTCCTAGTTGATAGTTGCTTCTTATTCTATAATTTTATCTGTGTCTTGTTCTGCCTTTGTATCAAGTTTCAAAGATTCTATATCCTCATCATTATTCGTTAGAACACCATCTTCCACAAATGTAACATTTATGCTCTCTACTATCTATTTTCATCTTAGATTATAAAATTTATAGGCCTTTATTTTGCGTGAGTAACCAAAAAATGTACCTTCATCAACATGTGATTCAAACTTACCCAAATTTTTAACTTCTCTTTTGATATAACATTTGCTTCCGAAGATTCTGAAATATTTTACATTCGTTGGTTTTCCTTTCCATAATTCATATGGGGTCTTGTTGCAGTTATTTCTGAGAAGTCTTCGGTTGATAATGAAGACTGTCGTATCAATTTCTTGAACCTAGAAATTTTCATCCAATTTTGAGTCCTTCAACATTGTTCTACCCATTTCCTGTATGGTTCTATTCTTTCTTTCAACAACTCCATTTTGTTGAGGTGTTCGTGTTGTTGAAAATTGTCTTGTTATTCCATTTTCGTCCCAGTATTGCTGAAATAATTTGGAAGTGTATTCTCTGCCATTATCTAACCTTAGACACTTTATTCTAAAATTAGTTTCATTTTCAACCAACTCCTTGTAGATCTTAAAGCACTCAAATTCTTCATATTTTTTCTTTACGAAACTGACGGTTGTCATCCTGGTATAGTCATCTATCATTAACATGAAATATAATTCTCCATCTAAGACTTTTGTTCTCACAGGACCACATAGATCAATATGTATCAATTCCAATGGATGTAATGTAAAGTGTTATTTTGTTTTAAATTGGACTTTTCTCTTCTTGCCATTCTGACAGGCCTCACATAGTGTGTTGGAAGGTTTTGAGATTTTCGGCATTTCTCGTATTGCTTCCTTATTTCTTATCTTGACAAGATTGTCAAATTTTATGCGACCCATTCGTTTGTGCCATATTAAATAACTTTCATATTCTTTAGCTAGTAGACATGCTTTAGTTGCTTCATCCAGAACATATATGCCGTTTGGAGCTCGACTTGCTGCATCCACAATTTTACCATACCTGCCTTTCCTGATTTCATATTTTGTGCAGTTGAATAGAATTGTGTGTCCTTAATCACACATTTTTCCAACACTAAACAGATTGTGATTCATGTTTTTAACCAATAGAACATTATTGGCTATAACATATTTTCTTCTGAGAGTGAAGATACGTGATCCTATAACATTTGAAGATCCATCATTTCCAAAGGATACAGTTCCATCCTTCTTCTCTTTCAAAGATGAAAATTCCCTTCTATCTCTAGTCATATACGTTGAGCAACCACTGTCAACATACCACACGTCTTTGTTGTTTTGAACCTTGAGAGCGAGAGAAAAATTATCGGTCTTCTTCTTCTTCCATGTTCGTTCATTCTATGGCTTCGAGGATTCTTCTGGAGGATTTTCAAGTCTGCAGTCTCTGGCTATGTGTCCAAAGTTCTGAAATTTGTAACATTCCATATTATTTCTTAAATGTTCAAATCTATTGATGTTTCGTTGAGCCCTGGGAGGTTCATATTTGAAGGATATTTTGGAATTGCATTGGTTCCTAGGGTACGTGTGATATTCTACAGCTTTATGACCAAATTTTCCACATGAATAACAATAGCCATGAAAAATATGTTGGTACTTGGATGGAAAAAAATTTCGATGAATCATCTTTCAAGGATGTTCTTGTGAATCTTTTCCAATCAAGTCTACATGCATGTCAGATCTCATAGGTTCATTGTATTTTGTTGTAGAAGGTCTTGCTTCTTCTTCTTTGTAACCGAGGCCAGTTCTGTCATTGTAAGGTCATTGATTGTTGATGAGTTCTTCCAATGCCCTTGAGTTGTTGGCATAGTTTTGGACAGTTTTTCCCTTCTTCACTTCCTTACATAGCGAGACTACTTCGGCTTCTGATTCTTCCCTTTCTTGGTTTTTTTCTTCCAACTTCTTTTGAAGTGACTCTTCAATAAATTTGTGATCTTCAACTTCAATTTTGAGACCTTGAACTTGTTCTTAAAGAGTATTGGAATGGATTTTCTCAGCCTTGAGCTCTTTTATAAGCAGGATTTCCTCCTTAGAAAATTATTCTATGGTCAACCCTTCTTCTTCATTGTTTGATACCTCTTGTTTATTGTGCTTGGCCATAAACAATACTCTCTCATTGGCTTTTTCTTCGCTATCACTGTATTCATTGGATGATGAGCTATCTTATTTAGAGAGAAATTTCCTTTTGGATCATTTCCTTCTTATGATAAGAAGATTCAATAAGTCCATTGATAATAATATTCTTTGATTTTGCATCATTTACCAAATTCTTCTTACCTTGTTCATCCGCGGTTGATGTAAATCCATTTTGAACAGTGTCCCATACTTCGTAACCTTGTGCCAAGAGTTAGACCTCCATTCTTCCTTTCTAGTGTGCACAATTAATTTCATTGAATAGAGTTACACCATTCTTGGTATGCTCCATGACCTCCTTCCAGCTGTTAAACTACTATTGAAGGAACCAAGCTCTGCTACCAATTGTTGGAAATACTGAGAGGGGGGGTGAATCAGTATTCCTTTCAATTAGAGCATTAATTAATCTTCAATTATTATTAGTTTCTGTACAATGATAGCAGTAAAGAAAGGGAACACAAATGCATAGAGTTTTTAAGGTGGAAACCCACTCCGAGACAAAAACCAGCTAATGCTTTTCTAATAATTCTTTAATATTCAACTCCAATTGAAAATAAAGCTCCAACTTCCTAGAATCTAGAAAATCATTCTTCTCCAGCTCCCACTAGATGGATGATCCAATGCCTGATATTCTTCAGTAGTCAACTGAATGGATGCCATAACACCTAATGAGCTACAACTCACCCTAGCACCACCCTACCACCCTATAGAAAAATAAAACATGAAAGGAATCTCGTACTACGGAAAATGGTCCACTTTACAATGATATAGAATTATGTAGAAGAAGAAGATAGAATATACCATAACCTAAACTATGACACAACCACCTAATGATGATCCTAGACCTCCCGAAACTGCCTCTTCGACTCTTGGTAGATAGACACTTGTACAATTTTTACAATGATGCATTTATAATGACTTAGTACAATGATACATTTACAATGACTGTATGCAGTGCTGCCTCGTTGAAGACTTCATGTGATGAACTTCTTGCTGTTGTTTTGTACATTGGTTTATGCTCTTATCATGCTACCCTCTGCTGCACCTTGCTTTGCTTTGTTGCCCTAGAAATTCTGGTCCTTTGCAGCCCTTGACAACACATGATCTATATTTTTCTTGCGTGTTAGGAGCTCGATATTGAATCTGGTGTATCTATGTTATTTCAGATCCCCAATATGTGATTTTATTCCCTGTATTATTCCTCTTAGTCTTATTTCCAATGCCATAGTTCTGACCCAATTTGAATTCTTTAAGGGGGATTTATTCCCAATCTCTCACAATTCCCTAATTATGGACTGTTTCAGTAGAGTGAACTTGAACGGCATGCCATGGGTTACTGTTTTTTCATTAGGCTCTAAAATTGATACAAAGAAAACCATAACCCATGAACTATCTACCAATTTTTACAGAATTCCAATCCGATACTCAGAGAGAGATTTACGATGATTTTCCCAAGGTCACTTCCTTGAGATGAATTTTAGGAGCCCACAAAAACACTTAATTCCACAGATCATATATCCGAAAATATTTCGTACCTTGATCTGAAATTTTTACAGGCGCTTCCTTAGGATTTATGCTTCACCTCATAAAAATTTCAACTTCTGAACCTCCGTAGAAAAAACGTTAGAGCGAAAATTCCACGATGACCTATTTCAGATAGCGAAATCCCTACATAATAAGGATACCAGGATCACAATTTATATAAATGTTTAGGTTGAGAGGGGATTCAACAAGTTAATCTGGGAGGGATTTTAGGAGCTTAAAAATTATTAATTATTGACTCTTCAATGACCCATGCCACAACCCCATGGAATTTTAGCCCACTAACGGGGGTTACAAACTTCAAACATGAATATCTCTCAAACCGTGAAAATTTACGTGGCATGCCATATATCAATGGAAACATCTCGACAAGTAGAAACCATAGAGATCATTCTTGACCCAAAATATATTAGTTTGGTAGGTCAAAATTCCCATGCAATATTGGGGTATCCCCTGGTGCTACTTGGGTTGACGTCAATGACAACCGTTGATCAACAATCTCCCCCTTTGGCATTGATGGCAACACAAGTACTCCCCATATGATCATGACACCTCTTCCTACAAAATTCTCTCCCCCTTTAACATCAATGGCAAAGGGTAACTCCCCCTGACACACAACCATCTTGTGGACCTGTAATCTAATGAGAACTTGGGATAATCCCAAGCTTCTGGCAAATATATTCAAATGCTTCACAAGGTAAATCTTTATTAAAGATATCAGTGATTTTTTCTTTTGTACCAACATTCTCAAGTTTGATATTATTTTCAGCGACTTGTTCTCTAACAAAATGATATTTGATCGGAATGTGTTTTGTTTTCGAATGCATGCCAGGATTATTGGAGATGCTGATGGCACTAGTGTTGTCACAGAATATGGGAATAGGCTCACCGAATTGTACTTGAAGATCTGGCAAAGTTTGTTTCATCCAAAGGACTTGAGTACAACATGCTGCGGCTACAATGTATTATGCTTCCACTGTAGATAACGAGATTGTGGTTTGTTTTTTTTCTCAACCATGATACGAGACAACCACCTAGATAGAATGTTGCTCCACTAGTACTCTTACAATCATCAACACTTCCTACCCAATCTACATCTATAAAGGCTTGAATAATGAGATTTTTACCATTGGGATACCACAAGCCATATTCTTTTTTACCCTTTAGATATTGAAGAATTCGTTTGAAAAAAATAATATGTGATTCTTTTGGTGCTACTTGGAATCTTGCCACTTGTCCAACTGCTTGCATAACATTTGGCCGAGAGGCTATTAAATATAGAATAATACCAATCATAGATCTGTACAACCTCTGATCTTCATCCTTAGATGAGTCATCTATGCTCAATTTGCAACCTGTTACCATCGGAGTAAGGACGGGTTTGCAATCTTCCAGTTTAAATTTCTTGAACATTTCCTTGATGTACTTGGCTTGACATATAAATATTCCTTTCTCTTGCTGAGATATTTGAAGCCCTAAGAAGTATGTCAGCTCACCAAGTAAACACATCTCGAACACACTTTGCATATTTGTAAAATATTTCTTACTTAGTTGATCATCATTTCTACCAAATATTATATCATCCACATATACCTCAACGATTGTTAAATTATCTTTATCTATTTGTACATAAATATTTCTATCAATAGTACGTTTCTTGAACCCTTGTTGATGTATATATCCATAAATACAAGCATACCATGCTCTGGGAGCCTACTTGAGACCATATAGAGACTTCTTTAACCTGCAAACATAGTCTTCTTTTTTTGATAGTAGAAAACCTTCAGGTTGTTCGATGTAAACTGCTTCTTCTAATTGTCCATTCAGAAATGTTGACTTAATATCCATTTGGTAAACTTTGATTTTTCTTGAACATGCATAGGTGAGAAACATTCGGATGGCTTCCATTCTGGCAACTGGTGAAAATGTTTCATCAAAATCAATTCCTTCCTCTTGTGCATAGCCTTTGTAAAACAACCTTTCTTTGTTTCTGGTAACCTGTCCATCTTCATTGAATTTGTTCCTGAACACCCATTTAATCCCAATGACATTTTTATCTTTTGGTCATGGAAATAATTCCTAGGTGCTATTCTTCTCGATTTGATCCAATTCTTCATTCATAGCTACTACCCAATGTTCATTCTGGTTGGCTTCCTCAAAACTACTAGGCTAAAAGGTTGCTAGAAAAGAAATGTGAGCTTGTTGTGATGAACGAAGCTGTCGACCTTCATTTATGTCACCAATGATTTGATTTGATGGATGGTTCTCTTGAATCCCTTCTTTTGTTCTCTTTGGAGGATCTTCTTGTGGTTGTTCCAGTATATCTTGATGATAATTATTTACTTCCTCTTGGTTGATATTTGCTTCTTGTTCTAGATTTTTATTTGTTTCTTTTTCAGCCTCTGTCTCAAGTTTCAAAGATTCTAGATCCTCATCATTATTCGTTAGAACACCATTTTCATCAAATGTAACATTTATTCTCTCCACTATCTATTTTCGTCTTAGATTATAAAATTTATAGGCCTTCCTTTTGTGTGAGTAACCAACACAGATACCTTCATCAACACGTAATTCAAACTTACCCAAATTTTGATCTTTTATTTTGATATAAAATTTGCTTCAGAAGATTCTTAAATATTTTACATTAGCTGGTTTTCCTTTCCATAATTCATATGTGGTCTTGTTGCAATTATTTCTGAGAAGACTTCGGTTGATAATGAAGACTTTCATATCAATTGCTTGAACCCAGGATTTTTCATCCAATTTTGAGTCATCCAACATTGTTCTACCCATTTCTTGTACGGTTCTATTCTTTCTTTCAGCAACTCCATTTTGCTAAGGTGTTCATGCTGTTGAAATTGTCTTTTTATTCCATTTTCATGACAGTATTGCAGAATTAATTTGGAAGTGAATTATCCACTATTATATGATCTTAGACACTTTATTTTCAAATCAGTTTCATTTTCGACCAACTCCTTGTAGATACTAAATTAATCAAATGATTCATATTTTTTCTTTAGGAAACTCACGGTTGTCATCCTGGTATGGTCATCTATCATTAACATGAAACATAATTCTCCATCTAAGCCTTTTGTTCTCATAGGACCACATATATCAGTATGTTTCAATTCCAATGGATGTGATGCAAAGTGTTCTTTTGTTTTAAATTGGACTTTTTTCTTCTTGCTGTGCCGACGTGCCTCACATAGTGTGTTGGAAGGTTTTGAGATTTTTGGCATTTCTCATACTGCTTCATTTTTTCTTATCTTGACAAGATTGTCAAAGTTTGTATGACCCATTCGTTTGTGCCATAACCAGATTTCATCTTCTTTAGCTAGTAGACATGCTTTAGTTGCTTCATCCAGAACATATATGTCGTTTGGAGCTCGACTTGCTGTAGCCACAATTTGACCCTACCTCCCTTTCCTGATTTCACATTTTGTGGAGTTGAATAGCATTATGTGTCCTTGATTACGCATTTTTCCAACACTGAGAAGATTGTGATTCATGTTTTCAACCAATAGAACATTCTTGGATATAACATATTTTCTTCCGAGAGTGATAATACCTGATCCTATAACATTTGAAGATCCATCATTTCCAAAGGATACAGTTCCATCCTTCTTCTCTTTCAGAGATGAAAATTTCCTTCTATCTCCAGTCATATGCTATGAGAAACTGTTGTCAACATACCACACATATTTTTTGTTTTGAGCCTTGAGAGTGAGAGCACAATTATCATTCTTCTTCTTCTTCCATGTTCGTTCATTTTGTGGCTTCGAGGATTCTTCTGGAGGATTTTCAAGTTTGCAGTCTCTGGCTATGTGTCCAAAGTTCTGACATTTGTAACATTCCATATAATTTCTTAAATGTTCAAATCTATTGATGTTTCGTTGAGCCCTAGGAGGTTCATATTTGAAGGATCTTTTGGAATTTTATTGGTTCCTAGGGTACGTGCAACATTCTACAGCTTTATGACCAAATTTTCCACATCAATAACAATAGCCATGAAAAATATGTTGGTACCTAGATGGAAAACTTTGTCGATGAATCATTTTCCAAGGATGTTCTTTTGAATCTTGTCCAATGAAGTCTACACGCATGTCAGATCTCATAGGTTCATTGTATTTTATTGTAGAAGTTCTTTCTTCTTCTTCTTTGTAACCGAGGCCAGTTCTGTTGTTGTAAGATCATTGATTTTTGATGAGTTATTACAATGCCATTGAGTTGTTGGCATAGTTTTGGACATTTTTTCCCTTCTTCACTTCCTTACGCAGTGAGACTACTTCAGCTTCTAATGCTTCCCTTTCTTGGTCGCTTTCTTCCAACTTATTTTTTCATGACTCTTCAATACATTTATGTTCTTCAACTTCAATTTTGAGACCTTGAACTTGTTCTTCAAGAGTATTGGAACGAATTTCTCAGCCTTGAGCTCTTTTATAAGCCTGAATTCCTCCTTAGAAAATTCTTCTATGGTCAACCCTTCTTCTTCATTGTTTGATACCTCTTGTTTATTGTGCTTGGCCATAAATAATACTCTATCATTGGCTTCTTCTTCGCTATCACTATCTTCATTGGATGATGAGCTATCTTTTTTAGAGAGAAAGTTCCTTTTGGATCCTTTCCTTTTTTCTTGCTTATTGAATTTCTTAAAGCCTTTCTTTCCTTTTGAGTTGCCATCACTTCTGTTCAGACATTTTGCTGTGAAATGCCCAACCTCACACACCTAAAACATATCAATGTAAGTTTACCTTTGAATTTTCCCTTAGAAATTTTTAGTTTTCTCGCAAAGTAAGCATATTCTTCATCTGAAAGACCTTCTTCATCATCTCCCTTTTCTTCACACTTGTAGGTTCATGTCTCTTCTATTGAAGGTTGTTTGTCCTTATTGGTTTTCTTAGATGCAATGAACATAGTTTTTAGATGTGAAGTACCCTCTTCTTCATCAAGTCTCATTTCATATGCTATGAGAACTCGATGTAATTCCTCTTTGTTGAGTTTGTCCATATTTTCACTATATTATAAGACTGATACCTTTGGGTTTAATCTCCCTGGTAACGTTATAAGAATATTTCTTATAATAGTATTCTCATCAACTAGCTCTCCCAATCATTCCAAAGTATTGGTTATTTCATCAACGTATTGGAAGTATGCAGCAATGTTGCAATCTTCTTTCATTCTGAGTTGGTAAAATTTTTCTCTATAGATTTGAAGCTTTGCTTCTTTGACATTTTAGTCACCTGCATATATATTCTCAAGCTTGTCCCATACATTTTTGGCAGTTTTACAACCCAAAACCTTATGATAAGCAGATTCAATAAGTCCACTGATAATAATATTCTTTTCTTTTGCATCATTTACCAAATTCTTCTTACCTTGTTCATCCAGGGTTGATGTAAATCCATTTTGAACAGTGTCCCATACTTCGTAACCTTGAACCAAGAGATAGACCTCCATTCTTCCTTACCAGAGTGCAAAATTATTTTCATTGAACATAGGTACACCATTCTTGGTATGCTCCATGACCTCCTTCCAGCTGTTAAACTACTATTGAAGGAACCAAGCCGTGATACCAATTGTTGGAAATACTGGGGGGGGGGGGCAGAGAATCAGTATTCCTTTCAATTAGAGAATTAGTTAATCTTTAATTATTATCATTGTTCATACAATGATAGCAGTAAACAAAAGGAACACAAATGCGCACATATTGTAAGGTGGAAACCCACTCCGGGACAAAAACCAGCTAATTTTTTTCTAATAATTATTTAATATTCAACTCCAATTGAAAATAAAGCTCCAACTTCCTAGAATCTAGAAAATCATTCTTCTCCAGCTCCCACCGTGATGGATGCTCCAACGCCTGAGATTCTTTAGTAGTCAACTGAACGGATTCCCCAACACCCAATGAGCTACAACTCATCCTAGGACCACCCTACCACCCTATAGAAGAATAAAAACAAGAATGGACTCACGTACCAGGGAAAATGGACCACTTTACAATGATATAGAATGATGTAGAAGAAAAAGACAGACTAGACCATAACCCCAACTATAACACAACCACGTAATTATGATCCTAGACCTCCCGACACTGCCTCTTCAACTCTTGGCAGATAGACACTTGTACAATTTTTACAATGATGCATTTACAATGACTTAGTACAATGATACCTTTACAATGATTGTATGCAGTACTGCACACTTGAAGACTTCATGTGGTGAAATTCTTGTTTATATTTTGCACCTTGGTTTCTGCTCTTTTCATGCTACCCTCTACCGCACCTTG
Source organism: Pinus albicaulis (assembly GCA_034641835.2). NCBI lineage: Eukaryota > Viridiplantae > Streptophyta > Pinopsida > Pinales > Pinaceae > Pinus > Pinus albicaulis. Next base: position 554,319,887 of record CM076582.1, on the reverse strand, counting down.
CTTTGCTTTGCTGCCCTAGAAAGTTTGGTCCTTTGCAGCCCTTGACAACACATGATATAGCTTTTTCGTGCCTTCTAGAAGCTCGATATTGAATCTGGTGTATCTCTGTTATTTCAGATCCCTAATATGCGATTCTTGGCCCTGTAGTATTCCTTTGAGTCTTCTTTCCAATGCCATAGGTCTAACCCAATTTGGATTCTTCAAGGGAGATTTATGCCCAATCTCTCACAATTCCCTAATTATTGTTGGGTTTGTGTTATATTCTTTCCACGACTAGTCACGTACGGGGGGGTTACAGGGGGGGTGGTAGCCCCCCTTGTCGGGGTCCAGGGCAATGCCCTAGAAAATGTTTTTGGTCCTTATTTTCTGGTGGGCAGATCCACCCATGGTTTTGTGCATGGGTTTGCACATGGTTTTGGGGTACGATGGTTTTCAGCCCCTGGTATTTTGTATATTCGATCAAGGGAACTACGGTTACGTTCTAATCCAGGGTTAATGGATTGGGGTTTATGTATGCTTCAGCATGCATATATATGTGTTGTAACACTAAAAGGAATATATTGAAAAATCAAACTGGTCGTCTCAATTTGGGATCTAGGGGAATATCTTTGTGTTTATTTGTTTTATGTTTTATGCTCTCGCACTATTTATTTTTTGTTTTTAAGATTTGTTTGCAGATAATTTCTCTACAAGATTAAAACCTACATTTGGTATCGGAGCAGTTTCGGCTTCAAGGGGACGCCTTTTCTGCTGAGGGGTTTTTTTTCTCAGGCTCGAAGTAGACCTTGTTCAGTGGGATATCTACGGGATCGATTCTTGCGGTGAAAGAAGATGGCGAGCAGTGGGAAGATAGAGATTGAGAAATTTAATGGTCAGATTTTTGAGTTGTTGAAGCTCAAGATGGAGGATTTGCTGGTGGATAAATATCAGTGGATCTACTAAACCAACAGAAATGTCAGATGAAGACTGGAAGAAGTTGGATCGGAAGGCAAAGAGCACAATACGGTTGTGTGTCTCAGATTCAGTATTGTTGAATGTATATGGGGAAGCTGCAACGAAGAACTTGTGGGACAAGCTAGAGACTTTGTACCAATCTAAGTCTCTGGTGAATAAATTGTTCCTGTGGAAAAAGCTGTATAACCTGAGGATGAAGGATGGAGACTCAGTGACAAAGCATCCAAATGCCTTCAATACTGTGGTAAGTCAGCTGTCATCTGTTGATATTAAAATCTAAGATGAAGATAAGTGCATCATTTTGTTGTGTTCTCTACCAAATTCATGGGACAGTCTGGTTATTGCAATAGGTAGCAATACAACTACCTTGAATTTTGATGACATTATCTCAGCCTTGTTATCGAAGGAAATGAGACGGAGAAATATGGAGGGTCAGAATGGAGATGCCTTATCTGTACGAGGAAGGTCCTAGAACAAAAACAAGAATAAGGTTTCGAGTGGGAAATCTAAATCTAGAGGGAGGTCTAAATCTTCTGGAAAGTTTGTAAAGGTGTTCTGGAAATGTGGAAAGGAAGGGCACTACAAAAAGGACTGCAGATATAAAGCTCCTGAGAAAGGAAAGGGATTTGATGATGCTCCTTCTGCAGAAGAAAAAACCACCTCGAATGAAGGTGGGGATTTGTATTTGGCTTCTTATTCAAATACACATGTAGATCATGAGTCATGGTTGATTGACTCGGGTGCATCCTTTCACTTCACCCCCCATAGGGAATGGTTCTACAAGTATGAGAAATATGATGGCAGTGATGTCTTCTTAGGTGATGATAGGAACGCTAGAATCGTCGGACATGGAAAATTCAAGCTGAAGCTACAAGGTGGAATGATTAGAACACTTCCTGGTGTTCTGCACATTCCTGCATTGGCCAGAAATATGATTTATGTAAGCAAGATGAATGATGCAGGTGTAAAAACAGTGTTCGAGAAATATCCCTGTAAGATGGTTCAGGGAGCACTGGTATTAAGGCGGGGAGTTCGGATTGCAACTCTGTACAAGCTTCAAGGCAGCACTGTTATTGATGGGTGCAACAGTTATGTGGTTCCTGAAGGTGGAGTGGAAAGCCTAGCAGTCTCTAGAGAAAAGACCATGCTATGGCATCAAAGGCTTGGACATATTGGAGAGAAGGGCCTTTGGTTACTGCATGGAAATGGTATGGTAGAAGGTATGTCTAATAGCTCTTTGGATTTTGATTTATGTGAAAATTGTTTATATGGGAAGTAGAATTGGGTGAGTTCTCCTTCTAGTGCTAAGAGGGCGAACAAGATATTAGAGCTTGTGCACAGTGATGTGTTTGGACCTGTGTCGGTTCCATCATTGGGTAAGTTTGTGTACTATGTTTCATTCATAGATGACTTATCAAATAATAAATGGATATATTTCTTGAGGAAGAAATCTGAAGTCTTTGATAGATTTAAAGAATTTTAGGCTCTGGTGGAAAACGAGACAAAGAAGAAGATAAAGGTGCTGAGGAAAGATAATGGTGGGGAGTTCTGCAAGAAGGAATTTGAAGAGTTTTGTAAGAAGTATGGTATAGCATGGTAGAAGACTACTCCATACACACCTCAGCAAAACAGAGTTGTAGAAAGAATGAATAGAACGCTGATGAAAAAGGCAAGAAGCATTCTCAGTGGTACTAGGTTAGGACAAGAATTCTGGGCAGAGGTAGTGGAGACTACATGGTACTTGGTTAATAGATCACCTTCATCAGCGTCGGAGGATAAGACTCCACATGAGGTATGGATTGGTAAGAAACCCTCTCTTTCACATCTGAGGGTATTTGGATGTGATGCATATGTACATGTTCCAAAGGAGAAAAGGAGCAAGCTGGATAATAAATCTAAACTGTGCATCTTTATTGGGTATAAGGATGGTTTAAAGGGTTACAAGATTTGGAACCCAGAAACAAGGAAGGTTGTGTACAACCAAGATGTGGTGTTTAGAGAGGTGAAATATATTGTTAAACATGAAGTCCTACCAAAGGAACTTGAGAAGATATAGTTTGAGCTAAAGGAGGATGAATCAGACTCTACAACAGAAGAAGACTCAGAAGAGGAAGAGCCACAAACTCCAGCTGTTAGAAGATCAGTTCGGGAAAGAAGAAAACTAGAAAGGTATAGTCCATCTGCTTTCTATTCAAATTTTTATTTAACTATAACTGATGATGATCCTAGAACCTTCAGGGAGGCAGTAGATTCAGAGGATGGAAAACTCTGGAAGGAGGCCATGGTTGATGAAATGGCATCCTTACATAAAAATGAGGCATGGGATCTGGTGGAGTTAATGGCTGGAAGGAAGCCCATCATGAGAAAATGTGTGCTTAAGAAGAAGATGAATGTAGAAGGAAAGGTGGAGAAATACAAAGCTCGATCGGTTGCAAAAGGTTATTCCCAGGTGCCAGGAATTGATTTTGGTGATATCTTTTCTCCTGTTGCCAAAGTTACTTCTATTATAGTACTTTTATCTGTTGCTGTTGCATTTGATTTTGAGGTAGAACAGATGGATGTGAAGAAAAAATTTCTTCATGGGGATCTAGAAGAGGAGATCTTCATGAAATAACCTGAAGGCTTTATGGTGAAGGGGAAGAAAGAGCTAGTATGCAGGTTAAATAAGTCTTTGTATGGGTTAAAACAGTGACCAAGGATGTGGTATCAAAAATTTGATACCTATATATGGGGACTTGGCTTCACCAGAAGCAAGGAGGGTCATTGTGTTTATTTTAAATTAATTGGTGACCGTGTTATTTATTTGGTCTTGTATGTGGATGATATGTTTTTTATTGGAAATGACAAAGAAATTATCTAAGATTTGAAGACTCGACTGTTCTCCAAATTTGACATGAAGGATCTTGGTGCTACAAACTATATTTTGGGCATGGAAATTAAGAGAGATCAGGCAAAGAGGAAGCTCTGGTTAAACTAGAGGAAGTATGTCGAGGCTATATTGCAAAGGTTCAATATGCAGGATAGTAAACCGGTGAATGTTTTGATTCCTATAGGTACAAAGCTATCTGTTGAACAGTGTCCCAAGACACAAGAAGAAGAGGAGGATATGTCTCATGTTCCATATGCAAGTGCAGTGGGTAGACTGATGTATGCAATGGTCTGTACTGGACCAGACATTGCACATGCGGTGGGAGTATTGAGCAGGTTTATGTCAAACCCAGGGAAGGAGCATTAGACAACAGTGAAGCGGGTTTTCGGATATTTGCGTGGCACTAGTGATTATGGCTTGTGATACCAGGGAAGACCAGGATTGGAAAGAGTGTTGGACATTCATGGTTTTGTTGATGCAGACTGGGCTGGAGATCTGGACCAAAAAAGATCTACAAGTGAGTATGTGTTTGGCCTATTTGGAGGTGCAGTCAGTTGGATGAGTAAAAGACAGTCTATAGTGGCTCTTTCAACTACAGAGGCAGAATACATGGCAGCCACTCATGCAAGCAAGGAAGCAGTTTGGTTGCAGATATTTGTTCAAGTATGGGGTTGGTGCAGCAAGCTATAAGGATAGACTGTGATAGCCAAAGTGAAATTTTCTTGGCTAAGAACCCTGCTTATGATTCAAATACAAAGCACATTGATGTTCAATATCACTTTGTGAGATATATGGTTGAATCTAAAAGGGTGTTGCTGGTAAAGGTGGACAGTTTGAAGAATGTTGCAGATCAATTGACAAAGTCTGTGAGCACTCAGAAGTTCTCTTGGTTTAGAGAAACAATGGGTGTTGAAAATCCGAGTTAATGACTTAGCTCTTTTGTCGCCCCCTGCGGAAATAAAACAACAAGTGGGAGAATTTTTGGTTTGTTTTATATTCTTTCCACGACTATTCATGCGCATAGGCGGTGATAGCCCCCCCTGTCGGGGTCCAGGGTAGTGCCCCAGAAATTTTTTTTGGTCCTTATTTTTCGGTGGGAAGATCTGCCCATGGTTTTGTGCATGGGTTTGCACATGGTTTTGGGGTACAATGGTTTTCGTCCCCTGGTATTTTTTAGATCCGGTAAAGGGAACTACGGATATGTTATAATCCAGGGTTAATGGAATGGGGTTTATGTATGCTTTAACATGCATATATATGTGTTGTAACACTAAAAGGAATATAATGAAAAATCAAGCTGGTCATCCCGATTTGGAATCCAGGGGAATATCTCTGCTTTTATTTATTTTATGTTTTATGCTCTCGCTACTTTTTATTTTTTATCTTTAAGATTCGTTTGCAGATAATTTTTGTATAGCGTTAAAACCTAAAATTATGAATTGTTTTAGTAGAGAAAACTTTTATGGCATTCCACGTGTCATTGTTTCTTTTTAGGCTCTAGAATTGATAAATAAAATACTAGATCCCCTGCACTATCTGCCACATTTTACAGAATTCCAATCCGATACTCAAAGAGAGATTTATGATGCTTTTCCCAAGGTCACTTCTTTGAGATGAATTTCAGGAGCCTGCAAAAACATTGACTTCCACAGATCATATATCCAAAAATATTGTACACCTTGATCTAAAATTTTTACAGGAGCTTCCTTGGGATTTCAGCTTCACCTCATAAAAATTTCAGCTTCTGAACCTTCATAGAAAAAAAGTTAGAGCAAAAATTCCACGATGACATGTTTCAGATAGCGAAATCTCTACATAAGGAGGATATGAGGATCACAATTTATATAAATTCTTAGGTTGAGAGGGGCTTCAACAAGTGAAAGTGGGAGGGATTTTAGGAGCTTAAAAATTATTAATTATTGACTTTTCAATGACCCATGCCACAACCCCATGGGGTTTTAGCCCACTAAATTGGGTTACAAAATTCAAACATGAATATCTCCCAAACCATGAAGAATTACGTGGTGTGCCATATTTCAACAGAAACATCTCAACAAGTAGAAACCATAAAAAGAGTTCTTGACCAAGAATATATTAATTTGGTAGGTCAAAATTCCCATGCAATATAGGGGTAGCCCCTGGTGCTGCTTGGGTTGACATCAATGACAACCTCTGATCAACAGTCTCTAGTATTTTGACTTTTACGAGCCCAATTTTGACTGTCGTTACCTTTTTATTGAGGAGGCCAATTTCATACTCCTTTTACAGTTGGAAATATTTTCCATAGAACTTTCTGATTGAGTGGGTCTGATATGGTCTTTGAGATCATCTTCTACTCTAAAAATGGATTCAAACTCTATTGTGATTTTTACTTTAATCCATTTGTTACATGAAGATTAAGAGAAAAGAAGACGAGGGTACAACATCGGCTCCAACTTGGGATAATGTCTTGTTGGCAAGGCATTGACAACATTTAGACTAGTAGCCCTTTTTTGGGCATGGACTCAAAAATATATATCCAAAACTAATAATACAATAAACACTTTGGTATTTACAATGAATTACCAGTATTTACAATGGAAATGGATACCTCTCTTTAATACTGAGAGTAATGATTGAGGTATTTCCCATTGACAGACAACTCAAACACTTCACCATCAAGGATTTCTAGCAAGAATGTGTTGTTAGCTTTGGCTTTAGCTACCTTGAATGGCCCGAACCAGAAAGGATCGAATTTTCCATTCTTTCCTTTGTCTTCTCTCTTGGAATCCCATCTAAGAACAAGGTCACCTCGCTAGAAAATTCTATCCTTAGCCATTTTGTCGAACAATGCATTCATATTTTCCTAGTATTTGAGTAGATTCTAAGTCACTCGCTCTTTTTCCTCCCGCAATTAAACCAACGGGTTTATCCTCCTCTTCAATGGATTGGGCTCCTCCTCTGCATCCTGAATTAATTTAGCTAATATCATAGTCGATTGACTAGGGAAAAATTTATCAGCACCATCCATTTATGTATATGTCAAAATCCATTTATGTTTCCCACTATAAGGTGGGTGAATCTCTCATATAAAATCCAATTCCCACTTCCTAAAATTTTCTTCCACAAAAAATGGGATCAATGGAAATGGAGCTATCTTCTTCTTCTCTACAAAAATATGACATTCCCTACAACCTTTCACCAGCGTATAAACATCAGAAAATAAGATAGGCTAGCAGAAGCCAGCCTTTAGAATTTTATGAGTTGTAACCTTACAACTATAATGGCCTCCACAAGTATGGCCATGATATTCATTTATAATCTTATGAATTTCATCTTCTATTAAGCACAACAGCAATACACCAACAAAGTTCTTCTAATATAGCTTACCATACGTAATTACAAACTTTTGGGGTTTCGTTCTCATTGACCTATATTTTTATCTATCGAAACCAGCTGAGAAGCTAAGAAATAATAGATAATGGATACTACTTTTGTGAGCAATGGTATTTTTAAGAAATTATGTTATCTTGTTCACTATATTGGTTCTCCTTGCTTGCATAATTTGGTGTTGTAGTTTCGGCCAAAAATGTTTTCTCATCACTTAACAGTTTTCTTATGATAAGATCTTGGATAAACCCTGCACCTTTATCAGTTTAGTTTGCTTTATATCCATGTCATACTCCTTAATTTTGGCTATCCACTTGCCCATTTTTCCCTAACTATCTCCTTGTGTTGGAATGTCCTTCACAGTTGTACTAGGAACATAGGCAATGATTTTTTATTGTAAAAAATAGGTCCTAAAAACTTTCATGGCCTTAACAAAAGCATAGGCCTATTTTTCCAAGATATCATACTTCAATTCTAAATCCCTTAATACTTGGTTGAAAAATACCATTGATTGTTCTTGCTCTTCTTCATTATTTTGTAATAGGAAAGTTGCAATAGTGTTAGGGGGCGCAAGGGAAAAAACAATAAATGGCTTCTGGTAATTAGGGCTAGCTAAGACCGGAGCCTCTCCAAAGGCCTTCTTAATTATGTAAAAATATTATATTTCCTCCGCATTCCATTTGACCTCTCTATATGTTTTCAGCATGTTTGTAATCTCCTTCACAATCTCAGCATAATTGGGCACAAACCTCCTTAATAATTTTATCCTCCCTAAAAAGACATGTATCTCCTTTTTGTTTCTTAGTAAGGGGATGGTACTAATTGCTTCAAACATTTTTGGGTCAACTCTTACCCCTTCCCTTGAGACTATATGCCCCAAAATCTTGAGAATGAATTGAGATTTCTTTGGATTCAAGGATAAACCATAATTAACTAAATCATATATATATCCTTCTCCCAAACAATTTCTATGTCCATTGACCCTTGAAATGTAGCTCCAACATTCATGACACCAGAAGACATTTGGGAATACATGAATGTTTCCCAAGGAGTGGTGAAATTTTTCTTATTTTCATCTTCAGGGTGTACATCAACCTGGTTGTACCCAGAGAACCCATCAATCGTGCAAAATCTTGAGGACCCCGCCACCTTTTGCAAAATATAATCCATCTTGGGCAGGGGGTAATTATCCTTTAAGGAGGCCCTATTCAGATTCCTAAGATATATGCATAACCTTATTTCTCCATTATTCTTCATAACAAGGACTAGATTAGTCACCCCATCTGAATATCTCAAGGGTACTATTATTTTAGCTTGGAGCATTTTCCTGATTTCTTTCTCTATCAAAGGGAGAAGAAGGGGATTTATTTGCCTCAACTTTTGTTTTTTAGGTTTAATTTTAGACTTCAAAGGGATATTATGTTGAATGCTATTGATATCATAAGTCTTCAATTCATCATAATAAAAAACAAAAATATCAGCATACATTCTAAATAGGTTGAGGTACTTCTGCTTATATCCCTTTGGGATCCCCTTGGCCAACTTAAGTTTGGGTTGTTGCTTTGTGCCACTATTTTAGTCCTTGGTATCCTCTTTGGATTCCTTCTTGGTTGTTCTGAAAACCACATTTTTAACATCAAATAACATTTCCAATGGAACCTGGCCCTTTGGGGTTATGTTTCCCTTCAACTGCAGACTTTTTTGCCCGACTGCAGATTCCTCCCAAGGCACTTGTCATTCAACTACTTCAATTTCCCCAATATATTTGTCCTATTGGTCTATCGCAACATTACAAAATTCTCCAATCACCTCCATGAACCTTTTAATCTTATCTTCATATTCAAACACTTGCCAATATCTCACATTGTCAAGCAATGAGGCTTTGTGCCTAAATTCCACTTCATACCTTAGCAAGGGATTTTGTTCGAGTTTGAAAGTGCTAGATGTTGTCACCAAGGAATATTTAATTCTATTTTTATCCCTAGGAAGAAATTGAATATTAATGCCAAATGAAATTCTCAACCAGATCCCACACTTTGCTTCTATAATACTTCAGCATGGGATGCTTTGTTTGGCATTGATTCTTAATCTTCTTCAAAATTAGCTCAGAATCTAAAACAACTATCAAACATTCAATTTTAAAATCTCTATAATATTGTAGGCCCAACATTAATACTTCATACTCAGCAATGTTATTTGTAGTGTCAAATTCCAACTTATATGAAAGAGGAATGAGGTTACCTTCATGACACTAGTACATTTGGCGAAAATTCTGACACTTGGTTCTGACACTTTTGACCAAATGTCGGAAATTTCCCCAAAATTTTTCAACTTTTTCAAATCCCGCCCGAAACTGTCGCTATACTGACGTTTAAAGACAAGTGTTACAATACTGACACTTAGACTAACTGTCGCAATTGCGACTTTTGGAGGAATACGTCGGAATTGCGACAGTTTCAGCAATAGCGTAGGAATTGCGACGGCATAGAGGAAAGTGTCGCTATTGCGACATTTAAGGATATCATCGCTATTGTGACAGTTCAGGAGAAGGTGTCGCTATTGTGACAGTCTCGACAGAAACGTCGCTATTGTGACGTTTTGGGCTAAGTGTCGCTCTTGTGACGGTTTGAGGATATCTTCGCTATTGCGACAGTTCAAGCAAAGGTGTCGCTATTGCGACAGTTTCGGCAGAAACGTCGCTATTGCGACGGTGTGGGCTACGTGTCGATTCTAATTCACTCTCTAACTAACTTTAGACATAATTCAACAATGATTTGATATTATTTGAATTAATTAGGGTCAGTTCAACATTATTGCTATAACATTTTTATGTGAGGTTGCAGGCCATGAAAATTCGACCATGTTAAGGATAATTTTTTTGAACATCTAGTCCAAGCATCAGATCTTTGTTCGTTATATTTTCAAAGATATGCTTTAAGGAAGTTAGGGTTTATGTATGCTCTAGAATTCTTTCTCAAATCATGGTCAGCTTGGTATTTTGACTATCTTCTCGTCTGGAAATTTTTAAGCTATGAAATCTTCATACATGGCCTGTTTGCCGTTTACTACCTTGTGTCTCCAGGTGGCCGGGCACGCCGTGTCGCGCCGTGTGACGCGGCATGACCAAGGGCGCCCGAGTCGGTCTGTTTTGTGCAAGGGCACCCGTGTCATATTTGCTAACTTCTGACCGCCTGGGTGCCTTAATGTGAATGTTCAAGTGGCCCGTTTTCCGTTTGCTACCTTGTGTCTCCGGGTGGTTGGGCGCACCGTGTCGTGTCTTGTGACGTCGCACGACCAAGGGCGCCCGGGTCGGGTCGTTTCGTGCGAGGGCGCCTGTGTCAGATTTGCTAACTTATGACCGCCCGGGTGCCTTAATGTGCAAATTCAGGTAGCCCGTTTTATGTTTGCTACCTTGTGTATCCAGGCAGTCGGGCGCACCGTGTGATGTCGCACGACCAAGGGCGCCCGGGTCGGGCCGTTTCGTGTGAGGGCGCCCATGTCAGATTTGCTAACTTGTGACCGCTCAAGTATCTTAATTTTCATGTTCATGTGGCTCGTTTGCCATTTTCTACCTTGTTCCTTCGAGCGGCCGAGCGCGCCGTGTCACGGCGTGTGACGCCTCACGACCAAGGGCGCCTGGGTCGCGTCGTTTCATGCGAGGGCGCTCGTGCCAGATTTGCTAACTTTTGACCTCCTGGGTGCCAGCTTGTGCACGTTCGAGCAGACCATTTTCCGTCTTCTACCATGTGCCTTCGTGTGGCCGGGCGCACCATGTCGCGCAGTGTGACGCCACACGACCAAGGGCGCCTTGGTCGAGCCATTTCGTGCGAGGGCACCTGTGTCACATTTGCTAACTTGTGACCACCCGGGTGCCAGCTTTTGCACGTATGGGTGGCTCATTTACCGTTTGCTACCTTGTGCCTCCGTGCAACCGGGCGCACCATGTTGCGTCGTGTGACGCTGCACGACCAAGGGCCCCTGGGTCTGGTCGTTTTGTGCGAGGGCGCCCGTGTCACATTTGCTAACTTGTGACCGCCCAGGTGCCAGCTTGTGCACGTCTGGGCGGCCCATTTTCCTTTTGCTACCTTATGTCTCCGTGCAGCCGGGCACGCCATGTCACGCCGTGTGATGTCGCACGACCAAGGGCACCTGGGTCGGGCCGTTTCATGCGATGGCACCCGTGTCACATTTGCTAACTTGTGACCGCCTGGGTGCCAGCTTGTGCATGTTCATGCGGCCCATTTACCGTTTTCTACCTTGTGCCTCCGTACGGCCGGGCACACCCTATCGCGCTGTGTGACGTCGCACGACCAAGGGCGCTCGAGTCTGGCCGTTTCATGCAAGGGCATTCGTGTCACATTTGCTAACTTGTGACCGCCCGAGTGCTAGCTTGTGCACGTTCGGGTGAACCATTTGCCATTTTCTACCTTGTGCCTCCGTACGGCCGGGCGCACCGTGTCGCGTCATGTGACGTTGAACGACCAAGGGCGCTCAGGTCTGGCCATTTCATGCGAGGGCACCCGTGTCAGATTTGTTAACTTGTGACCACCCAGGTGCCTTGTGCACGTTTGGGTGGCTCGTTTGCCGTTTTCTACCTTGTTCCTTTGGGCGGCCGGGTGCGCCATGTGGCTCCTTGTGACGCCGCACGACCAAGGGCCCCTGGGTCGAGCCATTACGTGCAAGGGCGCCTGTGTCATATTTTCTAACTTGTGACCACTTGGGTGCCAGCTTGTGCATGTTCGGGCAACCTGTTTGTCATTTTCTACCTTGTGCCTCCGTGCGGGCGGGCGCGCCGTGTCGCGCCGTGTGACGCCGCACGACCAAGAGCGCCTGGGTCAGGTCATTTCGTGCGAGGGCACCCATGTCACATTTGCTAACTTGTGACCACCCGGGTGCCAGCTTGTGCACGTTCAGGCGAACCATTTACTGTTTGCTACCTTGTGCCTCCATGCGGGCGGACACACCGTGTCGCGCCGTGTGACGCTGCACGACCAAGGGTGCCCGGGTCTGGCTGTTTCGTGCGAGGGCACCCATGTCGCATTTGCTAAATTGTGACCGCCCGGATTCCAACTTGTGCATGTTCGGGCAGCCTGTTTACCATTTGCTATCTTGTGCCTCCGTGCGGCCAGGTGCGTCGTGTGACGCCGCACGACCAAGCGCGCCCAAGTCTGGTCATTTTGTGCGAGGGCGCCCGTGTCACATTTTCTAACTTGTGATCGCCCGAGTGCTAGCTTGTGCATGTTCGGGCGACCCATTTTCCATTTTCTACCTTGTGCCTCCATGTGGCCGGGCATGCCGTGTCGCGTCGTGTGACGCCGCACGACCAAGGGTGCCTGGGTCTGGCCATGTCATGCGAGGGGGCCCATGTCAAATTTGCTAACTTGTGACCACCCGGGTGCCTTGTGCACGTTCGGGTGGCCCATTTTCTGTTTGCTACCTTGTTCCTCCGAGCGGTCGGGGGCACCGTGTCGCGCCTTGTGACACTGCACGACCAAGGGCGCCCGGGTTAGGCCATTATGTGCGAGGGTGCCTACGTCAGATTTGCTAACTTGTGACCGCTTGAGTGTCTTAATTTGCACGTTCAAGTGGCCCGTTTGTCGTTTTCTACCTTGTTCCTTCAGGCGGCCAGGCGCGCCGTGTCACGACATGTGACACCTCACGACTAAGGGCGCCTGGGTCGGGTCATTATGTGTGAGGGCACCCATGTCATATTTGCTAATTTGTGACCACTTGAATGTCTTAATTTGCACGTTCGGGCGGCCCGTTTGCCGTTTTCTACCTTGTTCCTCCGGGCGGCCGGGCACACCATGTCGCAGAATGTGACGCCTCATGACCAAGGGTGCCTAGGTCAGGCCGTTTCATGCGAGGGCAGCCGTGTCAAATTTGCTAACTTGTGACCGATCGGGTTCCTTAATGTGCACGTTCAAGTGGCCCGTTTTCCGTTTGCTACCTTGTGTCTCCGGGCGGCCCGGCGCGTCGTGTCGTGCCGTGTGACGTCGCATGACCAAGGGCGCCCGGGTTAGGCCGTTTCGTGTGAGGGCGCCTGTGTCATATTTTATAACTTATGACCACCCAGGTGCCTTAATGTGCACATTCAGGCAGCCCGTTTTCCGTTTACTAACTTGTGCCTCCGGGCAGCCGGGCGCGCCGTGTGATGTCACACGACCAAGGGCGCTCGGGTCGGGCCGTTCCGTGCGAGGGTGCCCGTGTCAAATTTGCTAACTTGTGACCGCCCGGGTGCCAGCTTGTGCATGTTTGAGTGGCCTGTTTGCCATTTTCTACCTTGTGCCTTCATGTGATCGGGCGCGCCATGTCGCGCCTTGTGACGCCACACGACAAAGGGCACCTGGGTCCGGCTGTTTCATGCGAGGGCACCCGTGTCACATTTGCTGACTTGTGACCACCTAGGTACCAGCTTGTGCATGTTTGGGCAGCTTGTTTACCATTTTCTACCTTGTGCCTCCGTGCAGCCGGGCGCGCTGTGTCGCGCTGTGTGACGCCGCATGACCAAGGGCGCCCAAGTCTGGCCATTTCGTGCGAGGGCGTTCTTGTCACATTTTCTAACTTGTGACTGCCTAGGTGCCAGCTTGTGCATGTTCGGGTGGCCCATTTTCCGTTTTCTACCTTCTGCCCCCGTGCGGCTAAGCGCGCCGCGTCGCGCCGTGTGACGCTACACAACCAAGGGCGCCTGGATTGGGCCGTTTCGTGCGAGGGCACCTGTGTCACATTTGCTAACTTGTGACCGCCCGGGTGCCAGCTTGTGCACGTTTGGGCGGCCCGTTTACCGTTTTCTACCTTGTGCCTCCGTGCGGCCAGGCACGCCATGTCACGTCGTGTGACGCTACATGACTAAGGGCGCCAGGGTCTGGCCGTTTCGTGCGAGGGCGCCTGTGTCACATTTGCTAACTTGTGACCGCTCGGGTTCCAGCTTGTGCACATTCAGGCGGCCCATTTTCCATTTGCTACCTTCTGCCTCCGTGCAGCTGGTTGCACCGTGTAGCACCGTGTGACGTCGCACGACCAAGGGCGCCTGGGTCTGGCCGTTTCGTGCAAGGGCGTCGTGTCAGATTTGCTAACTTGTGACTGCTCGGGTGCCTTGTGCATGTTCAGGAAACCCGTTTTCCATTTGCTACCTTGTTCCTCTGGGCAGCCGAGTGCACCGTGTCGCGCCTTGTGACGCCGCGCGACCAAGGGCGTCTGGGTCGGGCCATTATGTGCGAGGGCGCCCGTGTTAGATTTGCTAACTTGTGACCACTCAAGTGCCATCTTGTGCATGTTCAGGCGGCCCGTTTGCCATTTTATACCTTGTGCCTCCGTGCGGTCAGGCGCGTTGTGTCACGTCGTGTGACGCCGCACGACCAAGGGCGCCTGGGTCAAGCCATTTCATGCGAGGGCACCCGTGTCACATTTGCTAACTTGTGAATGCCTGGGTGCCAGCTTGTGCATGTTCAGGAAGCTCGTTTACCGTTTGCTACCTTGTGCCTTCGTGCAGGTGGGCATGCCATGTCTCGCCGTGTGACGCCGCACGACCAAGGGCGCCCAAGTCTGGCTGTTTCGTGCGAGGGCCCCCGTGTCACATTTGCTAACTTGTGACTGCCCGGGTGCCAGCTTGTGCACGTTTGCGTGGCCCATTTACTTTTTTCTACCTTGTGCCTCCGTGCGATTGGGCGCGTCGTGTAGCATCATGTGACGCCGCACGACCAAGCGCGCCCGGGTCTGGTTGTTTCATGCGAGGGCGCTTGTGTCACATTTGCTAACTTGTGACCACCCGGGTGCTAGCTTGTGCACGTTCAGGCGGCCCGTTTGCTATTTGCTACCTTATGCCTCCGTGTGGCCGGGCGCACCGTGTCATGTCGTGTGATGCCACATGACCAAGGGCGCTCTGGTCTAGTTGTTTCGTGCGAGGGCACCCATGTCACATTTGCTAACTTGTGACCACCTGGGTGCCAGCTTGTGCATGTTCGGGTGGCCTGTTTATCATTTGCTACCTTGTGCCTCCGTGCAGCCGGGTGCGCCGTGTCGCGCCGTGTGACGCCGCACAACCAAGCGCGCTCGGGTCTAGCCGTTTCTTGCGAGGGCGCCCGTGTCATATTTGCTAACTTGTGACCACCTGGGTGCCAGCTTGTGCATGTTCAGGTGGCCCGTTTGCTATTTTCTACCTTGTGCCTCCATGCGGCCGGGCAGGCCATGTCGTATCGTGTGACGTTGCACGACCAAGGGCGCCCGGGTTTGGTCGTTTCATGCGAGGGCACCCATGTCACATTTTCTAACTTGTGACCGCCTAGGTGCCTTGTGCACATTTAGGCGGCCCATTTACTGTTTTCTACCTTGTTCCTTCGGGCGGCCGAGCGCACTGTGTCGCGCCTTGTGACACCGCACGACCAAGGGCGCCCGGGTCGGGTCGTTACGTGTGAGGGCGCCTGTGTCAAATTTGCTAAATTGTGAGCGCCTGAGTGTCTTAATTTGCACGTTCGGGCAGCCCGTTTGTCGTTTGCTACCTTGTTCCTCCGGGCAGCCGGGCGTGTCGTGTCGCAGCATGTGACGCCTCACGACTAAAGGCACCTGGGTCGAGCCGTTACGTGCGAGGGCGCCCGTGTCAGATTTGCTAACTAGTGACCGCTTGAGTGTCTTAATTTGCACGTTCGGGCGGCCCATTTGCCATTTTCTAGCTTGTTCCTCCAGGCGGCCAGGCGCACCGTGTTGCGACGTGTGACGCCTCACGACCAAGGGCACCTAGGTCAGGCCGTTTCATGAGATGGTGCTCATGTCAGATTTTCTAACTTGTGACTGCCCAAGTGCTAGCTTGTGCACATCTGAGCGGCGAGTTTTCCGTTTGTTACCTTGTGCCTCCGTGCGGTCGAGCGCGTCGTGTCGTGCCATGTGACGCCACACGACCAAGGGCGCCTGGGTCGGGTCGTTTCGTGCGAGGGCACTCATGTCACATTTGCGAACTTATGACTGCCCGGGTGTCAGCTTGTGCACGTTCGGACAGCCCGTTTACCATTTGCTACTTTGTGCCTCCGTGCGGCCAGGTGCGCCATGTCGCGCGCCGCACTACCAAGGGCACTCGGGTCTTGCCGTTTCATGCGAGGGCGCCCGTGTCACATTTGCTAACTTGTGACTGCTTGGGTGCCAGCTTGTGCATGTTCAGGCGGCCCGTTTTCCATTTGCTACCTTGTGCCTCCGTGCGACCGGGCGCGCCATGTCGCGCCGTGTGACGCCGCACGACCAAGGGTGCCCGTGTCAGATTTGCTAACTTGTGACCGCCCAGGTGCCTTGTTCACATTCGCATGGCCTGTTTTCCATTTTCTACCTTGTTCCTCCAGGCGGCTGGGCACGCCATGTCGCGCCTTGTGACGCCGCACGACCAAGGGCGCCCGGGTCAGGCCGTTACGTGCGAGGGCACCCGTGTCAGATTTTCTAACTTGTGACCACCCGGGTACTAGCTTGTGCATGTTCGGGTGGCCCATTTTCCATTTTCTACCTTGTGCCTCCGTGCGTCCAGGTGTGCCGTGTCGCGTCGTGTGATGCCGCACAACCAAGGGCGCCCAGGTCGGGTCGTTACATGCCAGGGCTTGCTAACTTGTGACCGCTTGAGTGTCTTAATTTGCACGTTCAGGCAACCCGTTTTCCATTTGATACCTTGTTCCTTTGGGCGGTCGGGCACGCTGTGTCGCAGCGTGTGACGCCTCACGACCAAGGGCGCCTGGGTTGGGCCGTTTCGTGCGAGGGCGCTCGTGTTAGATTTTCTAACTTGTGACCACCCGAGTGCTAGCGTTTATTGTAAAGCTCCACAGGAAAAGGGTCAAATACAAGAGCGAGATGGAGAAGCAATATGTCCCATAGGCTATTTTTAGCCTTGTGGACGTTAAAAATACTTTCTTTCTTTCTTTATTTCCACTTAATAATTCTCGATAATTAAACTAAAATTGTGAAAGTCCTTCCAAAATAGACATCTCTATCAATTTATGCTTTATCATTATATTTTATTTTTTTAATTCATTATTTTATTATATTAGTGATGATAATATTTATATATATTTAAAATTGTATTATCACATTATCATTTACATTATACACACACACACACACACACACACACACACATATATATATCCATCCGAAAAAACAATTGAAAATGGTATAATAGCCATTATCATTTTATTCTCACTTTACTTGTTTTTGTACTTTCTTTTAGTTAGCAAATTTGGTTTGATTTTTTTTATTTTTATTTAAAGGGTATACCTTATGCTCTGTCACTCACCTAATTCATCTAATTCCATTTAAATTTATGCTTATTTTATTTGATTCTTGAATCAAGGCTTTAAAAAATCCATGTCACTTATGGTTTTAGTTATATATAATTACATTTAAATTCATGTCTATTTTATTTGATTCTTTGATCAAGGCTCTAAAATCCATACTAACTATATTTATTTTTATTTGTTGAACTAGTGTCTATTCTGTATGATTGTAATTTACTTATTATAGAATGTATTGTTGTATATATATTTCATGTGAGATAAAGGTTTATTTGTATTTATCATAATAAATAAATTAACTAATATACATACTTTTATGAGGATTTTACATGTCTGTTACTCTTTAACTCATTTTACTCCATGAATATGTTTGGAAATGAAATTTCACAGGATTAGGTTTTCCAACCAATTTATCATCAATATTTGCATGATTTATATTCTATGAGGCGATGTTATAGGTAAATCCATGAATATCTCCTAACTTTTGCCAACTTGTTGTATTAAATGAAATGTATTGATTAATTTCTGCTATATGTTGCTATTAATGTATAATGAATTATTTCTATTTTCGAAGAATATATATATCCTTTTTTCAGTAGACGAAAATGAGTGATAAAATGTTGTTCCACTACATGTGTGTGCTAGAGTGAATAATTTCATAGTTCAACTTAATGGTTCATTATATAATCATGTGACCATCACCAATGATATATCTTAAAAAGTAACTAAAAAGCCATGTGCACAAAATTGATGTATACTCTAGAGAGTGGTTCTCATATCACTATGTAAATTGTTGTATGCTACTTCAACAAAATTATAAGATAAATTGTAATACACATCATATATGCACCATAACAATTGCCATACAACTAATTTGTTTTAGGATACATGTGGCATTCTAGGGGTAAATTCCATATGATGTGTATATCAATCTATTAGGTTTTGGTAAGTTGTGAGTATCTAAGAAATGATAAGGAATATCCATACATCATGATCTTGTAATGTGATTATAAATTGTGTCTATAATTTCCATAAAATGTATAAATGATTTGCTTAAAAAAAATAAACACAATCAACCCTAAAAAATGCTCATGATGTGGAATGTCATTGGTGAAACCAAAATTATGGTCACATGTCCCATTTGTATGGTAATGGTGATCATATATATGTTGTAGCGACACTTGATGAGTAATTAAATAAATCTCGGAGTGTGACTCATTGTGCCATATTTTTTTAAAGCATGATTTGTTTTCCTAGTTTTTACTAATTAAAATAATATGTTTGATTCATTTAAAAGATAAAGAGTTTGATGCTGTTAAATGAGCTCCTAATCAATATAAGATCATCTCCAGATTTCACCAAATATACTAAACAACAGGGTTTGATATATGAACTGACAAGATTTGTTATGTTCAACAAAACTTATTATCCATAATTCTATAAATTTTTCATTACAACTTATTCATTTTTGATACATAAGAAATAATTTAAATGCTATATTGTTTTTTACCAATAATAATATATGTAATTCAATACAGGATAGATCTATTAAATATAACTACACATTAGTGCCCTGGTGAATTTTTTGCATAATTTTCTATTTGTTGTAATTTTGTTGCCTGGATTTGTTATAGATTTCAAATAATACAATTATCTACTAGTTGTTCTTTATAAAGAATAAGTACAATAAGTAGTCACCTAAAAGTGAGGCATGTGAAAATATTGGTAACATGAGTAACCTGGTAAGCTGTAAATGAAAAGTGAATAAGATTAAAAGTTTTAAATGATGATGATGATTAACATCCACTATGTCCAATATGGTCTATCGAACACTTGCTTCTCTCACAACCTCTCCTCAGACATCGTGAGTCCCCTCCAACAAGAAGACAAAAAAATAGAAAAAGTATCTTTGTCTATTTCCCATCTACCACTCATTTTTGTAGTTGGTAACTACCTCCACCTCACCAACAGGTGGCAGGTAATTTCTAGCTCATTAATGGGCCTTATTTTCCCACTCCTAAAGGAAACATCCTATCTTTTATGGAAATATACTAATATCGAAGGAATGTACCATATATCTAGTGGATGTCACACCAAACCAATCTATATCTAAACCCACGCGCCCTTTTTACAAAAATTCTTACAGAATCGATTTCATTTTCTCTGCAACGACGCTGAGAGTTCGACCTAATCGATTTCATTATCTCTGCAACGGTGGTGCTGAGAGTTTGACTGTTTGTTCGACCGGTCAGTTGTTTGTTGGTTCGATGGTTTAGTAGGTTCAGGGGTTTAGCAAGGGACTCGTTGGTTCGACCACGAAAATGGTAAGCATACACCAATCCTTTAGCTATAATGTCCTGAATGTTATAAAAATTTGAAATTTCTTCGTAATATGAATGGAGGATTTCAATACCTGGGCTTTATATTGAAACCAAATGGTTACAAAATCTGTGATTGGGGTTGGCTCATTTATAATTATTACCCATTTATAGTAGAGCACAAAAACACTAAATATGGCCTGAGCAGATCCTTTACAACAGGCAATGGAATTGCAACTGCTTCATCAATAACCAATAGCTCCACTTGAGAAAGCTTTTCATAATCTTGGGGGATGGATATACTGCAGAGCAAACAATTTTAGTTATCATTCGTGCTCCAATATATTAATATAATTTTTACATTGAACTGAAGAAAGGGAAACAAGAAAATGCTAGCCATCATACAATGCTTTGACATAAGAGTTTTGAGTGACATACTTGAAAAAGAACTCATCCACTGATATTTATAATCATTTTAGTTATTCAAGTTAAACACAATGTCAAGAATCAAGATTCAATACCCTCTATTATCTTCATCACCCAATACAAGATTTAAATTTTCCCCAAAGAAACACTTATTAATTTGGCAGCCATTATTTCTCCCTGCTTTAAAAACCCTACATTTAAATGAAAACAAGCATTGCATTTCAACTACAAAAATCTATTAGTGTTCAAATGTACATGTGTGCATCACTTGTGTGGGGTATTCCTTTTCCACTTTCAGATTATCCAAGAATGTGTGCAGTATAGTTCATATTTTTTGTGATTTAGATTATCTTGAAAAAGGAAAGGTAAATTATTTCCCATGGAAAAAGAAGGTTTTCCCTTTTTACTATTGGAAATGGTACAACAAAGTTCCATTTCTACCGAAACTCCTATGAAACAGGAACCAAATAAAGGCCATGTCCTCAATGGACATCATTTGGCTTTGAAAATGGCCATTGCACCGTGTTGTTTCTTATATTACATCACGATAGTTTCTTAGGTCATTTCTTGTTTCTTGAGATGAAAAACAACCAAAGAAATTGTGAAGATCCTTTCGAGAAATAAATGACCATTTCTCAATCATATCTCAACTATTTTTTATTTTATTCAGTGGTTGCTTACTTTGAGAGAAATTTGACACTTTTATAAGGAATATAACATTAAAACACAAAATGGGAAGGAATTGATGAGGTAGATGACCTTTAGTTGTTGTCAATTAAGAATTGATAATACACGATGCATGTTCCGTACTACAAACTAGATTCCTTCCTGGAGTTAGGACACAGAGTATTGAATCAAATTTGTAGTTTCTAACTTCTTGTATTGGTTCATCAATCTTGAAATTCAGACATTGCATGTCTTCATTTCTTCATGTTTGAATAATTTGCATTATATCGTACAATAGGAAATTAGGAATTATGATTATTATTACTTTATGGATATGTTAAGTTACTTTTAAGTTTGCATGGTTTAGTGTGAAATTATTCTTGTGTGCCCCTAGGCCCAGGTGAAGGAATGCCAAGGACTAAGAACCATAGTTTTTAAATGGTATTGTTTCTTATACCCAAAAACCCCTCAACATCACTTCTTATTAGTTCTTAACAATAGTGTTGTAAACAATTTGAGAATTGATATAGAAAAATCTCACACTTCTCAAGATAAAGTCCTAAAGCTAAAGTGTGATACCATGTGTAATTCAATAGCCCCATTGTCACCTCACCAACCTCTTTTCACTTCAAGCTAGCTCTCCTCCAACTCAAGGGGGGTTCTCCCTAGTAGATGTTAGGGATCTAATGGCCCAACCAAACCAAGTCAAGAGCCCCCTAACTCTCTATGTTTACTACTATCAATCAAAATATTGAACAATAAGGTCAAACATGCATCCTGAAGATAAAATTGCTAGGGTATTTTTGGGTAATTTCAAAGGGAAAGTCCCCAAACACATATAATCAAGGAATTATAATGTGATTTCAAACATTAAATATCAACAAAATCGTTTAAAGGATATTGAAAGGAAAAAGGTGATGGAAGATAGAAAGTGCCTTACTTAAATGCTCTAAGGATTTTCAATAGTTGCTCCAAAAGCTTCACTTCAAGGCCCTTCAAGATTGTCTCCAACAATGCTATACCATCAGCTTCAACAATGTTGCTCCAAAAATGTCCTCAAGGTCTTCACAACAAGTTTACTAGAAGTTGCTCCAACAATATATTCAATAAGGTCTTCAACAAGGGTTACTTGCTCCTTTGTTTTAGCAATCCTTTAATAATGTTTTTATCCACAGATTAGCAATAATGCAAGGAATATATTTAATAAATATGAGTTGAAGTCTGCTTCAAGAAGAACCAAACTCTATTTTCAACCAAGCCCAATGTCTTCTTCCAAATAAGATCTTCTTCTTGTTGAAGGTAAGGCTACTAAAAAAAATAGATCTATTAAGAGGATCTCCAAACAGTGCACAAATCCAAACTCCTTGACGCAATGTATGCAACAACTAGCCCAAAATATGTAACAATTTGAGGTTTGAGGTCTGCAAATAAAAGAGCTCAATAAGAGACCAAATTTCCTGCTCAAATACTTCTTCAAGACCATCTTCCTGTTGTGACGGAGATCCGCTATTTTTCCAGAGATAACTTTTATAATTTTTCTGAACTACCCCAAAATTGAGCTTAGCCTAAGGTCTGCAATTTTGGTATGAAGTCTCAAGATCTGCAACAACAAATTTATAGGTCTTCAAGATAAGAAGTTTAAAAATTTCCAGCTGATTCGAGTCTGCAATTATGAAAAATCCTAAAATTTGTACTAGATTCAAAGTATAACATACAATATTACCTTAATAATTCTCATATAACATACAATATTTTAACATAAAATGTATTAAATGTTACGACAATACTCATGAAATAATTACTTCATAGATTTTATAGATGAGAACAGCATGGAACCTTCTGCTCCTTTTCCTGTACTGTCATCTTGTACTTCAGAACTTATGCCTTACATTTTGGTCTTCATCATCCTTGTAATTCAGCCTGTAAGCTTTAGTTTCTCTAAAACTGGTAGGGTGTTTCTATGGTAATTATACCTTGCTCTTTGTGACCAGACTCCTAAAAATAGTGTTCTCATTGCTCAAGGTGTGCTTTGGTAGCAAGAATCTAAAGAGGCATGGAATAGGTAGTGTATATCTTTAGCCACCAAACTATTTTTTCCAATAGTAAAGCTTCCTTAGGCCTTGCCATCATCTTACACAGAGGTGGTCTTGTGCTCCATAATGAGAGCCTATTAATGTGAGTTCTATTGGATTATATACACATTTCAATCTGATACTTCACAGCTTAACAAAATACTAAATACTTCAACCATCCACATTCAACAGCTAACTCAACATTTTGTGGCCTACAGGTAGATAACCTCAATTATGATCAATAGAACTTATGCCTTACATTTTGGTCTTCATCATCCTTGTAATTCAGCCTGTAAGCTTTGGTTTCTCTAAAACTGGTAGGGTGTTTCTATGGTAATTATACCTTTCTCCTTGTGACCAGACTCTTAAAAATAGTGTTCTAATTGCTCAAGGTGTGCTTTGTTAGCACAAATCTAAAGAGGCATGGAATAGGCAGTGTATATCTTTAGCTACCAGACTATTTTTTCCAATAGTAAAGCTTCCTTAGGCCTTGCCATCATCTTACACAGAGGTGGTCTTGTGCTCCATAATGAGAGCCTATTAATGTGAGCTATGTTGGAGTATATACACATTTCAATCTGATACTTCGCAGCTTAACAAAATACTAAATACTTCAGCCATCCACATTCAACAGCTAACTCAACATTAAGTGGCCTACAGGTAGATAACCTCAATTATGATCAATAGAAAGTTTAGTGACATCAACAAGTGTCACAGTTGTTATTGTTGAGCTTATCTATAGTACAGATACTTAGTAAATCCCTATGAAAATGACCATCATGGTAATAACATACAATATTTTAACATAAAATGTATTAAATGTTACGACAGTACTCATGCAATAATTACTTCATATATTTTATAGACGAGAAGAGCATGGAACCTTCTACTCCTTGTCCTGTATTATCATCTTGTACTTCATAACTTATGCCTTACATTTTGGTCTTCATCATCCTTGTCTCTCATTTTGTCTCTCACAACAAGTACCTATATGCAATCATGTCACTCCTTGGTCCATCACATTGTTCCACATAAAATGAGCTTGCCCATTCCCATCATGCACTGGTCCATATAACTTGCCTTGTCAACCCATGTGCTGATTCATTTCACCCACTTAAATTATCAAGATAACATGCATGCCAACTTGTTTTACCCACTTAACTTATCAAGCTAACCCATGTGTCTTCTCAACACACATTGCACCAAACTATGTCATGTCATCTTATGCTATGCTAACTCCTTGGTCACACGCTTACCTCTGACACCATTTACCATCATGATGCCATGTTAAGTCACTATCCAAAAATCCACTTAAACTTTCTTGCACCAAAATTTAGCCTTCCAATCATGCATAACATGCTTGATACATTTTAGTGTGAATCCCCTTGGCACTTTTGCATGCCCAAGGAAATCTAGCCCACCCACTATATATCCAACGCACCTCTGGTTCATGCATAACACATTGCATTCATGCAAATAGCTACTTCGTGAAATCGTGCAAGAGCAGACACCTAGACCATGACCTTCAAGGTCTGACACATCCTATTGAGATGAAAAAAATGGAAAGTCTACCCATGACATGGTCAACATGTCAAATTTGAAAAGGATTTTGTCAAAATGCTTGTGTTGTGAAAATGGAGAGTATATTTTATGAATTTCAAAGTTTCAATTAATTTAAATTGTTTGGATGTGATAGGCTAGAATCACTACAAGGAAAAGAACCTCTAGCAGATGTTTTTGAGGAACCCCTTATAAAAATACCCCATACATCTGTTTCTAGTGTAGGTTACTAGAGGAGGTTGGCGGGTGGATGGTTTTGCGGATAACTACACATCTATGGTTGTATCTTGTGTTCATTTCCACTGTTTGTATGGTACTGATGAAACTAGTAGAAAGTCTACTTTAGAGGTCAGATCACTGCTATAGCAGAATGTGATTATGTTGTTGCTTTTCTAGTGTTTTGTTTCAATTTTTTTGTGATTTATACACAATAGACTCAATAATACTGAAATTATGAAGCTGATTTGTTTCGATAATTAATATACCTTTTGAGATTTTAAAATTTCACTACAAATAACCCAGTTTAGTCTCATTGTCAACTCGTCTCTTGTTTGGGTGCCTTAATGTGCAATGACATGTTTCCAGGACTGAATTCAATGCAAGGCATATTTGAAACTCTAACTCTGTCTTCCGGTGTCTTATTAGAAATTATTTTAGTTTTCATTTTTTGTTTTCAAGTTAGATATTGTTTTCAAGTTTTTACATTTATAATTTTATTGCAATGTGGCAGACTGATCAGAGCAGTGCAGGAACAACCCCGAGACGAGATGATCGCGGAAAGAGGCCAGCGGAAGAACATGTAAAGTGCCAGCATTGCTCTATCTTCAGGTATTTTAGTTATTTACATAATTGAAATAATATTAATTTTTTTCAAATATGCAGACACCTAGCCATGGTACGCTTGATGATTCCCTCTATGAGGAAGAGCTTTCTTCATCCCTATCTCCAGTGCTCTTGTTGCGAAAAAAGGCACGAAATGCAAGGTCGGAATTTGATACTTTGATAGACACGCCTCAAACACCTGAAATAGAAGAGAGGATAAAACAACTTATGACCCAGCTAGAAACATATCAGGTAATAATAAAAAGTCAAAAGGATATTTTTTTTGTTCTACATGAGATGAATTGTGATAGTTTGATTTTTAATTTTTACATTGACTAAACTAACAAAAAGTTCTTTTGTATGTAGCGTTTTCTGGCACTTGCTGAACCCGGTGTTGGTGGTAGTGGGACACAGGGCAAGAGATTGCCCAGCAACCATCTCGTACACCTTCTACTCCTTTAGGTGCCAGCCAAGAAACACACCCTACCCAAGCAGACACCCAGCCAACCGCTGAACGTGTTGGCAATGATGAGGCTGATATGGCCAACTACATTATTGCGTTTCCTAGAGCTACACGTGTCAGCTCCACAGGGACCATTAATGGCACGTTGTTGGTGAATGATGAAGGTGTCCCTATAAAGCATGTACAACTCCCAGGTAAATTTTAATATTTTAACTATTTCATGTACTTTATCTAAAACATATTTATCATGATTTTTATTTTTAAATTAATGATAATATCTTCTTCCTGTGTAGGAAACAATGAGTTCTATAGGTTTGGAGAGCCATGCTATGGTAATTTTTGGCCCAACCATACGCACAAGGTGGAATTATAGTTCCTGGATCCTTCTTGAAGCTTATCAATGAGTCTTTTACCCTGTTCTTGACCTGCAACTTTTGAAAATTCAAAAAATTCTTTGGAATTTGGCTCCATGTGTTTTGGCCTTCATTTCTTTGACATCCTTGTATATTATTGTTATTAAGTAGGTTTTTTGTCCATATTGATGTTTTCTTGTATGTTTCTTTTCCAAGTATTTTATACACCTTTTCATATCAGACTTGTCATTCATTTTCTTTATCTCGTCTTCATATTGAAACCTGAGATCATTATTACAAATCAGAGATGCTTCTTCAATTGCTCTCTGTACATGCATCCATAGTTCATAAAAGACTTGTACTAGGTTGGATCTCTATACATTTGACATTGCCATAACAGAATTTTGATTTCAGTGAGTCTCAGGAAGGATACAAGGTTTTGTTGAACGTGTAAGATCTGAGCCAGGGACTTGTGCGACAATTGACTTCCTCATTACTTGGTAGAGCCATTAAAGGAATCTGGTACAGTAAATATCAAAATGCTATGCTTAAGAAGTATTTTCTGAATGAATCTCTTTTTATAAAAAAAGGTATACGTTTTGCATTAGTTTACATTGATGTTTAAAGTTATATTGAAAAACTTACATTAAGCCCAGCTACAACTCGAGAAATTGCAGACTTAAAATTAAGATAAGTTGCTTTGCATTTATTGAAATTAAAATTTACCAAAGATTAAGTTTGAACAAAGAATAATTAGCTTGTGTGGAATTTGAATCCTTTCTAGTAGGTGAGCTGAAATGTCAGTGCCCTCAACATGGGTTAGGATTAATGGTAGAGATCTTGGGTTTTCATGGATGAGATCCATGTTCAAATCCCATGGAGTATATGAGTAAGGGAGGCCAAAAATGTGAAACGGGTTGAGGCAAAGTGAAAATGGATAGTCAACTCAGAAAATTGGTAAATCTCATCAAATGTCAAGAACTATGAATGATGGACCATGGGCTATGGCATTAGTGTTTGAGTCATGAAGCATAGGAAAATTACTATTGGGTTGAGAGCTCATAAACAAGAATCTCAACACATCTTTCTCCAATGGTGCTATTAATTTTGATTCCAATTCTCTCTGGCCTCATTGGAGAAGGATGGCTTCCTAATGTTGAGTATCTAATTATTACTTGGATCAACCTTGTCCAATTCGATTGTATAATCATCCCTAGTTCCTTCCCATTGCCTCCTACATGGTTGAAGTGCATGAACATATTACAGTTATGGTGGCATTTATAGTCATTGTATATTTTCCTCAACAACAGAATAGCACTTAAAGCTGTGTTACTGGATCTGTCGGTCTTGAGGGATGGATACCCAGATTGGATCCTGATCTGCTAGGATTTTCCCGAGATATGTTTCGTACTTGTCTACTGTGTATATCAAGATAGATCCCTCATCAATGAAACGAATCCCAAGCATCATGATTCATAAGTGGATCCAACAATTTTGGTTTCTTAAAATATGAAAATAAAACGAATTTGTTTGGTATTCTGTATTCACCCAAAGTTGGTTATCCTTTGTGCTCATTCACGGCTTAACTGAAATTAAGTGACAATTTTTGTTGCCAATTAGGTGTAGTTTGAGTGGCTGAGAGGGAATGTTGTTTCCTCCCTTGCTTAACTTGGGTTCAAATCCCACTATGTGATATGATTACTTAGTGAGCCAATTGTTATCGAGATGTTGACCTGACCTTTAGTTTTAAAGAATCTGGTTTACTATGGCTACCATCCATGGAATGAAGGAAAGTGCAGGTGTGTTTCCCCAGGAAAAGCACATTCTGTGCAAAAGAATATCAAAAAATCTATACATTTTAAAAATTTTGTATACCTTTGTGTGTTTAAAATATTTCCTTCCAAGGAAAAAAATGCTTTCTTTATTTCAGTAGAGAATAAAGAGCACTCTCTTAAGGCGCTCAAGTCACTTTACAAATAGATGAGACTGTCTACTTGTTTTTTAATCAAGTAATTTGTCTTCCAATATTCTGCAGTTACATGAAAGTGCTATCCAAAAAATACTTAATTGATATCAAAACAATCTCAAGAGTCAAAATTATTAGTAATGTCCATGCTAAGACATATTACAGTATTCCAATACCTTTTGTATTATGTATTCCAATACAGTATAGACCCTCAATTTACGTGACTCGAATTGGGTAAGAATGCATAAGATTTTAGTTACAACATCCTCCTAGTAAAGTAGGACAATCATATAAATTAAATGCAATCGTTCATGTGCTTAACATGAATTGGGTAGGTCTCTATATAAATTAAACGCCATCGTCCATCTGCTTAACTGGAATTACCCTAAATTCCATCACCCATCTGGTTAACTGGAATTGGGTAAGTATCTATAACACTTCACTTAAACTACCACAGTTACATAATTTAAATGATATAGCCTTAAATTCATAACAAATATTGGAGATTTACCGTCCTGTTTTAAAGTTTCATTTTTTAAAATTGAACCAAATCCCGGTATCACGATGCTTTGTAAGCGTCGCTCTTTCGGCAGCCTTATAGCGTTAGTCTTAGATGCCTTGAGCGTTTCCTTTTCATCGGTCTTGCGGCGTCCGTCGAAATTTTAAATGTCGTCGGTATTGCCACTGACTCTTCTTTTGGCGTGGTATTCTGGCAGCTTTTACCACTTGTCGATGTGCGATGCTACGCAAAAGCGTCGGTCTTATGTGCACCTGTCGTCAGTCTTGCAACACTATTGTAAGCGTTAGGTGCGGCGGTTACAAGCGTCGGAGAAAACGACGATGCTCTAAGCGGCGGAAGAAGCGGCGTTCAAAGCGTCGGACCACATTTTAAATCGAATTCACGGCCAGTTCCTGAGCATCGGAAGAGTAACGGTTTGAAGCGCGGAGAAGGAAGCGGCGCTCGTTTAGCTTGACGGACAAGTGTGGTATTGCAACACTTTGTGAGGCATGAATTGCGGCGTAATGGCTAACCATGTTTTTGTCACGGCCTCGATTGTCGCTCTTTGAAATGATATGTATCATAATAGCGACGAAGTGGTATTCGGAAATTGGGCCAAATTTTCTAGTATAGCCTTCCTAATGCTCAGAGAGGGCTCTCTCTTAATGATTTAACTTTGTTGAGTTAATTGATTTTAGGCTAGTTATGTATGCTTGATTTGGTTGATTTTGATTTGTTGGTGGAATTACTGATTTAGATGGATAGATGACTGTCTATTTTCCATTGAGCTATGGATTCAATATATCTAGAAAACATAACATAAACAAATGATAAAAGAAATGTTATAGGGCAAGGTAGCTGAGAAAAATCAGATCTTTTAGGCTAAATGGTGAAGTGATTTTGAATTGGGATCAAGGAGCAGTTAAGGATTCCTTAAACCGGATAATGAAGAAGGTGAAAGGGGTCAATCGGGATGGAGAGAAATTAAGGATTCTTAGATCCGAATATCAGAGGAAAACATTAAAATGAATAACAACTTAGAACATAGTGTACTTAAACAAATTCTGCAATAATATTCCTATTATAAAATTTAAATTTGGAAAACATGCAAGTTTATGGAATACTTAAGAAAACAACATGAATAATTGAAATATACTTCACTGAAGTGGCTCAACACATGAATCCTGTAAATAAATGCCTTTATTATTGTCCTGTCTGTCAACTGAAAAAGTACAGTAAAACCTCACGTTGTAGATGAGTTCAACTATAGAAATGTTCAGGAATCCACGCTCAATACTTCAAATGGATGAAGTATCTATACAAAAACTTTACAAAATATCCTAAAATTGATTAAGATTTACTCTAGGAAATTAAAATATCTGGATGCAAAAAGGTAGTGACACCTTTCAACGTGACTGAAAGTTGTCCCTGATTTATTTGATTGATGTTATTTGTTTCTTTCTTTCATGTTAGTTTATCTCTCATGTTATCTTCTTCCTATGTCTTTCATCTGCTTACTCTTTCACCTGCCTTTGCTTTTTCTGACTTTCATCTGTAGTAAATCACATTGACTTTCCTGTGTTTCTATGTTTTTAGTAAAAATGGATTTTACTAAAAGACTTTTGTAACTTCATGTAAAATATGTCCTTCGTTGTTGCTGAGGTAAATGTTTTCATCTTTGTTTAACCACCACTGTCTCTTTGTAAATGGTTTTTTCTATTGTATTGCTACACATAATCTTCTTCTGAATGAAGCCTTTGAATTAAAATGTTAAGAGTCTAGATGAAACAAGTTTTGGAACTAGTATCAAAACTGTTTATCCAAGCTCCTGTTCTGCATATAACCTACAAAATAAAACAAGCATTAACGAAAACACGATTTTGCAGGGAGGCGATATGGCTTAAAGGAACAGGGATGGTCCGTGGAAGGAGTTCGGACTATGGAGGGGTTTCAATTATGCTTTAGAACTGGCTTTATTTTCGCAATTTAAATGGAGACGGGAAAATAAATGGAAATAGTGAAATTTCATATTTCAAATAATTCTGTGGTTTTTCGCTAAGTGCAGGAGAGGTTTCATGAATGGTCTATCGCACATGTTAACAGTGGTTTGGCGCTTTATGCTGGAGGAGTGCGATAGCACATGGAAGTGTCACATGGTAGGAGTGGGGGTGCAAAACCACCCATTTCGCAACTCCCCGTGGTTTTAACGCCAAATATGTGGGGAATGCGAAAGGGCATGGGAGCCATTGGATCTGACAACGAAGATCAGATGGTTGATGAATTGTTGGGGTTTCAAAATAAGTGGGACCCAGGTTGTATACACGAAGGGGTAAAATGAGTTGAGATATGTATATGATTGTTTAGAGGATACAAAGCAGAGAGGTTAACATGTAATTGGGGGGGGGGGAAATTGATGAATATATAAAGCGGGAATTAATAATATATAAAACTATGGGTTAAAATGTTAGCAGGAAGGGGCGTTAGTAACACATTAGAAAATAGGTTAAAATAATATCGGGAAAGGGTTTATGCAGTGGTGCTCAATGCATTTTAAACCTTTTTAAAAACTATGTAAAGTGGGTTTTACATGTATTTAATGGAAAAGTGGAGTTAGTGAGGGGGAAGGTATTTTTAATGATGGGAATGGGTTTTTAAGCTAGGGAAAGTGGTTTTAGGAAGGGAAAAGGGATATTTATCAAAATGGAAAGAGTTTTTTCAAGGAAAATGTGTTAGAATAAGGGAAAATGAATAGGGAAGGGGTAATTAGTAAGATATTAGCAACAAACCAATTGATTCTTTCCAATGCTTGTGAAAGTAATCTACCTACCCCTTTTTATCCTAACATTTTTATTTCCTTTGTTGGGGGCATTTGAGCTTGCTGACCCTTTTATTTTCTTTTAATAAGCAAACTAATCTACTTCTAACTTTATAACTTTCCAATGGCTCAGATTAAACTGATGATATCATTTTATTTTCTACCTAACTACTGATCTACCAAGATTAAATTGTTTGGCCAGATCTTATTCACTAACTATCAACATGAAATTTAAAGCATGAATGAATCCAGATTAAACTGTATGATCATCATAAATTGTGGCATTTTGGACAAGATTCACACAATTTTATTTGCATAAAGTAAACTAAAGTAGTGGCATTTGAACGTGCAACACTTTCATGATCTATTTTTATGGGGTTCATATTTAATATTCTTTTTTGATATTTTTATTTTATCCTTTGATTTTTCTTTCAGGCTTACCGTCTTTTCATTTTTTAATATGGGAAAAAATTTGCAGAAAGCAAAGGTATGTACAATATTGCAAACGTCTACATAGTCAATTCAAAATTATGAATCCTATTATTATAGGACCCTAACAGTGGCTTCACTTGGAGATGGCATCTCCTTGTGAGATATCAAGAACACCGTCGACTAGTAGCCTGATCCATTGGGTTGTTCTCAAGGCTGCACATGCTTTGTTGTATAATCTCTGTAACTGAAAATCTTGAACTGAAATCACACCCTTTTCTGTAAACTGAAATATGATATGAAACTAAAAGGTGTTGCAAACTTCAAACCAAACTACTAGATCATCAAAACCTTAGGGCCTTCTTTTTGGCTTTAAATCTTAATGAATTATTTCAACACTTGCTGAAAACTTAAAACTGAAATAAACTTGCTGTTGAAAACTGAATTTAATCAAATTGAAATCCCACCTACTTACTCTAATTGACTGTCCAACTGCTGGTTAGGTAAAGTGAAACAACCAATGCAACCATCTAAGCATTATATACATTGATTTATTTTGCTGCATGTGCTTATTTGTGATCAAAACTGAAGTTCTGCATCCCAATAGAAACTTGTCAAAAAATCTAAAGATAAGGAAATACTCAATTTCCTTTGTTGACTCTAGAAACTTTACAAAAGGATCTTCCAAGGTATATGTTAATCTGATCCAAGCAACTGTACATCTGTTCTGGATGGCCTCCATGCCATAAAACTAAACTGTTATTTCCCTGCAAATTTTCAGATAAGCTTTATGACGATATTTCTATTGATAAAAATGTTTGTCTGATGAAACCTTTATCATATTGATTCTGAAGCTCATAGTTAGTTAAAGGAGAAAAATTTTGGTTGCATTCATCATTCAACACATCAGCTATTGGATCATGAAAAACTTTGAAGGATTGCTACAACCTATTACATATCGGTTTCAATGGAACTTCATAGATTTCTGCAAGCTTCTCATCCTTTGCTTTAGAGATATTATACCATATTTCCTTTAAAAACTGAAATGCTTCAAAATATAGTGGTATAGAACTTTCTTGTGTCATTTGATTAGGTATTTCAATGGAATTTGATAACTGTAATTGTGAAACTAAAGAATCTTGATCAAGAGTTTTATTTTCTTCTTTGTTGTCAATAGCAATACCAAAAGACTACTAATTTTTTATTGCTTTAAAGTTATCTATGATGAAATGAAATGAAGCAAAACAAAGAGGCAAAGATCCTTCACTTATTTCCAAATTTTTTGCACTTTCTTCCTCACTCTCATAGCTTATATGTATAGGTTGATCACTGTATTCAAGATGTTGAATCTGAATTTCCTCATCCCACAAACTAGCTACTGATTGCTCTGTAAAGTTAGCTTGATTTGGAGAACATAATTATCATCATATTGATCATACTTAGGCAAATCATTAAAATAAGGAATGTCATCAAACACATACATCAGATCAATAGATTTCTCTTCCACATACTGATCTGTAAATCCATTTTCTAATCTATGGTAGTTGTGATTAACAGGGAAGTGTTTATGACCAATAACCTCTTCTTTTCTTGCAATAAGTGGGTCATGGTGATCTTGAATGAAAAAATCATCTTTCATGGTGATCTTTTGTATTATTTCCTCTATTTTGCTTACCAAAATGTCGATTTTTACCTCTTTAATGTTGTTATTCTCTTCTTTTGCTTTCAACTTTTCCCTTTTAATAAGCAGATTAACTTCTACATCTACTGCAATGTTCTACATCTATTCAAGTGTTGTGGAGTTTCTTTCTCTTAACTGAAATTATATTTTCGGATCAAAGGCGTTGGGATAATGCAAGAGAGTTGAGCCAGGAGGAGGTCTTATATTTGATGGCATTGAATAATAAACTTGATTAAATTTGGCAGAAAATCGTTGTATTTTCTCTTTTGGTTGTATTTTCAACTGATCATATTCTTCTATGATCATAAAAAGGTTGAATTTGATTATACATCTATCAAGGAAAAATTTGACAAACTATTGGAAATTTGAGATGCTTGCAATAGGTTGATTCTTGAACCAACTCTTTACTTTACTTTGCAAAGAAAGAGCAAAAAGCCTGATTCTAACATCATCTTCATCAATCTCAAATATGTCTAGATAATTCTCAAAACCTTGAATATGTCTTTGGGTATTTATGTTACCATTCTCTCCATCAAACTTGGGGAGATATTTGTAATAGTTATCAGGGAAATCATGGAATATAGGAGTTAAGATGAGTGGTTTATATCTATTTGGAACTTTACAAGGTATAGGAATATGTACAGGGATTGTAAGATTAGTCTTACTTGAGGCTTATCCATCGGAAAATGATCGTCATAAGTTTCAGAAGAAATCTGCTCAAAGGGATAAGGAGATTTTATATTTACAGTTTTCAAAGGAAAGTAATCAAATACTAATATAAGATATTCTCTAAAATACAATATACATTGAAAAACCTTCTTGATGAGAAAGAACATGATGTCTTGGATGGTAATCCAAGTTAGAAACCTAATCTTCCCATATTGTTCCTTTAGGTTCATTCCTCCAGTGGAGTCTTGATTTTGAAATTGATTTGGAGTCACCAGGTGGATGATTTTAACCTTTGTGTGTCTGATCATTGTCCACCATCATAGATCAGATATGATACTTGTATAATCTTTCTGAAGAAGATATTCGTCTCCCCAGCGGAGTCTCCAAGTGGATGATTTTAACATTTGTGCGTATGATCACTGTCCACCATCATAGATCACATTTGATACTTGTATAATCTTTCTGAAGAAGATGTTCGTCTCCCCAGCGGAGTCGCCAATATGTTATCACTCAATAATTTTCCAAGGCTAAAGAAAGAAATCACTGAGGTAACCACAAACCTACTTTTGAGATTAGGATCTAGCCTTCTTAATGCTCAGAGAGGGCTCTCTCTTAATGATTTAACTTTGTTGAGTTAATTGATTTTAGGCTAGTTATGTATGCTTGATTTGGTTGATTTTGATTTGTTGGTCAAATTACTGATTTAGATGGATAGATGACTGTCTATTTTCCATTGGGCTATGGAGTCAATATATCAAGAAAACAGAACAGAAACAAATGAGAAAAGTAGTGTTACAGGACAAGGTAGTTGAGAAAAATCAGATCTTTCAGGCTGAACGATGAAGTGGTTTTCAATCGGGATCAAGGAGCAATTAAGGATTCCTTAAATCGAATAATGAAGAAGGTGAAAGGGGTTAATCAGAATGGGAGAGCAATTAAGGATTCTCAAATCTGGATATCAGAGGAAAACATTAAAATGAATAACATTTCAGAACATATTGTACTTAAACAAATTCTGCAATAATATTCCAGTTATAACATTTAAATTTGGAAAACATGCAAGTTTATGGAATACTTAAGAAAATAACATGAATAAGAAATATACTTCACTGAAGTGGCTCAACACATGAATCTTGTAAAGAAATTCCTTTATTATTGTCATGTATGTCAACTGAAAAGGTACGGTAAACCCTCAGGTTGCAGATGAGTTCAACTATAGAAATGTTCAAGAACCCACACTCAATACTTCAAATGGATGAAGTATTTATACAAAAAATTTATGAAATATCCTAAAATTGATTAGGATTTATACTAGGAAATTAAAATATCTGGATGCAAAAAGGTGGTGACACCTTTCAACTGGCTAAAAGTTGTCCCTGTTTTATTTGATTGATGTTATCTTTTTGTTTCTTTCATGTTGGTTTATCTCTCACGTTGTCTTTTTCCTATGTCTTTCATCTCTTTACTCTTTCACTTGTCTTTGATTTTTATGCTTTTTATCTATAGTAAATCACATTGAATTTCCTGTGTTTCTGTGTTTTTATTCAAAATGATTTCAACTAAAAGACATTTGTAACTTCATGTAAAATATGTCCTTCGTTGTTGCTGAGGTAAATGTTTTCATCTTTTTTTAACCATCATTGTCTCTGTGTAAATGGTTTTTTCTGCTGTATTGCTGCACATAATCTTCTGTTGAATGAAGCCTTTGAATTCAAATGTTGAGAGTTTGGATGAAACAGGTTTTGGAACTAGTATCAAAATTGTTTATCCAAGCTCCTATTCTGCATTAATGAAAACACGATTTTGCAGGGAGGCGATATGGCTTAAAGGAATAGGGAAGGTTCGTGGAAGGAATCTGGACTGTAGAGGGGTTTCAATTCTGCTTTAGAACTGGCTTTATTTTCACAATTTATATGGAGACGGGAAAATAAATGAAAATAGCGAAATTTCATGTTTCACAAAACTTTGTGGTTTTTCGTCGAGTGCAGGAGTGGTTTCATGAATGGTCTATCGCACAAGTTAGCTTTGGTTAGGTGGTTTATGTTGGAGGAGTGCGATAGCACATGGAAGTGTTGCGTGGCAGGGGATTGGGGGTGCGAAACCACCCATTTCGAAACTCCTCGTGGTTTTAAACGTCGGATATGCGGGGAATGCGAAAGGGCGTGGGAGCCGTTGGATTTGACAATGGAGATCGGATGGTTGATAAACTGTTGGGGTGTCAAAATAAGTGGGACCCAGGTTATATACGCGAAGGGGTATAATGAGTTGAGATATATATATGAGTGTTTAGGGGATACAAAGCGGAAGGGTTAACATGTAATGGGGGGGGGTCAATGAATATATAAAGCGGGAATTAATAATATATAAAACTATGGGTTAAAATGTTAGCGGGAAGGGATGTTAGTAATACATTAGAAAATAAGTTAAAATAATATCGGGAAAGGGTTTATGCAGTGGGGCCCGATACATTTTAAACCTTTTTAAAACTATGTAAAGAGGGTTTTACATGTTTTTAATGGAAAAGTGGAGTTAGTGAGGGGGAAGGTATTTTTAGTGATGGGAATGGGTTTTTAAGCTATGGAAAGGGGTTTTAGGAAGGGAAAAGGGATATTGATCAAAATGGAAAGAGTTTTTTCAAGGTAAATGTGTTAGAATAAGGAAAATTGAATAGGGAAGGGGTAATTAGTAAGATATTAGTGATAATAAACAAACCAATTGATGCTTTACAATTTTTGTGAAAGTAATCTACCTACCCTTTTTTATCCTAACATTTTTATTTCCTTTGTTGGGCGCATTTGAGCTTGCTGACCCTTTTATTTTCTTTTAATAAGAAAAATAATCTACTTCTAACCTTATAACTTTCCAATGGCTTAGATTAAACTAATAAGCTCATTTTATTTTCTACCTAACTACTGATATTCCAAGATTAAATTGTTTGGCCAGATCTTATTCACTAACTATCAACATGAAATTTAAAGCATGAACGAATCAAGATTAAACTGTATGATCATCATGAATTGTGGCATTTTGGACAAGCTGCACACAATTTTATTTGCATAAAGTAAACTAAAGTAGTGGCATTTGAACATGCAACACTTTCATGATCTATTTTTGTGGGGTTCATATTTAATATTATTTTTTGATATTTGTCTTTTTTCCTTTGATTTTTCTTTCAGGACCTACCCTCTTTTTATTTTTTAATATGGGAAAACATTTGCAGAAAGAAAAGGTATGTACAATATTGCAAAATTTTACACACTCAATTCAAAATTATGAATCCTATTATTATAGGACCATAACATAACGAATATTGGTGATTGTACATTATTGTACAATTTTTTTAAAACTCTGTATCTTTGTGCATATGAGATTTGCTTCTTTATATTTCCATTGTGAAAAGTAGTTCATAGTTTAGATTCTTGGTTTGGTAGAATCAGTGATTTTAATACTCTAACCTAGACCCAAGGTCATGGAAATTCAACATGGTATCAGAGTGTGTCTGAGCTATTTTGAAAGTCAGTGAATCAAATTTGCGGGTGGAAAAGTACAACGTGAGAGGGAGTTGGTCACATTGTAAGTCAAGGGATCACTACAATGTCGAAGTTGCGAGAAGCTCCCCAATATGAGGACGGGTTGAAAGGGTTGTCCAAATATACTCCTTGGAAGGAAAGGAACAAGTTGGTCTTGAAGGTCAACAGGATCTAGGATTTTGCCGAGAAAGAGATCAAGAATCTAACCTATCCTAAGGAGCTGGATATATGGGAAGAGTTGGATACGAAGGCAAGGTTGATCATCCTTGATGGTGTTAAGGATTCCTTAATACCTCTATTTTCCGGGAAGAACAATACACATGAAAATTGGAGGGCTCTTAAGAATTTGTTCCAGAAAAGGAACGAAAAATAAGTATTGGTATTGGAGGATAAGTTGAAGACCTCCAAGATGATAAAAAGTGAAGGAGTGACTTCGTATCTGGAAAGTTTGTCTCAGGTCAGAGATGAGCTTGTTGTCGTTAGTGTCAAAATTTTAGATGGAGATATGGTAAGGATTGCCTTGAAAGGATTCACCGAGGAATGGAAGCCCTTCATCAAAGCAACTATTTCCAGGGAGAAATTTCCAGACTGGAATATACTGTGGGACGAATTCATTCAGGAAGAGTTACGAGACAAGGACCTTCATCCATCGAGGAAGGTAGATGAGGATGTGGCACTTGCAGCACGAATGAAGGGTAAGGCGAAGAAGGACTTGAGTAGATTCAAGTGTTTCAATTGTGGCGAGATGGGTCATTTTTCGTCGAGATGTTCGATGAAGAAGGGAGATGATGAGAAGAGGAAAGGAAACCATGTCGTCAGTGTTGCCGCTCCAGCTAAGATAGATGATTTCTCTAGGAGATTATAAGAGGAGGACTTTGCTATGATTTCTCATTTATCGCAGGGTGCTATCAAGGAGAATGGATGGTACATGGAAAGGGGTGAGACAAAGAATATGATGGGGTCACAAGAGGTTTTTTAGACTCTAGCTGAATGGGACTCGAATTTGCACATGGTCTTTGGTGCAAGAGTAAGTTGGAGATCTGAGGATTGGGTATGGTGCCATTTAGGATGGAGACAGGACGTATGATGAGGGTCTAGGATATATTGTTTGTAAAAGGTCTCAAATATAGTGTGATTTCTATATTGATGATGGAGAGGAAGGGTTTTGAGGTCTTGTTCCAGGATGGAAATGCAATACTCAGGTCTAGAGGCTCTAAGTTCAATGGGATTGTACTCGGAGTTCGAGAGCATGGTCTTTACAGGTTGACAGGAAAGCATGTGGATCATGGAAAGATGCAAGTGGAGCATGTGCACGTTCGAAAGAAGTAGGATCATGTTCATGTGTAGGCTACAGAGAAGAAGCTACAGGTTCTCGAGAAGAAGGTACACTTTCTAGAGAAGAAAGACTAGGTTCTAGAGACTCAGAGGGAGTCGAGGTTGAGAGGGAGCTTGCAGGTTCAGAGTGAGACTTTGCATCCCAAGAAGAGTGCGTCGCTAGTGGGAATCAAGGGTGATTCCACATCTACCCCGAAGGAATCATGCGAAGGGATTGGAAAATGATACAGGAAAAGAATAAGAAGCAGGGTACTTCCATCAGTGACAATGACACTTCCGAGAAGGTCGTAGTTCACTGTACATGGATTGTTGTTATTGTGAGCATCAGGAGTTGGGAAAGTGTTTTGAGCAGTGGTGAAAATGATGAGTTACCTCATCTTCTTGAAGGTACCTCTCTTGCTAAGAGGGAGTGTTTATTTTTTAAGCTTGGGAGGTACTCCAAGCCCTATGGTTCAGGGTTTGGAGGGAAAGAGCCACAACGGTCACTTGTGGGCTTGGAACCCAAGTATGGGGTTTTGTACCTAATCATGTTTGGGGCATTTCCTGGAGCACATTTCTACATATGATGGAATGAGACAATAGAGGGTGGAAAGGACAATCCAACACTTTGAGAATCGTCGAATTCAGAGTTGTAGAAGTGGAGAAATGAAATTTTGAAGTTGAAAAATAATTATTTTGTATTAAAGTCATGTAGGCTTAAAGTATTTTTTTTCCAAAAGTCATGTCTCTTTATGATTCATGGATCCCTTGTATTGGATATAAAAAAAAGGTGAGGACAAGCCATTTTATCATCTATATATTTGTATCTCAGGGCAAGTATGCTAAGGATATTTTGAGGAAGTTCCACATGGAGGGCATCAAACCTATGGAGACTCCTCTTACAGGAAACTAGAGGAAGGAGGATGCTACTTCAGGTGAGGTAGTGGATGCTACTGTTTATAGGCAGTGTGTGGGTTCACATATGTATTTGGTGAACACATGACTAGACATATGCTATGTAGTTAACCAGCTTAATCAAGCTATGGTTAAGCCTACCAAGATCTTTTGGAAGGCGGGGAAGCGTATGTTGAGATATATCAGGGGCGCTACAGAGTATGGATTATGGTACAAACAGACAGAGGGATTGAAGCTTCAAGAATTCACCAATGCAGATTGGGCAGGTAGTCCATCATATAGGAAGAGCACATCAAGGGGCATCTTCAGCATAGGATCAGCAGCAGTTTCTTGGTACAGTAGGAAGCAGATATCAGTTGCACTCAGTTCAGCCAAGGTAGAGTACAAGAAATCTAGTTAGGCTGCATGCGAGGCCATATGGATGAGGAAGATACTTGGTGGTTTTTTGGTCATCAGATGGATCCGACGGTGATACATTGCGATAACCATAGTTGCATAAAACTCTTAGTTAATGCAGTATTCCACGACAGGTCCAAGCATATTGACATCTGGCACCACCATATCAGAGATTGTGTTCAGAGGCACATTATGTTGTTGCAATACATTACCACGGAGGATCAAGATGAAGATATCTTGATGAAGGCGCTTGCGAAGAGAAAATTCGAATACCATAGAGGCAAGATTGAGGTCTAATCCCTTTCTTGTTGAGAGGGAGTGTTGAAATTTAACAAGAAAATGCACCACATAGTAGTGTGGGATTCTAGTTACACATGAGTGAGGAATTCAAGTGACACATTAGTGCTAATATGGGATTCCAATTTTTAAATAAATTGGAAAATAAGTTGTAATATTATCTCATAACAACTTGTAATAGTTAACTAAGTGTGATAGACTTAGTTAGCTCAAAAATTTCGAGTTGAGGGTCAAAGGGTAGGCATGTAGAGTGATTCCATTATTTATATGGTCGAGTTGCAGTTGTAGCACTAGTGTGGTCTGAGTGCAATAAGTTAACTCAAATTAATTGAGTTAAAATCAGTTTAACTAGTTCTAACAGAATGATGAGCTAGTGGAAGGCCAAGTGAATTAACGCAAATTTAATTCACAAGTAGTGATCTACCAAGTAACTGATGATTCACTATTAATAGTTGCATGCATGTCAATTCGGATGATGACCCAATTGAGACAAAGGTTAAATGTAAGTAAACTATCAGTTGTATTATTAGAGAACTGCCCAGGAGCCATAGGAAGCCCACGTTGGATTGTGTAGTCAAGGAAGGTTGGAATTCCTATTTAATAGGAATTATTTTTCCTAGGGATTGCATGAGAAAGGAAAGCTGAGGGTAGGCAGGAAATGGCTATGTATTGGTCCAATTTTTCCTAGATCAATGTCAGACATTGGTAGAGTGTATGAGGTTGTTGTGAGCACACATCCATTGTATTGTTTCATGATTCCTTGGTTTATTATACAATAAATATGGAGGGGTTTTGAGCAGTTGCTTTCCCTAGGAAAATCTTGTGTTGTACGATTGGTTTACTTCTTTCTCTTACTTGCATGTGATTGAGCGATCATGATTTATTTTAGGGTCCTATATTTTATAGGATCTCAAGGTGATTGAGTATTTCATATTTGTAATTTTCATTGTAAATAATTTTCAATTTTCAAATGATTTCCAAAAAAAGTATATATAAAAGAAAATCAAAAGAGGGTATGTCAAAAAGAAAATGAATATGAAGAAAAGACAAAAAGAAATAAAATGAGAAAAAAGAATAAAACCCCATAAAAGAAAAATAGAAATAATACTAAAAGTGCTGCAAATTTAAATGCCACTACTGTTAAATTAGTTTCCTTTATGGTAAAAATTCAATAATATTGTGTGCAGCTTGTCCTAAAATGCCACAATAAATAGATTTATGTTCCAATCATATTGTTTAATCATGATGGAACAAGTGTGAATTTCATGTTTATT
The DNA here is from genome assembly GCA_034641835.2 of Pinus albicaulis. Lineage (NCBI taxonomy): Eukaryota > Viridiplantae > Streptophyta > Pinopsida > Pinales > Pinaceae > Pinus > Pinus albicaulis. The sequence goes on along the minus strand of CM076582.1, from coordinate 554,277,968 downwards.
AGGTTAGTGAATAAAGATTTGTCAAACAGTTTAATCTTGACAAAGCAGTAATTAGGTATAGAATGAGATTGATTCAACAATCCAATATGAATCAATAGGAGAAATAAGTGATAGATTAGGTTATATTTTTATAAAAAAAGAGGTTATGTGGGTCTGCTAGCTTAAATGCACCCTAAGGAAAGAGATGAAAAAATGTTAGCTTGAAAAATAAATGAAAGTTAAAGGGTAGGTAGAGGTTCTATTATAGCTTTAAAAATCATGAAAATATTTATCCTAAGTTTTTAACTTATAAAGTTATATTTAATACACATGAGAAGGGAAAGAGGTAAATATTTTATCCAATGTTTAAAGGGATCGGGCACATGAATTTCGAAAGTTTTAAATTTATCAAAACCCCCCCGCTATCCAACAAACCATTGAATCATATCACTTTAACCTACCATCATCTTCCCTTGCTCTAAGTTAAAAAACCATCCAAAACTTCAAAAAAAAAAATCTGACCTTTATCCTTTCTCACATCGCAAAATCACAAATTTATTTGTCCCTGCCTTATGTTTTCCACTCCTTCTTGCGATTGCGATAGCCAATTGAGATATATCGCAGATAGCATTATCACCTGCATCGCATTATAGCATTTCGCATTTTCACATTTCACATTTTCACATTTCGCATTTTCGCATTATCGCCCGCACGTCACTCACCATTTATGTGTCGGATCCTAAACCCCAATGTGATAATGCGATATATCGCATCACAATCCTACCACCTTGTTACCACCTCGGTAGGACCCACCTTCCGCCACGTCACTCAATGCAATCACAAATCACAAAACATTTTGTTCTGCCTTATGACCTCCACTCCTAAACTCTCGATGCAAAATGATTTAAATTCGTGACTGATTAGATGGTTCATTAAAGCTTTGAATTATAGGATTAGATGGTTATGCATGTATACACCGTCAGCTGAATATTATCAACGTTTATCAGGGTTTTGAAGAACAACGAATTCCTGAAGCCATCACATTTCCAAATTTTGAGGAGTAGATCCTTAATGTCAGTTAGTTGTTATTTATTTTGGTTATGGACAATGCCACTTCACTCAAAGTGGTCATGTTCGATAATATTATCATAAATACATTATGTAAAGATTGTCAGTGTAATAAATAGAATTTGAGTCCTATCAGGTCTTAAACTCTTGTAAACAGAAATATCTCAGATGAAGAGCGATGGGATAATTTAACTGAGTTCCAAGAGAAAAAAGTAACAAAGAGCAGTGATCTAAATCCAGCTCACAGGACAACACATTAGACAACATTACAGCCAACGTAGCCTACCAATAGGCTTACTCATCAATTGATTCCTTAAAAACAGTGCCATTTATTGGATGTGGAGCTTGATTATCTTGTTTATTTTGTATTACAGCGTTGGACCCCTATACCTTAATGGGGTTGCAATGACGCCCATAATTAAACGCTATCTGGGGGGTGGCTGCGGATTTATGGAGCCCCCTGGCGGGGTAAAAACAAATGTAAAATTTCCTTGTAAAGGTATAGTAATTTCTAGTCAATCTGGGCCATTCATTAGGCGGATGATCTGATGGTAGAAGTTATGTTTAGTTTAGGGTTTTTTACCTGAGAAGGCAACCCCTCACTTTGTATGAGGGTATTGTATTGGGGCTATGTATTGTATGTGTATTCTCCGAGCGAGAAACAGATAGGGATATTGTGAGAGAGAATAGAGGATATTATAACGGATCTGTTATAGGTTGTGTCTCTTCATTTTGCTGGATAATAGAAAGGAAGGACTGGCTATTCGGGGTGGATGTATCCCAAACTGGGTGAACCACATATATCTGTGTCTCTCTGGTTTTATTTGTTTTGTATGTTTGTGTTTCCGCATATATTTTATTTGTTCCATTGCTCTGTAATATATAATTTTATAACACCATTAAGCTAGATCACCCACATCGAGCCTATTTTTTGTAATAGTTAGAGTTTATTATTAGATTTAAGGCTAATAATACCCTATCTATTGAGACAACATTTATTGTAATCAATTTTGTAAATTTTACTTTAGAATTTATATAAATACTTCATCATTTGAAGTAATAGAGGTTGGGATTTGTAATGAGGAAGAATACCATTCATTGTAAAGTTGTTCACTGAGTTCAAGTGACCATTTTCAAGTAATACAAGATGAGTTGTTTCAGGATTCATGTGGTGTAATCACTGGTGAAGTGTTTCTACTATTTCTGTGTTTTCCATTGTTTTTCCCTTTTCTCTATTTATCAGAAATTCTTAATTGTAAAACAGAAAGTGTGATGAATAGGACATGTTATTTAAAACACCTTATTCTGGCTTCTTTTACAATTTATATGTTTTCCACTGAAGTCATATTGAATCATACTTAATTGATTTTCAATCTCTACTGAATTCCATATTTCGTCCACTTCCATAACCCATTTAAAAATCTAAAAGAATTGAGTTACTGCAACCTAGTTTGCCATGTTTCACTCAAGCTTGATACTTCTGCAAATTGATCACCCCTAGCCTCTTTGACTCCATTCCCCAATGGCCTTTACTTGTTGTTCCAACCAAAACAATTCAAAAACTAAACTCTAAGCCCATTAACTAGCCTAAAATTTCCAAGAAAACAAAGTTAAATTATACAGAGAGATCCCTCTCTGAAGCTGGCAGGGCTAGATCCCAGCTTCCAAAGTAGTTTTGATGTTACCTCCATGGTTTTTTCTTCATCCTTGAAATTATGGAGTGCTAACATAGTGGCGACCATACTAGGGAAGAAAATATTCCTCAAGAAATATTACAAAAGAATCAGATCTGATCAATGATGGTGGACAGTGATCAAGCACACAAAGGCTAAAATCATCCACCTAGCGACTCCAAATCGATTTCAAAATCAAATCCAAGACTCCACTAGAGGAATAAACCTTACCAACAGAAACATGAAAGGTCAACATGGGAAGATTAGATATTTAACTTGGGTTTTCATCGAATACATCATGTTCTTTGTCATCAAGAAGGTTTTTCATTGTATATTGTATTTTAGAAAATATCCTAGACCAATATTTAATTACTCTCATTTGAAGGTTGTAAATGTGAATTATCCTTACTCCCTTAATTTATAAAGAACCTTCTTCCAAATATCATGATGATCATCCTCTGCTTAATAAGCCTCTAGTGATCAAGACTAAATTTGCAACTTTTGTACATACTCCTATACCTTGTAAAGTTCGAGATAGATACAAACCAATCATCTTACCTCCTATCCTCCATGATTTCCCTTAAAATTACTATAAATATCTTCCCAGATTTGATGGATAATATGGTAACATCATTGCTGAGAAACACATTTAGGGTTTTGAAAATATTCTTGACCTTTTTGAAGATAATGAATACAATGTTAGTATTAGGCTTTTTGCTCTTTCTTTGCAAGGAAAAGTCAAGAGTTGGTTCAATAACCTCCCTACTACAGGCATATCATATTTCCAACAATTCGCCAAAGTTTTCCTTGACAGGTGGGTAATCAGAGTGAACCTCTTCCTGATTCTAGAAGAGTATAACCAGCTGAAAAGACAACCAGGTGAGACAATACAACATTTTTCTTCCAGATTTAATCAATCCTATTACTCGATGCCAACTAATATAAGACCTCTTCCTCGCTGAGCTCTCTTACATTATCCAAAATATTTTGATCCAGAAATGGAGTTTCAGCTGAGAGAAAGGAACTTTACAAAACTTTAACAGATGCAGAACAATGTAGTAGATATAGAAGCTAATCTACTGATAATAAGGGCAAAGTTAAAGGCAAAAAAGAGGGATAAAACATATGTAAAGCACTCTACATCATTAGAGGTAAATCTTGACATTTTGAAAGAGAATATCAAAAAGATAATTAGGAGAAATGAATATGTTTTTTCAGGACCATGTCTCACTGATTGAAGAAAATCAAGTTGTTGATCTGAAACATTTTCATTCCTCCCAATTGTCATAAATCTAATAATTTCCTTAGGTATGCATTAAGGGACAATAAAGAAATTAGATTTATAGATCAGCTAGAAGAGAAGAAATCTAATGATCGTATATATAGTGGAATGGAATTCAAAGGGATCTTTGTTGAGATTTTTGTATAGTAATTTGGAAAATATCATAGATAATGCCAACAATATTTGTTTGTTGCTAATTTGATGGCATCAAATCTCGAAGAGGAGATAATTAATCCTATTTTGTTGTGATATAATTTATTATTCAGTTTCTTCTCTACATCTATAAATTGTAAGCCTGTAGAGGCATAACATATGAGATGTGAGGGATGAGAGGAAGAGGAAGTGTAGATGTGAGAAATCTGTTGTTGTAATCTCCTGATGAACAATAAGAATGTCGATACCTCTGTTTGGTGGATGTAGCCCAGATTGGTTGGGTGAACCACGTTAATTCTTGTCTTGATGTCGGATTGCTGTGTGTGTGATTTTAGTTTTTCGGCTACATTAACTTTTACAATTGGTATCAGAGTGGTGGTATTGGAGAGAGAACCATGGTGTTTTCGACTTGCCTTACTGTCATTCTCCTTAGTGCTGAGTTTCAAGGCGAAAGGTCGTTGTATGGAAGTGAAAAATTGTGTTTGCTGTGCGTGCATGGACCGTGGATGCATGTGTGGACCAGCCTCCTACGAGCTTAGTGAACATGTGAGACCGTGAATTGGAGGTTGGGCGCTACAGAGAGCTGTAATTGATTCACGGTGGAAGAGATCCAATCGTGCTGTCGACTACTGCTTAATTCTGCTGCATGCGACTATGAGACAGTAAAGGCCGGGTCAGCTCACTGCAGGATCGAAGTAGTGAAATCTGGATTGCTGTGTTTACGTATGAACGCAGAAGCAGAGCCACTGTGTTAACATATTGAAATCATTGTTGTGGATTCGGATGAGGAGCCGAATTCGAAAGCAATGTTAAGGGGTGGGTTCATATCTGTGAGGGCCGCGTCATCACTGTGATATTACTCAACAATTAATGCATTGAACACAACTGGTGAACGCAGGTCGACATCGATGGTAGGTGCATGAATGTGAGTTGGGGTGGTCGATTTCACACATATTAGTAAAGTGAGTAAAATCATTTTGTATTGAAATGCCATTTAAAATTGATTTGTATTGAAAAGCCATTTAAATCAATTTGTATTGAAATTCCATTTATATCGATTTATTGTAGTATGCCATTATATTGAAATGCCAATATGCCATTATATTGGGTAGGGCCTAGGGCCTAGGCCTAGGATTTTGACAATGGAAGGGTGGAATGTTAGTTTATGAGAGCTGTCAATTTGCCGAAAAAGCTTCGATTTGTAGGCGAAAATAATGGCATGTTTTTTGAAAAAGGGCATTTTTATCAAAATTATTAATTTTGATTAAAATAAAATCTTCATTTATTAAGATTTGAAATTGGAAATTTTTTGACACAAACTACTCAAAATGTCAAAAAATCAAAGTGCTCGATTTGAGATCAAGAAGTTTAATGGGAAAAATAACTTCGAGATCTGGAAAGTTAAGATGCACGATCTACTCGTACAACAAGGTGTGTCAAAGGCACCTTTTGGAATATCCAAACAACCTTACACCATGACAGATGACGAATGGAGTGACATCGATAACAAAGCACTCGGCAGCATACGGTTGTGTTTGGCGGATGATGTGTTATTTAACATCGTGTCAGAGAAAACAACTGCTGGTTTATGGACAAAGTTAGAAAAACTGTACATGACTAAATCCTTAACCAACAGGATTATTCTAAAAAGACAGTTGTACAGCTTGCGCATGAAGGAAGGTACATCAATAACTGATCATTTGAATACCTTTAATACTCTTTTGGTGCAGTTAGATAGCATAGAGGTAAAATTTGATTCAGAAGATAAAGTTGTAACTTTATTATGCTTGCTGCCTGAGTCATGGGATCATTTTGTTACTTCTATAAGTCTTAGTTCATCAGAAACCCTTGAATTTGATGATGTTGTTGGAGCTATGTTGTCTAAAGAAATCAGAAAAAGGTAAAATTTAGAAACCTCTACGTTAGAAGCAATGATGGTTAGAGGTCGATCTAAAAAAAAACGCTTCAGTCAGAAAAACAACTTTCAGTCAAAATCAAAAGGGAAGAAGAGTAAGCTAAAACACTGGTTTTGCAGCAAATCAGGACATTTGAAGAAGGACTGTTGGAAGAGACAACAAACATCCAAAGGAGATTCTTCAATAGAAAATAAAGAGGCAAACACGACAGATACATGTTCAGGTTCGGCATCTGGTTCAGGTATAAGTGATCAAGTTCTATGAGTTAATTTGTTAAATCATGATCAACATTGGCTATTAGATTCTGGTGCATCCAATCACATGTGCATTCATAAAGAGTGGTTTAAATCTTATAAATCAATCAATGATGGAGTTTTTTACATGGGTAATGATTTCTCATGTAATGTTGTGGGAATTGGAAGCATCTAGATTAAAATGTTTGATGGGACAAATAAAATCTTAACTGATGTAAGACATGTGCCTGAACTCAGAAAAAATCTTATTTCTCTAGGAGTGTTAGACACAAATGGATATAAAATTTTTATTCAAGGTGGAGTAATGAAAATTTACAAAGGAATCCTATTAGTAATGAAAGCAAAGAAGGTTGGAAATATTTTTCAGTTAGAAGGAAGAACAGAGTCAGATCATGCTTCTACTGTATCTGAAAACGACAGTGATTCTATTCGACTATGGCATCAACGGTTAGGCCATACGAGTGAAAGAGGATTAAAAGTTTTATATGATCGTATAAAATCTTCTAAGTTAGATTTCTGCAAACATTGTATATATGGGAAACAAAGCAAGCATAAATTTAAAACTGGAAAATATAATAGTAAGGGAATCCTTGATTATATCCATTATGATGTTTGGGGTCCATCTCCTACAACCTCATATGGAGGATCATCATATTTTGTATCTTTTATAGATGATTTCTCTAGAAAAGTATGGGTCTACATGTTAAAAAGAAAGTCTAATGTATTCACAGTTTTCAAGCAGTTTAGAGCATTAGTTGAAAATATCACTGGAAGAACCATTAAAAGTTTAAGAATTGACAATGGTGGTGAGTTTACTTCAAAGGCTTTTGATATCTATTGCAAGGAAGTTGGGATCGAAAGACATAGAACTACTGCTTATACTCCTCAGCAAAATGGAGTTGTTGAACGCATGAACAAGACTCCTTAGGAAAGAGCAAGAAGTATGCTTAGTAATGCCAATTTGCAGAAGGAATTATGGACAGAAGCAGTTTCTATGGCTTGCTATTTGATAAATCGATCACCATCAATTGCAATAGGATGCAAAATTCCTCAAGAGGTATGGAAAGGTCATCCTTGTGATTATTCTAAACTGAAAGTTTTTGGTTGTGATGCATATGCTCTAATTCTGAAACATCAGCGTTCTAAATTAGATCCTAAATCAAAAATATATATCTTTGTTGGATATGGTGATGGGATTAAGGGATACAGGTTGTGCAATCATACAACTCACAAGATCATCATTAATAGAGATGTTAAATTCAATGAATCTTCACTTGATAATCCAGATGTAGATAATAAATTGAAACAGGAAAATGTACCTAAGTTTCAACATATTCAGTTTGAAACTAGTTCAAATACTGATGATAGTCCAGATGAACAAGTTTCAGATGCAGATCATGAACAAGTTTCAGATGCAGATCATGAAGAAGTTCCTACAGATAATAATCAGCAAATTGTGGAAGAACCAGAAACATCTTTAAGGAGGTCCACGAGAATCAGACGTCCTCCTAAAAGGTATGATGACTATGTTACTTCAGTTGCTTTAACCGCTAATGATGATGAACCTTTATGCTATCAGGAAGCTGTAGAAGGTTCTAATAATAATAAGTGGAAAGAGGCTATGAAGGATGAGATGAAGGCATTAGACAAGAATGCCACATGGGATCTAGTAGAACTTCCTAAAGACAGAAAAAATGTGGGATGTAAATGGGTTTACAAATTGAAAAGGGGTGTTAATGATAGAGAGGACAGGTACAAAGCGAGGCTGGTCGCAAAAGGTTTTTCTCAGAAAGCAGGTATTAACTTTCATGAGATATTTTCACCAGTTGTTAAAATTGTTTCAATTCAGATTGTCTTAGCATTAGTTTCTTTACTTGATTTAGAATTACAACAACTAGATGTTAAGACTACATTTTTACATGGAGATCTAGATGAAGAGATTTATATGGAACAACCTAAAGGGTTTGTTCAAAATCGCAACAAGAAATTTGTTTGCAGGCTCAAGAAATCATTGTATGGTCTGAAGCAGTCGCCTCGACAATGGTACAAGAAATTTGATTCTTTCATGATGAGCCAAAATTATATAAGAAGTGAATATGATCATTGTGTTTACTTTAAGAAATTAAGTAATGGCATATTCATTATCTTATTGTTGTATGTTGACGATATGCTTTTAGCAAGAAAAAGCATAACTGAGATCAACAAGTTAAAGGCTCAGATGGCTAGGACATTTGATATGAAAGATCTAGGAGCAGCAAGACAGATTTTGGGCATGGAGATTTTCAGAGATAGGAGCAATGGTAAGCTGTGGTTATCACAAGAGAAGTATATTGAGAAAATACTCTTAAGGTTTGGTATGAACAATGTGAAGCCAGTTTCAGTCCCTTTAGCTTCCCATTTTAAGCTTTCTTCAAGTTTATGTCCTAATACAAATGAAGAAAAGGAATATATGTCTCGAATACCATATGCTAATGCAGTAGGAAGTTTGATGTATGCGATGGTTTGTACACGACCAGATATTTCACATGCAGTTGGGGTTGTCAGTAGGTATATGGAAAATCCAGGGAAAGAACACTGGGCAGCAGTGAAATGGGTGCTTCGGTATCTGAGAGGCACAAGTGATTATTGTATCACTTATGACAGAAGTAGTGAATTTGTTTGCGGATATGTTGATTCCGATTTTGCAAGTGATTTGGATAAGAGAAGGTAAACTTCAGGATATGTATTTACTCTTGCAGGTGGAGCTATTAGTTGGATGTCAAAGCTACAAAACATTGTTGTTTTATCCACTACAGAAGCAGAATACATAGCTGCTTCACATGCTTGCAAAGAAGCGGTTTGGTTGAAAGGTTTGTTTGGTGAGTTTGGTAGGTTGCAAGACAACATTAAGTTATTTTGTGATAGTCAAAGTGCAATTCACTTGGCTAAAAATCCAGCCTATCATAGTAAATCAAAGCATATACCTATAAAGTACCATTTTGTAAGACATGTTATCATTAAACGATGAGTCTCTCTTGAAAAAATGCATACAATGGAAAACTGTGTAGATATGTTCACGAAACCAGTTTTATTAGAGAAGCTACGATGGTGTCTCGCTTCTCTTGGCTTGCAAAGAAAATAAAAATAATAAAGGAACGAGGTATCAGGCTAATTGTTGTCAAGGTGGAGATTTTTGAGATTTTTTTGTATGTTAATTTTGAGAAAATCTCATAGATAATGCCAACAATGGGTTTGTTCCAAAACTGATGGCATCAAATCAGCAAGTGGAGATATTAAATATCCTATTATGTTGTGATAGAATTTATGATTCAGTTTCTTCTCTACATCTATAAATTGTAAGCCCGTAGAGGCAAATGAATATGAGATGTGAGGTGTGTGGAAGAGGAAGTGCAGATGTGCAAATCTGCTATTGTAATCTCCTGTTCATGAATAATATTGTGGGTACCTCTCTTTGGTGGATGTAGCCCAAATTGGTTGGGTGAACCACGTTAATCCGTTGTCTTCATTGTTTAATTGCTATGTGTGTGATTTTAGTTTTCCATTACGCTATCTCTAACGAGATGGCTTCTCTGGGATGCAACACTAGCAAAAAATGACAACTCTTATGTTATAGACGCCAGAACACGTCTCTAGCCTAGACCTCTAAATGTTTGCATTAATGTTACAAATTCTCCTTAGGTTGATTTAATAAATTTTAATGATTATCTTCAATTAGATTTAAATTGCATGGAACATCGTGAGTTTCACTTGAATATCCTAAAATGCAGGATATCATGAAGAAATGAAACTTTCCTTTTCAATGAAAATATATCTTATGGAGAGAAGAGAAAAAATAGTACGCAACATATAGATTACAACAAATAATATGCTAAATGAAATCCCCTTAAACACAATTGTTCCAATTGAAATTCACACACAAAACTCTATATGCTAATGCAAAGAGATTTTCTTTTTAATTCGACTTAATTTTAAAATGAGAGAAAACTAAGATGCATGTATAATCACTGATAAAATAAGTTATTAAGAACGATGACTAGAACACTGGTTCTTTCAAGCACTCACACATCAAACAATTTAGTTTTCTAATGACCTAATGACAAGAAAAAAGGAAAATCTAAACAAATTCTTATTAAAGGCACTCAAAACCAAAAGCAAACAAGATAAAGGCTTCTTAGAGACCAAAATACACTCAGGGACATAAATAAGAGAAGTTGGAACAAGGTTGAATAAAGAGAAAATCAAAACAAGGCAAGTTTGTGCATGAAACAGGGGTCAGCGTAGGTGATCGAAGGGCACCAGTGCTCTGCAACGTGGGTACAAAGAGTGTTGGGGTGCACTGAAATATAGTCACAGAGAGCACTAGGATGCACTACAACACTCTGTCTCTAGACTAGGGGGGAGCGTTGATCAAGGAAAGCTAAGTTCCGACACAAAAAATGCAATTTAAGCTTAATGAAATGTCTTCCTAGGGTCAATTCAAATTGAGTGAGGCAATGAAGGTATAAAAAAGAGGCAAAAAAAGTACTAAGGACAAGGAAACCACCAAGGGATTGAGTTGATCCCTAGTGGAGTATTCAATTTGTTATGTGTAATCTACGACTATGGACAAAAGTATCTTCCCTAGACCTAGTGGTTTGGTTTATAACAACATAAAGACAAATAATATAATGTTTTCCTTAAATCAATTGAACAACGAGATGAGGCCTACCTGGAATCTGTCACAAGCTTCACTCTATACTTGTCTTGTACGCTCCAATCCTAGCTCTGATCGCTATAATTAGAACCTATTGATACAAACACAACACGCCAAAGATATACGATATCTATGTAGAATTATCCAATCACTTCATTCAATGGATCAACATAAGATTTAAGCATATGAACATAGACATCATATATAGGAAAACAATGTACTCCTTGTATTAATATAAATGGAGAGTTATAACCAAATATAGGAGTTGATCAATAAAGAAACTCCCCAAGTTGACTTGTCCTTCCTTTCCACAAAGAACATCTATTATGTTACCTCAATGCATGGAATGATGACTCTCCTTAGATTCATGGCAGCAACATGAGGGTAATCAATCTTTAAAAGCCAACCCCTAGCTTGTGGATGGTAGTAAATATATAGGAGAGGATGGTAGGTTAGGAATTCTCATCCATTTACCAATCTAGGCTTGAGATCCACTCTTTATGGGAGGATGAGCTCAAGGGATAAGGGGTGAAATCTCCAAGGTAGGATGAGATGGAATTTTAAGGTCTTATCCAAGGTAAATGGTTGAAACCTTCTAGAATCTTCTGGAAGAGGAAGCTTCATGATTCTTTTTATTTTTTTCCGAATTTCTAGAATCAGAGGGCCCCAAGGAGGGGAAACTTGTTGATGATTAGTGCAATTTCAAAGTGGAGAAAGCTACTCTGAACGTATTCTCCTAAGGAAGTAGGGTGTGTTGGGCCTTAAAAGCAAGGAAATGAAGCAGTTAAGCCCAAAAACTCAGGTTTTAGGGAGAGGCATGACTAGGGATTTTTGCAAGGATGATGGCAAAGGGTCAATGAATGTTGATTGATCTTGTTAACATGATTATTGACCATATGTGACAAAATGGAAGAGAAACCATCAATGATTTTAATTTCTCTCAAGGTACCACAATCTAATCCATATGGTGTGAATGAATGAGTTGATGTCGAATACCACACATAATATTTTGGTCAAAGGCCAATGATATAAACCTGTCGTTGAGGGCGAGGAAACTTACCATTGATGTATGCAAGCACCAAGGTACCAAAATGATGTTTCTAGGTCAACTTCTTAGATAATGAGTTGATGTCGATAGGAAATGACTCGTCGTGTGAGGGCCTTAATGTATCCCCCATCAACGACACGGAACAAATATCATGATTTGAGACAGAATGATGTTGATACAGAACTAGATTAGGAGTGACATACATGGAATGATGGCTTAAGAGTATTGTAGTAGATATAGATTGAATAACCTCTCTTGAACACATTAGCGACATTGAATGGAGTTGGCATCATTGACCCAAAAACGAAAATGGAGGCTTTGAAAATGTGTGATGAACCAAAATACAAGCATATTTACCAACCCAACAACCACAGATATTAAGTGGAAGAGTGTCATGTTGAAGAGAGACTCACTGCCATTAATAAGTGGAGTACCTTGTTTTCGCAATTTCCCCAACCATTGTTGCACAGTACCTCTTTATTTTTTAACAAGCTTGAGGAGGATAACAAATACTTGATCTATAATTTCATCCTTCAGTCTTGTCATGTTCGAGAATTCCATCATTGTTTGATGTTTTAATGAGACTGTAGAAGGTGAAAATAGACATATTTTTCATGTTTAGAGAGTTTGAAAAAATGGCGAAAAAAAAACTCCAAAGGTTCCTTTTCGTAGATAGTCTCTTGAGTCCAAAATGGTATAAAATGATACCCAAGAGAAATCTTAGCCATGAACGACTAAGGTATTATTTTTTTGTAAATAGTCTATCTCAGTTCAAAAAGGGTTAAACATATATTGAGTAGATGTCTTTTCATTTACTTTAACAAGTTTGAAAATACAAGTGCTCGACAATCTTGTCATGCCATTAGGAAGTCAGAAAAGAGCTAAAAGAGGACTCCTACTAGAGGAACCAGTGGTATAAATGGAAGCAACTAGTTTCGGTCATGATGGAACTTCTCAAAACACATATAGGTCAAGAGGTAGGATAATAAGACCACTCATCACAGTGATTCCCCAGGCAAGGGTAAAAAACCAAGTGAAAGTGTATGATCAGCCAAGCATATGATGACGATGGAATGATAAAATCAAGGCTCATCTGACAAAAACAGGATGATAAAATGGAAATCATGAGGTACAAGATGAGAATTGTTTCTTTTTTTACACAATATGGAAACATCAGAAACGATGCTTGAAATTGGTTTCATTTTTACGCAAACTTGAAACAACGAAAAACTATGCTTGAAATAATTCTGCATGCCCCCTGCATAATGACTCAATCCAAGGTACATGCCCCCCAAGCTTCATTTCATGCACCTAAGTAGGCTACTAGTTACCAACAGGTTAATGGAATGAAGGTTCATTTATGAGATCAAGTGAAAGACTCAACTGGGAATTTACGATATCTAATCAAAGACTCAAATTGGAAGGGGATTTGTTTCATTTTTTAATTAGATTGAGACAAGAAAAGGAACTCTGCTCAGAAAGAATTCTTTCGTTTTTTAAGGAGCTTAACACAAGAAAGGGAACTTTGCTCTAAGGACCTTATTCCTTGATAATGGCCTCCAAGATACCATGGCTTCCAACAGGTTCTCATCATATGGAAGAATAATGCTCTAGAAGGAATCAAAGGATCTAATGGAAAGCAAGGAAATGAAGCAGTTAATCCCAGAAACTCAGGGTTTAGGGAGAGGTATGCCCAAGACTTTGTGCAAGGACGATGAAAAAGGGTCAATGGATCTTGATTGATCTAGTTAACAAGCCTATTGACCATATGTGACAAAATGGCCTATAGCACGACCATTTCTCTACTTTCCGGTACCAAGCACATAATTGCAATTATATTCAAATCGAATTGAAATAAATTGAAATCATACCTCATTGATAGCTTGTCAAAAATTTACAACTACAAATTTGTTTACTTCCTTTCACAACAATACAAACTAGCTCTTCGATCAAATCATCATGTATTTACATATCACATCCGATTAGCTCAAAATACAACCATCATAAATAAAAATCATAGATCACTTGAAACCATCATAAATCAAAGTCATAGATCACATGCATAATTAAAACTGAAATAAAAGACTGATACTTATCTTGTGATCGGTTCTTTGCTTCTACCTTTGTTCTTTGTCCTTTCCATACACACACCAGGTTGGTTTCCACACCCGACAAGCACCCAATGACTTCTCTTTTCTTCAATCACATACATATACACACAACATATTTCACATACATACACCCACACATGGTGTACCAAAAAATACGTACACCTACACCTGGTGTACAACACAACACATACATCTACATGTGGTGTACAACACAATACATATACATAGAAAGAGTACAACACAATGAATACATAATACACATAACACAGTACCACATATACACAACACAACATGTACGACATTTACATAATACCACATGTGAAACATGTACATATCACCACTTGTACAACATGTACATAACACCACATGTACATAGTGCCACCTTCACAATGTGTACACAACACCACATGCACGACATATACACGAAACCATCTACACAACATGTACACAACACCACATGTACAACTTGTACATAGCACCACATGTACATAGCACCACATATACAACATGTACACAACATCATATATATACAACACCATATGTACAATGTGCACACCACACCATATGTACAAAATGCCGCATATACAACATCTACACAACACCATATATACGACATGTACACATCGTCGTTTATACACAACACCACATATACAACATGTACACAACACCACATATACAACATATACACAACTGTAGTACTACACATCCATAGATCACAATGTTTCATCCAGGAAACCTTGCCTCTAGTATCTTTCCACTATCCATGTTTGTCCCAGCCTGTTGCAAATCAAAATGCTTTCATTTCGTTGATGTATCTCTCAGCATTATCTACCATAGCATAAACATATACATAGTATAATCACATTATCAATTCAAATCCACATGATATTGACCTCATATATCTCTCAGGGCTACTCTTCCCACTTGATTCCTCATAAGACCAGGAACCTCTTCATACCATTCACCTGCATAAGCAATCCATCTATAAGAATGATCCTAGACAACCTGTCAGAAAATTACATACATACATACATACATACACACACACGCACACACACACACACATATATATATATATATATATATATATATATATAAACATTAGCATAAAAAAATTATATATATATATATATATATATATATATATATATATATATATATATATATATATATAAACATTAGCATAAAAAAATCATGATCCTTGACAACCCCATTAAACAATGACATGCATACATACATGTATACATATATAGACATTAGTATATTCATGATCACAACATAATTACCAGATATCATAAGGTCAAGGTTAAGAGAACTCTCTTTATCCGTGCACAACATGAAAAACAATGAGAATAATAGTTCCTAAGATAGCCAAGGAGTCTACGCCTTAAATCCATTTAATTTTCCTCTCTTGTTACCTTTCTTGTGATTGTGTTTCCACCATCCATTTATCCCAGTGGACCTAGCCAGTTCAACCAACCGTCATATTCTTGCCTTCAACTTCCCTGTACTCATGCATTGAGCTTCATCTAGGTCTTTACATTACTTGTTGGGATTCATTTAGCTCTCCCATAGCTCCATTATATTTCCTCATTCCCCAACCAATTCCCAAGACCCTCATAACATAAAAGGCAAGAACAAGCCCAAGCCAAAACAAAACTATGGGAAACCAACAACAATACAATACCACAACAAAGTGGCATGGCCATGCACCAAGCATAAAAAAAAGTGGAAATCAAACACAAACAAATCACAAGGAAAGAAAGCACAAAAATGGAAGCAAACATCATGACTCAATCCCGTGTGTTCCCAATGCTTCCAAGAGAAAACTCAACCTGAGCCTTCTTCAAGATTTCATGGCAGTATTTTTTTCCATGTAATCCCATGCATCATACTTCATTAAACATAAAATTTTCAGTCATAAATAAACATAAAAATATATCGGTTATCTTGTGTTGTTGTACCCAACACGTTGACCTGTAACTGAACATGTGCATATATAATCTCTCAAGGGACTTCGTTTCCTTAAAAAATTCTAACCATAAATGAAAATCAGTCGTTATACCTATCAAATACGTGTTCATGAATTTAGAAATTAACCACATAATTTCATACAAAATCAAGGTTAAGAAGAATTATTGTATTCATGCAAAGCTCTCATTCGTTTGGAATTGTGATTTCCAAACATAGCTAGAGGAATTATCACCCGATCTCTTTATTTTACCTTTTCTCCTTGCTAAAATTGAAGCTTATTATGCGCTATCACATCACCCAACTGTTATTTATATAAACAAATCAACTATAACGTTGTCACACTAATACCAAGTGTGTTTCCCTACAATAGTTCACACATGTCAGCCACATTTTCCAAAGATAAAGACATTGTATCTATTAAATGAAATCAACCTTTACCAAGAATAACAACCATGTCATAATCAAATCACATTCATTAGTCATAATACTAAAACTAGCAGCCACTTGCACTCAAATGCATATTAGTTGTCTCAACACAAAATGTGTTTATACAATCATCTTAATACAAGATGATTTCTTCATGCAATCTTATAGACACATACTCATATCATGCAATTAATCAAAAATTCGAACAACCTGTAAACATACCATATTATATAAACAAAATAAATGACATAATCAAATTCATACCTTAGTATATCTCAAGGGAGGCTATTACATCTACACAAGTTAGTCCAAATTTGTACGACACAATATCACAAATATATCGAATCATACCTAAATATCATAACCATAACCATTTGCACATGCTAATCCAAATTAGCACAGTACATATAACATCAATCTTAAATGTAATGATCATAATCATCACGTGTACGACCAAAATGCATATAACAACAAGTTACTACCATTTATAACTATATGGCACATGTGAATATGACCACATTGATCGACTAACATCTATCATGCATGTGAACATAACAACTATAAAATGGTAGGAATATACATAACCATAATATATATAGCAACCATTAACTATCATACCTCCATTCCCAACATACAAACCTATATGGTGATTTTCTATTACTCTAAGTTCTAGTGTTGGCACCTCACTCTAATGATTTGCATCTCCTGCTCCATATCAACCTCATAACAGTCCAACAACATCATGATGACATAAGCTACATACAATGACCTTAATAAAAACAACTTTGACCATGAAAATACATGCATAAAACATGCACCTATCCCATTCATTATAAGTGTTCAGACCTGGAAGCACTGATACCACTTTGTGGTATCAGATATCATTCAAATAGAACATAAACCTGCTTTGATACCACTCTTTAACCACCCCTCCCAAATTTACCCAATTTCACGGGTATTCCAGGGAAAATAAGAGAGGAAGAGCTACTATGACCTAACCCAACCTAGTAGATCCAATTAAGGAAGTTGATCTAACAATTGGAACTTACCAAACACAAATTGACATCCTGCATGGCTTACAAAACACCCAAGAGCTAAACAACCACTCCAACTGCCCAAAACCTGAGCTAAATTGCATTGTTAGTGACTTGGGCCCACAACCACATGCATTACAAGACCTCCATGTGGTTATAGGCCTACAACCACATGCATAAGCTTGTAAGGGTGTGGTTATGGCCCAAAACTTCTAATTTAGAGGGTGTGGTCCCAGATTCTAAGCCACCTTTATAAGGTAGCCTCCATACCACTACCCATAACTCAGCAAAACTTTCCAAAATGATAAATAACACCAGGACAAATTCATTCTTACAAAAATTAATCAAGTACTTTACCTAACCAGGCCTAACCATGACAATCATTTTGTCAAACATATGGTGAACATGTAATCTATAGGTCATGATTTCATATCTGAACACTGGAGTCTGAAACTTATCTGAGATTCACCAATAAGATCTAATTCCCTCTTATAATAGTTGAAATAACATTTTTTAGCTCATGCATTAATTAACCATTCATAAACTAATCAAACATATCAAGAGCCATAACTAGAACTTTTTATGGAACCATGCTTATAACCAACATTTAACCAAAATATTAACCATACTAGAACAACCATTAAGCCACATTATAAGAAGTACAAGTAATCATAGAATACAATAGGAAAAGATCTCTTATTATCATATGCAAAATCCAACCAAGTCAGGTACTTCCACGTACCACCTGACCATAGATTGGGTTGAACTATAAATCTGCCTTTCATCCAATCACACCCACGCCATACTCCAAGCGTGAATGTGTGATCTCATGGACTAAACAAAAAAAATCCAAACTAGGGCTTCTAGATGCCAAACCACCTCAACTCTCAACCAATGATTCCACCTCATGGTCGGGCATCACTAACACCAACCAGATCGGTCTCGACCCAAGTTGTCCAGAGCTCAAGGGACTAGTAACTCAACCCACAACCTTCCAGGGCTCCATAGCATCTGTCGAAACTGGCTCCAGGACACTTAAATAAACCCACTAATGGCTCTAGTGTATAAAATCTATTACCAAAGAGATTCAATCTAATCTTATAATGTACTAAAACAAGATATTGAATCCTTCTACAATTTGCAGAAATAAAACACAGTCGCACAATCACATAAAAAGTAAGAGAAAGAGACAATCAATCACACAACACAAGATGTATTTGGGGAAAGCAATTGCTCAAAACCCCTCTATCTCTATATTTCATATGGTCAAGATCATGAAACAATACAATGATATTCCTCACACTAAGAAACCTCTGCACTCTGTCATATGTCTCACTCCGATCCTGCTCGAATTTGGCTCGCAATCTAAGAAAAATCGGTCAAGTATTTAACCTTTTTCTTACCTCTGCCTATCCTGCCTTGCTTACACATTATTGGGCTAATTAAACCCATATTAATTAGGAAAATAGAAATTAATGGTTGTGAAATCCGTCAAGGCCTTCCCAATGACCTCATGCATGACCTGTACAATTTTCTAATAGTACAACTGATATATCTCTTCGCTTTAACCTCAGTCTCAATTGGGCCTTCCTTAGAGCTAACATGAAAAAATTATTTATAGCAAATTATCAGTTAAGTGATTTATCACTACTTGTGAATTAAATAATATTTAATTAAGTGGACCTCTCACTATCTCATCTCTTGGTTAGAACTATTTAAACTGATTTTAACTCAATTTCTTGAGTTCACTAATTACAACTCATAAATAACTATATATGGTCCCCCTAAAAATAGAAAATCCTTTTGCATGCATCCTCTTATAACTCTAACTCAAATTTCGTAAGCTAACTAAGTCTTCCTGACTTGGTTAATCAATACAAGTTGTCATGAGATGAAATTACATTTTTTCTTTCACTTTAATTAAGGGAAAAATAAATCAAAAGCCTCATATGGTAGCCATTTATGGGTGCCATTTTTTGGATTTCATTTCTGATTTCCATTTTCACTGTTTCTTGTTGCGAATTTCAACACTCCCCTCAACAAGAAAGGAATTAAATCTATCATGATCTGGTACCTTTGGAGTGTTTTGAATGCAACATTTCTCTCTAGTGTTGTTCCTGTTGCAACTCCTGAAACTGAATAGGCTCCAAAAACCTGAATTAGTATGATGCGTCTGTCATCAAAGTCTCTGATTGCTATCGATTACTACACTGTCTACTAAAATCTCTGCGTTGTTGTTGACTGTACATTTGTGCCCTCTGCACTGCTGTCAAATATAATATTTCCTCCAGTAGCTGACATTTTTCATTCTGATTTATTTCTTCCTAACATCTGACTGCATCAATCTAACTAATCCTTTCTGATATTGTGTATAGTGGGCTCTTCGTAGCTAGGTTTGATCCATGAGACACACAATCTCACTGGATCCTGCCCAACTTTCTTCTCTTCGGATTATATTTGCACATCTCCCCACCTCTCACTTAGAGGTATGGTTTCATGTGCTCCATCTTTCCATCTGGCTCAAATTTCTGCCTCCTGGAGGTATTTTCTTGAGTGGATTCTTCCACTCTGTCTCCTCTCTGCTTCTCCAATTGTGGTTTCTCCATAGCCTTCTTAGACTGCTTTTAATATTTCATGTTGATCAGTAATGTGTGCTCCCTCTCAACCACCAAGTCACTAACCTCTGCTTTTCTCCTCAAATATTTGCATGAATCTTCAACCTTGAGAGAATACAGGCTCTTGACTCTTGCACTGATCTATTTCACCCATCATATGGTGATGTGTCTAAGGAACACCTTTCCTTTTCTAAATATGACATCATAACCACAGTCTTCCAATACTGCTACAGAGACAAGATTCTTCCTTAGTCCTGGAATATAAAAAACATCTTTCAATCTAAGAGGGGAGACCGACACCCGCTGAAAGGTAACAGTACCTATGGCATTCCTCTTATACCTCTTGTCATCTACAAACTATATGGTTTGGTGGAGGTCCTTCTCCTCCAAGTCACTGAAGAGATTTCTATTCCTCGTCATATGGAACGAAGCACTGCTGTCTAGATACCACATGTATCCCATTATAGTTTTGTCCATGCATGCAATGAGAGTTAAATCAAGCTCGAACGGTGAATCTAGTGCTTCACCCACTGCAACTGCAGGCTCCTTCTTGCTTGCCTTCTTCCATGCACAATTCGAGGCATAGTGCTTGTGCTTGTGACAATAAAAAAATTGATCATGGACAAGTTTCGCTTGCCCTCCTCACCTTGGGACTTATTTCCCTTAGCTTTCTTTCCTTTTCCCACCAATGCAAAATCTTCTTTTGTCTTTTTCAGAAGTCTCGTCTTTGGCGCTCCACCTTATCTCTTCTATTACCAATTCAGACCACAAACGCTCCCAGTCTGGTAACTTCTCCCTCCCATTCACAAAGTCCTGGTAACTATGCCAGCTCTTGGGAAGGTCTAGAAGAGCTAAGCTCACCAAATCATCCTAGGATATTGTCACACCAACACTTCCAAGATCATCTCGACATTGAGTGAACTTCATCAAGTATGTTGGTATTGTCTCGCCCTCCTCCATCTTGATCTTTCCGAGCGTATATTTCAGCGCCAACTTCATGTGGTCACTGCTATTCTAAAAAAAATATTTCAAGGCCTTCCACATAGCATATGTATTCTCCTTCCCATGGAGACTCGAGACAATATGATCTTGAACTCCCTCTAACAAGATCCTTCTCGCCTTTACTACCTCCTTCTGCCATGCATCAAGATTTTGAGCATCTGTTGTTGCGGGCTTGGGAATAACAATATCTATGAATTCCTTCAACCTGTTTTCCTCCAACATTGCCTCCATCCCTTCCTTGCTATGTACTTCGAATTTCTCTCGAGATCATATTCGAGTCTCAATCCATTGAAATACATCTTGATCTGTTGCTAGATCCTAAAGAATAAATCTGAAAATTCGAACTTGTTCAAGACAAAACTATGTTCTTCTCTTCTATTCTGATTCATGGCGCTCTAATACCATGTAGAAAATATACTACCAATGGGATTCAGTCTTATCTTATAATGTACTAAAGCAAGATATTGAATCCTTCTACAATTTGCGGAAACAAAACACGATCGCACAATCACATAACAAGTAAGAGAAATAGACAATCAATCGCACAACACAAGATGTATCTGGGGAAATAAACTGCTCAAAACCCCTCTATCTCTATATTGCATATGGTCAAGATCATGAAAAAATACAATGTTATTCCTCACACTGAGAAACCTCTGCACTCTATTGTCTATATCACTATGATCCTACTCGAATTTGGCTTGCAATCTAAGAAAAATGGGTCAAGTATTTAACCTTTTTCTTGCCTCAGCTTGGCCTACCTTTCTTACACATTCTTGGGCTAATTAAGCCCCTATAAATTAGGAAAATACCAATTAATGATTGTGCAATCCTTTAATGCCTTCCCGATGACCTCACGCATGACTTGTATAACTTTCTAATAGTAAAACCGATAGATTGCTTCCCTTTAATCTCAGTCTCAACTGGGCCTTCCTTAGAACTAACATGCAATAACTATTTATAGTGAATTATCAGTTAACTGATTGATCACTACATGTGAATTAAATAATATTTAATTCACTAGACCTCTCACTAGCTCATCTCTCAGTTAGAACTAGTTAAACTGCTTTTAACTCAATTTGTTGAGTTAACTAATTACAACTCACAAATAACTATATCCGGACCCCCTAAAAATAGAAAATCCCGTTGTATGCATCTTCTTAGACCTATAAATCAAATTTCCTAAGCTAACTAAGTCTTCCTGGCTCATTTAACTAATACAAGTTGTCATGAGATGAAATTACAAATTTTCTTTCAATTTATTTAAGAGAAAATTAAATCAAATGCCTCATATGGAGCCCTTTTTGGGTGCCATTTTTTGTTTTTCATTTTTGGTTGCCATTTGCATTATTTCTTGTTGAAAATTTCAACATCCAAAGAATTTTTCCAACCTAGGCTCTAGGACTAGTAACTCAAACCAAGTTGTTCCATGGCTTCAAGAGCATTTGTTCCAGCCCACAACCATAAGGAATTATGAGGACCAATCAGAAAATAATCAAGTGGAAAAACCCACAACATCATGGATATCCAAAAAATGGCAGGGTAAGGCTAAAACCATTGTCAATCTGGGAAATCCTCCATGCCAATGACAACACATAACCGAGAAAACACATTCATGTACAATACATGCCAAAACTAGCAGGGAAATCATACATACACTTGATACCTGCAAAGTAATCCAGTTTTAGTTGTTATTCCAATTGTTCCCTTGCCCTTTCTTTCTTTCCCCTTTCCTTCTTTCTCTAAACCCAATGTATTCCAAAGTGCTCCAAGAAAAATATAAATGTCCAAGATTATGAGAGAATGAGAGAATAAAAGAGAGATCCAAAGCTAAATTGACAAAAAACCATGAACTCGTCCTCAAAATCCTTTTTATCATTGAGGCCTCTATTTTCTTCATTTTACTTCATTTTTCATTCAATTTCCCTCTCATGCAAATCTGTGACCATTCACTTTCCTTCTCTTATATTTTTCTTTATTTCCATCAATAAATGTAAATTAAAGCTACTTGCCTTTGCCAATGCCTTTTCCAATTTTCTTAGGCTTAAATAAATTGAAAGTGACACCCACTAGGATGTTTTTTCCCACCATTTAGCTTGGAATATGTGTCCTGTGACCTTGGTCTTATATTTTTTTTTTACATGGAAAATCAATGAGGGATTGTTACATTTTGGTTATATTATTTTCATTTCCTATTTGAGAAGGATTGTAACCTTGATTCCTTATTATCATATATATTCTACACAATTGGAAATACTTAGTTTTAAGTGTAAAAATGTTACCCCTACAAAAAAACGTCTAAAAAATTTTATGAATCCTACCAAATATATAAAATTCCAACAATACAAATAAAAAAAACAATATAATTAGTGAAATAAAGAAAACAAAAACATACAACAATAGTATAAATGATGAAATAAAACAAGTACATATAACTTTGCGTTGTCATCACCCTGATTATCTTCCTCGCTTGGCATGATAACTCTGTTGTTCTCGAAATTATGTTTTGATCTAGGGTCATGTCTTAATATGAACCACCAATCCCTATCCAAAACATTTGGGTTAAAAAACACTTGGTTGCAGTGTTTTGGGAAAACATGAGTGTTATGGGTCAATTTGGGCATCATTCCCAATGACCTGGTTCACTAGGCATCATCTCCAGGACCAATGTATAGGGTCTATTATCCCCTAACATTCCAGGTGCTATATGCCCTAAGATAAAGAACAAGACAAATCAATTAAAGACTTTCATCTGCAAAGGTTTCCAAAGTTTGAAGTGTATAATATATCATATGAGAGCTCACCAACGCTGCCTCTGAAGGGATTAAGTGTGTTGCATATGAAGGTAGCCCTATGCAAGGCTGCTCTGCAAAGCACTTCCTGACATTCATGGGTGCGTTGGTCACATTGGGAGAAAAATTCTCATTGTTCCACAATCTCCACTTGGCCAGTGCCTTCTAGAAGAGTTCACATGTGTTAAACTTCGAATCCATGTGTCCATTTGACATCTACAAGATTGGGAACATGTCTTGCCTATTATTGGAAAGTAATTGATTGTGAAACTACCCTCAACTCCTCTATAAATTGAGCACAGATCTTAGTGTTTGATAAGGAAGAATCTATGTAGAGAAATGATGGTGGAATTTCAATTTAGGAGATTGATTTGAGTGACATATTGTTGGAGATATCTACATTGTGAGATGGCTAGGATGTTGCTGGAGATGGTGACACTAAATCAATCACTGGGAAGTAACCTCCCCTTCTATCATCAATAAAGATTACTGCTTATTTTTCCATATATGCATCTGTATAAGCTTTGATTTTCAATATCATGATTTCTTAGTTGATGTATATGGTTTATGCTTTATTGATTTAGCTAAATAACTTGAATAGACATATGTATTATTGCTATCTCTTGTTGTTTAGTGTTCATTCTTGCAGGAAATATTTTTCACAGCCGGCTGGAATTTGAAGCTACAACAAAAGTGACAAAAGGAGACTTTGGAAGTGCTTGGATCCTAAGTAGGTTCCTTATTTCATTCTGTGTGTCTGTTTAGAGTTATGAAATATAGTTGTAAAGTCTTTGACCTGTTGTTATAGATTAGCACCTGTCTAGGGAAGAATTATTTATTCGTAATTCATAATTCCGCATATATGCCTTCTCGTATTTCAGTTTATAAAAAAAAAAAAAAAACTACAGGTTCGATTTTATAGTTCAACTCTACTTCTTATTACACGTGTTTGGGAATCCTCTTTTATAGTTCAGCACCGCAGTTCCACTTTTATCTTTCACGAAATTTTAAAAAAAAAGAAAAAAGAAAAAAAAGAATAAGCTTTCTTGGAATTTTTGTTCGAAATGATAGGCCTTGCGGATCTACTGTAGGTCCGATTTTGGCAAGTGGAGCGGGCATTCGTACAGTTGATGTTGGAGCACCTCAATTGTCGATGCACAGTGTTTGAGAAATGTGTGGTGTAGATGATGTTTTTTATTCTCATCTGCACTTCAAAGCCTCTTTTTTTTTTAGGATTATGCAGAGTTCGATAAAAAAATCAAAATTTGACCATTAGTAAGCTATTGCCTAGATTGGAGCGATTGCTGAAACCAATAGTAAGCTATTGCGTAAAACCAACATTAATCTATTGTGTGAATTATTGCATTTCGGTTGACCATCGCCCCCACTAGTTGAGAGTGCCACGCGTTGATGACGAAAAACTTACAAAATTGAAAAATTTGAAGGTTTGCGTGTACTGTGAATACACTGTGAAGGTTTGCGTTGCTAGCTTATGTTTTTATTAACCTGGGTTTTCGAGTTTTTCATAGTGGAAGGATGCAATCCAGGTTGCGATTTTGATTTGTCTTCGACCCTTAAGGAGGAGCAGCTACCTTGTAAAGGGAATGAGACGGGTGATCATTTCTCTGAACCTTTTCTTTACCATCGTTGGATTCGCATTGGCTTTGTGGCTCCAACCCAAACTCAAGAAAAGGAAACACTTTACTTATAATCACATATTGTTCAAATATATGAGAATTTTTTTAATTGGTTTGTGAAGAAGTTGTTGGTGGCATTATGGCTATACGTCATTCTTGCTGCACATAGTTGTCTAGTTACTAATGATAATTTCACACGAACATTGTTCCCCAGTGGATTGGTCTGAATTTTGAGTTTTCTGCTTGGGATGGATGTCTGCTATTGTTGTTTGGAACCAGACAGCTAGCCAGCGTGAGAGCCTGCCAGCCAGCATTAGCCAGTCAAGAACTAGCCTGAAGGACAAGTAAAAAAAATCCAGTGTTTGACAGTGTTTTCCTTTTTAAAGATAAATCTGTAAAGTATTTGCTGGAGTGATAAGGTGTATATATATATATATTGTAATGTTTTTTGGAGTAATAAGGATTTTGTAATATTTGTGGAGTAATAAGGTTATTTGTAATTTTTTGGAGTAATAAGGAGATTTTTCTTTGTAATTTGTTTCTGGAGAGATAAGTGTGACTCAAAGTAATTTTACTTTGAGGGGGGGTAACATTTTTTTTACCAGATTTTGCAAGAGAATCATTGTAAAAGTCAAATTTTGAAAGTTACCTTGTAAATATTTGAGAAATTGACTAGAGCCAAGTTCAAAGCTCAATCATTTTTCTCCTATTTCAACGAATATACGAGGGTCAAGGCCAAGCCCTGATAGATCGTTTTTTGTGTGGCGTGTGTTGTTTTTGCGTGGCGTGTTTGATGTGACAAGTTGCTAAATTTTTGTGCTTGATTCTTTTGGTGCACTACTTCAACACTACAATGTCAAAGTTAATTAATCTGTTCTCCGAATATGATAAACTAGAAGGAGTGAAATCTTATAAGACTTGGAGACGTCTAATTGAAAGCACTCTTATTTTTAGTGAATTATGGCATGAAATTTGTGATGGCAACATTAAGCCAAATAAACCAACAGATCCAGCTTCACTTGCAAAATGGGAAATAAAATATGCCAAGGCAATAGCTCTTATAACAACTTCAGTTAGAAATGAAATGTACATACACATTGAGAATTCTTCAGATGCATGGGTTGCTTTACATACATTCAAATATCTCTTTGATACACAACCTGAATCAAAGAAAGTTGATCTTCAATTAAAATTGCTTCAACAAAAATTAACTGAAGGTGGTGATGTCCTTGAGTACATTTCATGACTTAAAAACATTAAGCAAGAAATCATCAATGCTGGTTTTCAAGTTGTTGATGAAAGCTTCTTAACTACAATTTTAATTGCTAGATTGCCATCATCATATACTCATTTTTTTGAAACTTTGCAAGTCACTGGCAAGTTAGAGAAGATCAAAGTTGATGAAATGAGTGACATGTTGGCACAACATGATAAAAATTTCGGGAAGAAGAAGCAGATTGGGGAAGATGTATTCTTCACCGAAGCCAGTTCAAGAAACTCCTCAACTGATAGTTCCAGAAATAGAGGAAGAGGTAATTTCAATCCAAATCAAGTAGCACAAGGTTGTGGTCGCAGTCAACACAGAGGAAACAATTCCAACAGAGGCTCCAATTCAGGCAGAACAAATTTTCAAGGCAGAGGCAACAATCAAAACAGAGGATATCATCAAGGCACAGGACAAATTCCAGGAAGAGGACAAACTCAAAACAGAGGACAAAGCAGAGGTTGAGGATAGTCTCAAGGCAAAGGATAGTCTCAGGGAAGAGGCAGTGATTTGAGTCAAATTGTTTGCAGGCGATGTAACAGAGTTGGTCATTATGCAACAGATTGTAGAACTTTTATTGAGAAAATTTCTAAGTTTCATCCAAACTCACCACAGTTTGCAAATGATGAAGATGATCCTGATAGTTCTGAATATGTCTTCACCAACACAGAAGCAACAATTTTATAGGTTTCAAGATTTCTCCAAAGTGATTATGAAGATACATGGATTCTTGATACAGGCACAACTCAACACATGAAATTTTGACGTGACTTCTTCTGGAGTTTCAAAGAATGTCATCTGAATTCAATCTATCTTGCTGATAAAACCAAACATACTCCTTCAGGCAAAGGTGTAGTTAAATTTTTTTTACCAGGCATCGGAGAAAGAATGATTTCAAATGTCTGGTATGTCCCAACATTCAAACAAAATTTGTTATCTCTAATCATGATTTGACAAGCAGGGCATACAATGATTATGGAAGATGGCTTAGTTAAAACCAGCTCATTCAAACAGAACATGCAAACAATACTCACAGGTTATGAAGATGGAAAATTGTTAAGGATGAAAGGGACATTTATTCCAAGACATTCGGACTTTGCAGGCGCAAAAAATACAAATATTTCACTAATCTGATTATGGCATGTCAGATATGGCCATCTCAACTTTGATAGTCTCTCTCAGTTACAAAAACAGGGCATGGTTAAAGGACTTCCAAACTTCAAAAGGGAAAATGCAAAGTGTGAATCTTGCATTTTTGGAAAACAACATCGAGAGACTTTTCCTACAAGTTCATGGTGTGCAAATAGGCATTTGCAGTTGGTTCACAGTGATATTTTTGGACCCTTCCCAAATTCACTTGGAATTTGCAGATATTCTTACTTTTTATTGATGATTTTAGCAGGATGACTTGGGTATACTTCTTGAAGCAAAAGTCAGAATCATTTAAAAAGTTCAAAACTTTTCGTAAGCTTATTGAAAATGAAGTAAAGGAGAATATTGGCACTCTTACAACTGACAACGGCGGAGAATTCACTTCAAATGAGTTCAAAAAGTATTTCATAGAAAATGGCATAAAATGACATCTTACCAATGTATACACTCCGCAGCAAAATGGAGTAGTAGAAAGAATGAATTGTACCTTGTTAGGAATGGCGCGATCTATGTTAACTTTCAAAAAGTTAAGTCCTTCATATTGGGCAGAAGCAGTTCATACTGCTATTTACTTGAGAAACAGATCTCTCACAGCTTATTTAGATGGAATCACACCTTATGAAGCATGGTTTGGATTCAAATCTCGGGTAAAACATCTCAGAGTTTTTGGATCATTCTGTTATGCCTTAGTTCCGAAGGAAAAACAAACTAAGCTTGATGCACGAAGCTTGAAGTGCACAATGATCGGGTATTCTGATGAGAAGAAAGGGTACTGAATTTTGTCGAATGGGAAATTTATTGTAAGCAGAGATGTGATTTTTGATGAAAATGAGAGTAAGAGTGCTGAAGAAGTTGACAATCTTCTTCAAAAGTTAGAAACAAAAACTGGTAAAAGAAATGGAAATTTACAAAGTCAACCGAATTCACCAAATTGGTATGAACTTGAGTTTTCTTCATCTGAAGATGAATCATCTAGTCCCTCAGCGACATCCGGTTCTTCTAGTAGTTCATCCAACTCTCCTAGCAACAGTAGTTCATCTGACAATGACTCTCCGCCCCCGGAACCTGCGGTTGATCAACAAACATTAGTTTACATCAACCCTCTTTTTAATGATGGTGATTTTTCACAAGCTCAAACCACTGAACATCAGTTTCCGAAATGGGCAGTTCAACTTTTGAAAGATGTAAGGCCAAATGAACAAAATAAAACCAGAACAAGGGGATCAAAACAAAATGAAGGCAATTTTGCTTTGATAGCAAATGATTTTAATGAACCTTCTTCTTATCAAGAGGCAGTAAAACATAAAGCATTGCAATAGGCTATGGTTGATGAATATCAGGTAGTTCAAGACAAAAACACTTGGAAACTTGTTGATTGTCCTCAGCATGTTAAACCTATTGGATGCAAATGGGTTTATCGAATTAAGTACAAGCAAAATGGTGATATTGACAAGTATAAAGCAAGACTTGTTGCTAAAGGTTTTGCACAGCAAGAAGGGATAGATTATGAGGAAACTTTTGCTCCTATTGTTAAATGGAACACCAACCGCCTCACACTTGCCTTAGCAGCTCAACAAGGATGGAAAGTTCATCAAATGGATGTAAAAAGTGCTTTTCTCAACGGAGATTTACAGGAAGAAGTGTACATGACACAACCACCAGGTTTTGAAATTGAGGGACAAGAACATAAAGTCTACAAACTGATAAAGGCTTTATATGGGTTAAAACAAACTCCCCAAGCTTGGTATGCCAAAATGGATGAATACCTTCGCAAAGTTGGTTTTCATCGTAGTGAATCTGATGATACCTTGTATGTACACCAACAAGGTAAAAATATGGTGATTTTGGTTATGTATGTCGATGATTTGATCATCACAAGCAACAATGATGATCACATTGAACAGGTGAAAAAGGAGTTACATGCAGGTTTTAAGATGACAGATTTAGGAATACTTCACTACTATCTTGGAGTTGAAGTATTCCAACGTCCACATCAGATCTTCATTTCTCAGAGTAAGTATGCAACAGAAATTCTTCAGCGATTTGGCATGCAGGATTGCAAGCCTATCCTTACCCCTATGGAACAAAACTTGAAACTTTCAAAATTTGAAGGGGGGGAAATGGTTAATAGCACTTCCTATCGACAATTGATTGGTAGCTTGATTTATTTGACAACTACTCGACCAAATCTTTCTTATGCCGTTAGTATTCTTTCTTGCTTTATGTAGGAACCACGAGATAGCCACTGGAATGTACCTGAAAGAGTTCTTTGTTATATCCAAGGAACAAAATATTTTGGTCTTCTTTACAAAAAGACTAAAATTTTTGTACTTGGTGGATTTTTAGATGCCAACTTTGCTGGCAGTATTGATGATAGGGCATCAACCTCAGGTTACTTAATGAACATGGGGTCATCTGTAGTTTCATGGAATTGCAAGAAGCAAGCTACAGTGGCCACTTCTTCAGCAGAAGCAGAGTACATTTCAGCATGGGAAGCAGCATATGAGATTGTTTGGTTACGTTGAGTTTTATAGGACTTGGGAATTCCTCCAACATAAGCTACTTCGTTATTCATCGAAAATCAATCAGCAATAAAGCTTGCCAAGAATCTAGTTTTTCATTCAAACACAAAGCATGTAGACACCAAGTATCATCATATCAGATCACTCATTGCAAAGGATGTCATCAAGCCAATTTATTGTCCTTCAGAAGATCAGACCTCAGACATTTTCACGAAACCTCTTGGCAGATACTAAGTTTAGGGATGAACTTGGTCTCTGTTGTAATGTATCTTTGGATCATAGGGGGAATTTTAGATGATCCAAAAATAAAATATTATCATAAGTTATAAAGTTGGAATAAAACAATTATTAATTTAAGATATTAAATTAATAATTATTATTCTAGAATATTTAGTTATTTAATGGAGACATTCAGAATTCGCATATTGTTGTAACAAGATATGACTCTCCAAATGTGTTGTATCTTAGGCTTTTTGTTAGCTAGTTATTTTGAAAAGTATTTAATGTAAGTGGACATTTGTTATTTAATAAGTGATCCATAATTAGAGGTAGTTAGGACATTGAGCTTATAAATAGCTCATTGCAAGAGTGTTTTGATGTTCGGGTGTAAACTCTTGCATAATTCCAAATGTAATTGTTTTTTTCTGATTAATAAGATTACGTGTCTGAGGACACTTTGGCCATTAGAAATTACTCTGTATTCTAGGTGTTTTAGCCTTTGATTTTCTATGTTTATTCACCCAGTAGTTGTTACTCACAAAGATTAGGCTTTTTAAGATTCAAAATTTCAAAAGAAGTGTGTTAAACAAATGTGTTTTTCTTTATACACTGAGGCCAATGCACTCTTGGATAGGACACAGTGCTTTGTATATAGCTGTCTCCCTTTCAGGCCTGCGTTGCAAAGAATTATCTCTCTTTAGAGACTGCATTACCTCCTGAAACCATCCAAATTCCCTTGAATTTTTCTTTGCATTTTGTTTTAGTTTGTTTGCTGCTGTGTTTTGAAAAGCCTGAGCCTCATATTGACCAGTGAATTCATCTACCTCTTCCTCCTTTGAAAGAAAATTTGTTCAATGTTTGTTTAAAGCATTTTTCTTTGTCATTGGAAAGTTAATTTAAAAGTATTTTTATTGTCGCATTAGATCCATTTTCTTTTGAAAAGGAAATTGTCGTAAAATCTTCGTTTCCTGATAGGAGAAATTGTTGTTTTATTCCTCATTTTTCCTTCAAAAGAGAAATTGTTGTTTGTATTCCTCATTTCTAAAAATTAAAAGGAATTTGATTTTGTTGATTTAGTGCACTTAGTTTCTTTTCTGCATTCATAACATTAAAGGAACTGAAAAGAAAAATCTGCGTTTGCATGTAGTGGTTTGTGTGTTTTGCAAAAGGAACAATTAGGAAATCTGCATTTAGTTTTTGTTCTTTGATTTTCTTGCTCGCAAATTGTTTACTCTTTCCCTCTAGTAACTAGGATTTTCATTGAAAAACTAAAAGTGAAAGATTTCTTATCATTCTTAGTTGCATTTTAGGAATTTTCCAATACATCATCGCAATGAACCTTTGAAAGGAAAATTGTTAAAAAATATCAACATAAAATTAATCTCAATTTACCTAACAAAGCATTGGAACCATAACGATAAAATTTAGAAGGTCTAGGCTAGAGACGTGTTCCGGTGTCATAAAACATAGCAGTTGTCGTTAACTTGTTTGTGATACATTTCGAGTGTGATACCTCACTCCACATATGTAAGTATATCGTAGCTCATCCACTTACTTTCGGTTATATCGGGCGGTGTTATAGTATGAGAAGTATAAAGGGGTGCTCTCACTGTGCGGTTTTGCATCAGACAGCACTAATACGGACTTGGGCCTCCACGTACCTTTGGGTATATTTGGGAGGACAAATTTTAGGTGCTATCCATCCATAGTGAACCGAGTCGGACGCCTTGTAAATTGTGATACACCGAACACAACATTCGGGGAGGTTGCCTGCCTGTACTTCTTGGTTCGCCAGGAGGTATTGTAGTTCAAAGTTTCTTGGTAAACCCTTTTGCCTAGCATTACCCTTTTATTTTGTTTATTTGTTTTTGGTTAAAATTAATCAGTAATCATGGAAGAAAAAAATCCTTTCCCCCATTGTTCACGTAGATTATCTTTAAAACCACCTTTAACACCAGAAGTTACTTCTGGTAGGTGAAGGCGATCACGATATTTCAAATCATGTATAGTTCGTACCTCTGGTGAAACATCATCTTTCCATAAACCATAGTTAGCTCAAGTTGTTTCTACATATCCTGGTTCATCTACTGTTGTCTAAATGGAGTCTTCATAGCTACCCGTGGTCACGATCCATCCAATCAGTGAGACCATACCTCCTGGACCCGAAGTTGTTCAACCAGAATTTGATCCAGATCCTGTCTCTTCTTTGCCAGAACATCTGAATCCTGAAGTCATACAACCAGAAGTTGTTCCTACCTTGGTCATCCCACAAATTTCTGTAGCTCTTAAATCTCCCATATCACACATTCAACCACCTGAAATATACTTTGGGCCTGACGGTGAAATACTTCCACCTAGTTTAATTGCGATTAAAGAAATCCCACAAGACAAGACACCTTTAACTCAAACCCATTTTGGGAAGGACCTTTACATGTACGAATTTTTTCCTCAATCGACACCATCTGCTTTTGTTGATCCTGTTCCTTTTCAAAATCTCGTCGATTCAAAAGGGTATACATTTGGTCAAGTAACCATGCCTGAACCAACATCTTCAGTTGGGCCATTTGTTCCAATTACGTCAGCTCCTGCCCTAGCTACCCCATCGATGTTTATGACTTCACCAGAGTCATATTTTCATGGTGGCCCAATGGTCCCATCAAGTTACAAATCATTATCTGGAATTTTCTCTGGTGCATCTTCAAATCCATGGACTTTACCAATGACATCATCTAGTATTTTAACTGGTAATCCTATAGTAGGTATTGAATGACTTGATTCTTTATACACATATTCAGGGGATTAGAAAACCGGTCCTTTTGGGTCTATTCCTTCAAGTACCATATCAACTGGACTCGCAGCATTTGGAGAGCAATATTTTTCATCTTATTATCCTCGTCATGCTGGGGGTAAACCTTTGTTCACCCAATATGACAGTACTCCATCACTTTCTGGTCAACCTAATGTCAAAATGAATGTTTGTCAATGGCAGCCCAGTCTACCTATCCAACCACAAACTGTTGTACACTCGTATCAACCAGTTCAACCTGTTACACCCACATCATTTCCACTTGTCAATACATCTTTACCACTATTACAGAATCAAGATGTTGTACAACCTTATCAAACGGGTCCTTCAACTCAATATTATTAAATGTTGGGTCCACAGACTCCAAATTCTTCTGTTAATTTACAACAGCCTATATCCAGAATCATTTATTCACAAGTTGGTTTACCATTTTATGGGATGTCACAACTGCAACCTGGTTATACCTATCAGCCGAATCCAAGTTATCCTAATTTGGATTATAACATTGGTGGACAGACCCCTTGGCAGCCTCAGGTGCAAATTCATCAAACTTCATTTCAACAAGTATAATATCCAGGTTTTGGTCAACAGAATCCTCAAGCGTTTGTTTTTCAAAACAACCCCTATCTAGGTTACCAGCAACAGATTCCTTATGTTGGTGCTCAAAGGCCTGTTGCTCAAGCAATTCCATCTTACCCTGGCAATGTTCAACCTGACCTTAATAGATGGTTTCCCTTTGTCGCAACTTTAGAGTTACCAGATTTAAATCAGCTAACTAATGATCCAATTAACTATTCTCCTTGGTGGCCAGTGACTACGTATTTTCCAGCGTACGCTCATAGGTCTGGCTGCAAAATGGTACATTGAATTACCTAGAGCTTCTTTTGAAAATTTCACTGCCCTAGCTACTGTCTTTTTGACTCATTTCCGGTTACCCATCAGATATGACACTCGAACGGAACTCTTGACCAATCTCAAACAGATTAATGCTATTCACATCTCTGATCATATTCATGAATGACATCGTCATCGTAGAATGTTTAAGTTATTTGTTCTAGATCAGCTCCTTGCTAAATGATTCATTAAGTCCCTGTTACCATCTATAACTGAGGATGTGGCTAAGGGTGGCGTTGTCACAGAGAAGCAAGTTATTACTCGTGCCCAATATTTAGACTTGATTTACACTCAGTCTGGCATGCCCTATGAAGAATTCCTAATGCGCAGAGATCTAATTTTATTGTTCCTCCTCAATTAAAGGACTCTCATGCCGGAGACGACTTGATTGGCACTGCAAGCACACATCACACTACTGCATCTGATCCTGCTCCTGCTTCTGAAATTAATGTCATATCATTTGACAAGGGCACAAGTGACAAGCAACCTAGAAGTAAGAAAAAGGGGAAATATAAGAAAAAACAAACTTCTAACCCGTAGGAAAGATCATCTAATCAATTGTATGGACCTAGGAAACCTCGTTACCCATGCATAATCTGTAACGAGGAACACTTTGTTAGGGATTTTCGTCACCGCGTTGAAGTCTAAAAAATCATCAAGAATTCCCATGCGTCAGCTGTGTTGACAGACCCATTTCCAAATATGGACACAAACATGGTTGCTACGGATCCAGCTCCTATTTCCCAAGTGTTAATGTTATCTGTCACAAAACCTTCAACAGATATTTTTCTGTCAACGCATAATAAAGATTATGGTAGTCAGGCCATTGATCAACCTACTACCTCGACAACCAATCTGTCTACGGAATCAGTACTGCCTACTACTATTCCTAAATTGACAATCAAGCCACCAAAGGGAGTAATTCAAAAATCGACATATAATCCACGAGTAAGAGTTGCACAAAATTATAATATAGTTGAAGATTTGGCTCAACCCCCTTCAGCTATGTCTACTCTTGAGGTATTACAAAATTGTCCCTCCCAAAAACAAGCTTTATTATCGGCTATTGGTGGAATTGATCTGACTGATTCTAATCTTGTCGTCTTTAATCATATGGGCTATGTGCTGCAACTACCAGCAGAATTGGCATTCTCCATACAAGTAAATGTTCTCAATCACCTTGTTCATCGCACTATTATTGATGAGGGAGAATCTACATGCATTATGTCTCTAAATTGTTGGAAGTCACTTGGCTCACCACGCTTATCACAATCATCAACGACGTTGAAGGCATTTTATGGACGTACATACAAACCTTGTGGTATTATTAATAACTTGCATATTGAACTAGGGGGCAAAACAGTGAATATTGATGTTGACGTTGTTGACGGACCCCTTAACTATAATATTCTACTTGGAAGGCCATGGGTATATGCAATGATTGCAATTATTTCTACATATTTTAGAACAATTTCCTTTCCACATAAAGGTACTATCACAATCATTAATCAACTATCCTTCTTTGCCTCTACTTCGCAGGTATCTGGAAGCATTCCGTTCGTTCACATACCCCAACTAGAAATTCAGAACATTGGTGTAGGACTCTGTTGTAGCCTCTACAACACCCTCCAAAAAACCCCCACTTTAAAAATTTTTGGAGCCCCTTGAGCATAAATAAAAGTAAGTAAAAGTCAGGAAGACTAAGTCGCTGAGTCGTAAATCCTAAATTTATGGAAAATTGCGACCCCGCGTCCCTGAGGTCGCCAGGTCGCATGGTCGCTAGGTCGCATTCCCCTCGAACCACCTCAACATGTGACATTCGACCTCATTAAATGCTCGTAGGTGTGACCCTTTTATATATTGGAGGTCGCTAGGTCGCATTTCGCATATGCAGCGGATAGAAAAAAACGGCTCTGACAGGTCGACTGGAGCGCAATTTTCCTGGGTAAGTTGCCATTTTTCCTCCTGTTGTTTCCTTTTTTATTATTCTTGCCAAATCCCTGCATTCCCAAGCCTTTAAATTCTCATTTGCCTCAGCCATTGTTTTCATTTCTTGCTTAGGGTTTCCTTCTTATTCCAGTTTTCCCCACACTTGCCCAACTCATCACAATTTATTATCCAGCTTCCCATGGCCTGTTCCCTACTCCAAAAGCTATCCTTTGACTCTGTCTGGACCCATTTAGCCTTGTATTTTTCCAGTTAAAGGGAAAACAACTCCACGTCGCACGTGCCCAAAACCCCCGGCAAGCCCTAACGCAACTTGTGACCCCGCGACCCCGCGACCTAGTCGCCAAGTTGCAAGGTCGCATTTCTGTGGTTTCTCGAAACTTGCAACCCCGCGACCTAGTCGCAAGGTTGCAGGGTTGCATCCCTTCCATTTTCCGCAATCTGCGACTTAGCGACCCCGCGACCCAGTCGCAAGGTCGCATTTTCGCTTTTTCCTGAAATTTGCGACCCCGCGACCCAGCGACCCAGTCGCAAGGTCACAAGGTCGCATCTTAATCATTTTTAAACAATCCGTGACCCCGCAACTCTGCGACCTAGTCGCAAGGTTGCAAGGTCGCACCTTGGCCATTTCTTACAACCCGCGACCCCGCTACCCAGTAGACCATTTATTCAGTTTTTCCTGTGTCCTAGTTGAAATAATCGATAAACTGTAATTGGTCTTATATCATCATGGCGTATTTCTTATCTTGGGAATCTTTCATGAATATGACAGGTGAATTTGAAGCAGACTTGGAGTGCATACCTGTCCTCTCGGTTCTAGAGGCATGGGACCTCCAGTGTCCTAGAATAAAGACAAGCAGTTGGCAGTGGAAGATGTGGAGATGGACATGCCAATGTCCCCACCCCTGATATACAGAGATACTCTTTGCACATTTTCCAAAGGGGACAGCATGCGTTGGTACCAAGTGTACGTGGAGTTCACCAAAATGGAATTCCCAGAAGACCTCCCGGATCGGGAGATATACTTACAAGTTAAAAGATCCAAGCTACATCTCGCAGGTGCTCACCTGGCCATATTCCCGTGCCCAGAGGTGATAGACTGGATTATACAGAAAACAGATCCCAAGAATTTCATGATCAGAGACAACGAAGGCAAGGCTTTCGCAGCGCTTAAAGGCTCAGACGCCCATGTTTATTACTCTTTGCCTGAGCGAGAAGAAGAATTCACGAAAGATTGGGCCAAGGCTCATGCAGTTCCTGTGGTTGACACTATAAGGCAATGGTGGGAGGATCCCGAAAATTTTAAGGTCAAGAAAGACCAAGAATATCCAGTGGTGAGCCTGAGAAAGGTATATAAATTAGTAGTTGCCATGCTTTGCAGATTGTACGGGCGCCCCGATGCCACCACCTTCAACGGTGCATGGGCAACTCTCATGGAATATGTCACAGTGCACGGCACCCGTTTCAACTGGGCTAGCATATTAATGACCTCCATGCATACAAATTTATCCTCCGCATTGGCACCAGAAGAAGGAATGCCTTCAGAATTCTATATGGCCTCTTATTTATGGGACACCGTCTGTTCGAGGTTGCATTTTGAGGGATGGGTACACAATTGGGATCCCAAATAGACCCGTGTAATTCATCTACAAACTAAGGTGTTTTGGGAATCCAGGTATAAACAAGACATAGAGCCAATCTCCCAAGTATTCATCCCCGCTCTATACAGAAAATTATTCGGCCAAGATGCCCCTTGCATGTCTTGGCGAGCCAAGGAAACGCTAAGCCAAGTGGCGCATTAGTTTCCTTTCGCCGAATATACATTCATCCGAGTCTTTGGCTCGTTCAGGGCACCACATGCTATGCCTCGTTTCGTTACAGACAAAGTGCTCATGCAAGAGGTCTGCTTCCAAATGTCCTCGGGTTTCTTCATGGTCCTGTCCAAAGGTAAGAATAAGCCGTGGCCCATGCTACCCCTCACTATCGACGCATACACAGTTAAATACTTCAAAGAGGTAGAGGCAGAGGGAGAAGAGATGAAAAGTTATCACTTTAGGGCTTTGGAATACCGAACATATGACCCGGAGCGGATAGTTCCCGAACATTGCAAGAAGGTTAAATTCAAATGGAACTATCAGCATGTTGAACGCCCGGGAGAAGATGAAAGAAGGAACTGGTACAATGCAGATAGACAACTTGCTCCCAGGGCAAACTCTGGCCAAGAAGACCCGGATGACCAAACCTTGGAAGAAAGGAGTCATAAATTAGGAGGTGCTTCTTCCTCTCTAGCTAAAAATCCTCGGACCAGTACAGGGCATAGTACCTCTACCCAACAGAAAGAAATAGAGGCCAAATCCCAGCAAGAGAGAGAAAAGAAAATGAAAGAGGACGAGGATAAATGTAAGAAGAGCCTAAGGGAAAAACAGAAGAAGAAGCAGGCCGAGGAGGCCAAGAAGGAAAAGGAGGAAAAAGAGGCAGAGGATGTAGCAGAACGGGAACTCAAGAAAGAGCTAGACAAAGCAGAAGCTGACCGCCAGAAGAAAGCAGAGAAAGCTGCAGCAGACGAACGAAAGAGGAAAGCCGAAATAGAAGTAGCAATAGAAGCGGAGCTCAGGCAGAAGAAATAACATGAGAAGGCGGAAGCCGAACGCCTACAAAGGGAAGAGGAGGAAAAGAAGAAAAAAGAAGAAGAGGATGAAATGCTAGAAGACATCGAGGTATCTCCCCTTGAGATACCTCTAGTTAGTACACGAGCCCCACTCTCTGATGCCAGTTCCTCCCAGGGACAAGAGGAGGAGGTATTCGACCTCACCAAGCTCACATTCGATCAATTCTCCTTCAAAATCCGACAAGAGAAAATAAGAAGCCTAGCGCAAAATCCTTCCACCACATCCACGGTCGCAACCGGAAAAGACATAGTCCTTGATACTAGGACTAATCCCGTGATGATATCATCGGCTAGCACAGCTTTTGCTGCGGCCATGGAAGAAAATGTGACCAGAATGAGTAGAGAGATCGTTTCTCTACAAAATAGACTACAAGAAGCAGAGCGGCGGGAGAAAAGGGCAGAACAGGAGAGAACGACATTGAAAGAGGAGGTCCAACAACTCTGAAACAAAACTCCCCCTATCAATGAAGTTCTGCTTTCCATTCTACAGGAGTGTGATGTATTAGAGGCGACCATGAGGCAAGTGTATGGGGAAATGTTCACCATAAAGCAAACAGGCGCCCTATTGGTAAGAGCACGAGCGAAGACTAAGCAAAAGCACGAGCAGCTGAAGGAGGCCTCAGCTGCCTTGGATAGAATGATGGACTGGACAGTGCGGTACTCTCAAGCTCTGGAGCACTTTCCAAAGAAGGATTGGATTCATACGCAAGATGCCAAAGTCCAAATTCGTATGAAAATGCAGTCCAAGGATAAGTTATCCAAGGATTTATACAAAGTAATGTCTGCATACGAACACCTAATCAGAGGCATCAACTCGATGCACATCCTTCACCATATTCCTTCGCTGGGGGCATTGGACGAGGGGAAAACCTGGGAACAAGTAGATCAAGAGATCCAGTCATTTCTGCAACCCATCAAGCAAGCTGCTGCCGCCCCCGATCTTGCAGCATCATGAGAAAATCTGGGTCAGTTTCTTGTCACGCCTGTATGAATTTATACCAAGCTCGCCTCTCTTTCCAACTAGATCTCACAGAAAAGGGAAACTCTAGTCCCAAATGCTTTGGAATGCATGCATCGGTTGAAAGAAGAGGTCCCTCTGGTTTCCCCCATAGCAGCAGAGTATCAGACCTGGCAAGATTTCCTCAAAGAACAGTAGATTGATGCCCCTGACCTCACAATTGTGCGCTCATATTCATAGCCCAGTGGCAGTAAGTCGCTAGTAGCATTTAGAGGCAGGTCGCAGGTCGCACCGCTAAGCTAGGTCGCAAGTCGTACCACCAGCCAGGTCGCAGGTCACAGTTTCTTGCCAAGTCGCAAGGCAACTCAACAAGCAGGCAGGCGAAGAGTCAGGAAGCCCAAAGGGAAAGTTTTGTTCTATAAAACTCCCTCCGGGGAAAATGTAAAACATCTTCTTTTTTGGACTCAAGAGCCATATAGCATTGTATTGAAAGACAACACTCTTTTGCATATGAATACAGATACTTGTTGGAGCTCCTTTTGGAATGATGTGTTTTGCTGTGCGAACACTATGAGTATTTCTATACAGTTTCAAACATCCTTTGATTAATGAAACTGCACTCTTAATGGCATCATTTATGCATTATGGTTTCCTGTACTTGTGTTAATGATGTTCTGTTTGACTACTTGCTTAATGGATGTTAATGACTTTGCTTATTAGCATTTCGTTTTATCTTTAAAGAAGTAAAGGGGTATCTCACCATAAAGAACTGTTTCTTTTATGGTCAGAATAGCCTACAAGCATAACCCCAAAGATGCGTTGTTAACAACACCTCCTTCGGCGTGTATGCTTTATTATTTGTCTTGATATGCATAGTGTTATACACGTGTTTAATTCATCAATCATGTATCTTGTATCATGTGAGTAAGTGTGTGTCCGCAGGTTCGATCGAGTTCTTTTGAGACCAAAGGGAAGGTGATTTAAGCGGTAGCTGGACCCACACCCCAGACGGGATCCCTATTCCAAACGGTTCAAGGTCTAATTGGGACTTTCTATCGGCGAGATCCCCTACTGTTGGCCGGACAATTTTTCCCGTCAACAGAATTGGCGCTAGAAGGAGGGCCTGAATGGCATCCTCCCAGCATAAAACCAACATTCCATCACAAAATCCCCATGGGGAGGTCATAAATGATGATATTATCCCTCCTCCATTGGAAGATATTCCAGGGGAGGAGGCTCCATATTATGAAATCACCAGAGAGCAGTTGAGAGCCTTGCGCCCAGCCGCCCGAAATCTCATCAGGGATTTGCTATATGCCCCAATCATGAGTTCCTTGACCCATACTAGGACCCTTGCTGAAAACATCACTCGCAATGGTGCCCTGGTGAGTACCATACCCCAGTTGGTGAATCTCATGGTTGAAGACCTCGCCACCGCTGTTCAGGGTGGCGAACCGATTCCCGAGCTCCAAGGGGGCGAAGAGGAGGAATTTGGTACCACTGAACCTTTCCCTGACCCTCAGCCCAACCAAGCCCAACCAATCAACAACCAGGCACACCCCCCACCTGGGGGAGGTGATGGAGATAGAGCCCGCAGGAATGAAGGTGAGGGGAATAGAGCCCGCAGAAATGAAGGCGAGGGAAATAGAGCCCGCAGGAATGAAGGTGAGGGGAATAGAGGCCGCGAAACTGGAGGTAGAGGAGATAGAGGCCGTGGCTAAGGACACCGTGCCAACCACCACCGCCCAAACCCAAATAGGCCGCCTGTCCATAATTGGGGATATCTCAGAGACATGGCCAACCGAGAGAGATATAAAGATAAACACTCTTGCCATGAGGGGGAAGCTTCAGTGTCAGGTACGGGGAGTGAATTTGAGCTTGAGTTTAGATTCCACCAGCAAGCTAGGAGAGTGCAACCACTTGCCTGGATGGCCCAGTCCCCATTAGATCTTTTGGGCCCCCTCCACGACCTGCCTAGGCACCTTGAGAAGCATCTCCCCAAGTTTGATCCCGAGAAGGGCACCTTAGCCGAGGATCATATAAGAAACTTCTATCTTTCCCTGCAAATCATGAGGGTTCAAAAATATGACGTCGCTTGCCGCCTGTTTCCACACACTCTTGAAAACAAATCGGCCACCTAGTACCGCTCCCTCCCAAGTGCCTCCATCACGTCATGGGACCAGTTCTGTCGCGCTTTCTTGCAGAAATTTTCAGAGGACAAAACCCCTTCCATGCTCCTCATGGAGTTAAGTACCATTAAGTGCCAAAATAAAGAAAAGGTTAGAGACTTCAATCAGTGCTTTGCCACCATCTTGCAAAAGTTTCCCCCAAACCTGGCATTGGACAACTCTATCACCATATACTAC
Source organism: Pinus albicaulis (assembly GCA_034641835.2). NCBI lineage: Eukaryota > Viridiplantae > Streptophyta > Pinopsida > Pinales > Pinaceae > Pinus > Pinus albicaulis. The sequence continues at coordinate 554,235,515 of CM076582.1, read as the reverse complement.
TATACAAAAGCTCTCCCCAGGGATATCGCCATCTTCGTCAAACGCAAAGCTCAGCCCACCCTTGCAGCAAACTACGCAGCCGCCCTCACTGTAGAAAGAGACATGCTTTCTATAGGAGCCATCGATCACGAGGGGAGAGATGACCACAAACCAATCGCGAAAAAGGGTCAGTCCTCCACAAACAAAACCACGGATAAGGATAAGGACGCTTTTGACTTCGAGAGTATAGCAAAGACCCTCAAGCTGTTGACAAATGAAGTCTCTGACCTGAAGAGGAAGGGTATAGAATCCACGACTAGCGCCAAGGCACTTAAGCCCTTTTTCATAAAGAGCAACCCCAACACCAGCCGACCTCCGTCTAACCCAAACATTGTTCTTAACGTGGAAGAGATAGGAAAAGATAACTTATGTTCGTTCCACCAGGCTGCCCACTCTGAAAAAACATGCCCACAATGGATTGGCAGCATGACGGTAGTGGTAAACCAGCTTCTGGACGATCAAACCCCAGGGGATGCGGGGGAGGATGATGTTTCCAACCACGATGAAGATTTGCCCCCGGATGAAGAACCAGGGTCCTCGGTTCTTGCATTTTACATTATCCGTGGGGACAATAATATTACCATCACCAAGATCAACATGGCAGACAATCCTAAGGCCCAACCCATAAGAAACTACAACCTTAGGAGCAAAGGACCGATCCCCGAACCATCCTTTGAGGAGAAGAAAAGGGCTTTCTTAAGGAAAATCCTCCCCCCGGGGAATGAACAACAAGCTGCCCTTGAGAAGCCCACCAATAACAACACCTGAGAAAATCAAAAGAGCAAGCTCCCGGTGGGGTCCCCCAAAACCACTACCGAGCCTTGTCCTCAATCCGATTCCGCTTATAACATTGTAGAGGACATGAAGAAAACCAGAGCTAACATCTCCCTCTATGAGCTTGCCCGCATCACGAACCAGCGAGAACTCATTCTTAAAGCCTTCGCCAATACCTCAACTACTAAACCTGTGAGCAATACATCCACACAAGCCAGTCCGAGTGTTCAGTCTATTGTGAACGCCATCAACGCAAATGCTAGGGGATCTACTCCTCCCTTCCTGTTATCTTTTGAGATTTTCAACTTCAACATCCATAACTGTCTAGTTGACTCTGGTGCGTCCACCAACGTCATGCCCCTATCTGTTTGTAAGAAGCTGAACATCCGCTCGAAGAAAACTGATGCGAGGATCATTCAACTTGAGAGATCGCAGGTCCCAGCTGTAGGAGAACTGAATAACGTCATCATCTGCCTTTCATCTGATTCTAGAGTCCACCAATGCATTGACATTGTGGTTGTTGACATTCCGGAGGTCTACGGCCTATTACTTAGCAGAGACTGGTCTAGCAAGCTGCAAGGGTATTTTGCCACCGACTGGTCCCACTTGTGGCTTCCTTACAAAGGCCGGAATAACCAAATCAGGGTCGAAAGCGAACCATATATGAAATATACCGTGACTGATTTGGATGCTACTAACGAACCCATTAGTTTTTCCAAGGAGGAGCTTGGCATGTGCTTCTTGGAAGCCATTTTCGGATGTTATCATCCTCCTTAGTCTCCAGTAGACCCCGAGATCTAGTCTCAACTTACACTTGTCGCAGAAGACCAAGCCACTCCCGTCTCACACCAAGCTGCAGTCTTGACCCAACCTACAACCCCAAAGGAGCCAGAAAATGACATGTGGACCTTGTACTATGACAGTTCCAAAACCCATGATGGAGCTGGCGCGGGCTGCATCTTGCTAGACTCTCAAAAGAACAAATTCTTGATTTCGTGTCGGCTTGAGTTCCAGTGCACTAATAATACTGCTAACTATGAAGCTCTAATCCTCGGACTCAAGAAGGCATTGGATTTCAAGGTAAGGTGCTTACAGGTCATTGGAGACTCCGAGATCATTACCCGGCAGGTACGCAATACCATTCATTGTTTTTCTCCGCATTTAAAAGCTTATCAACAAGAGGTATGGCGTCTTATTTCTGCTTTCGATGCGTTTGGGATTAAATCTGTTCTTAGAATGCACAATGTAGCGGCTGATACTCTGGCTAATGCCACTGCCAGATTTACCCCTTTGAGGGATGGCTTTTCTATTGAAGTTATATATAGACCCTTCGTGCCAGATAATATTACTAATTTATGCATTATTGATGATGATCAACAGATATTGGAGTTTATGCTCAACACTGAAGTATTCAAAGACGCGGAAATTGATGAGGCGGATCACGACCAAGCCTTGCAGGAAGAGCATGAAAAACGCAAGGAGAACCCCATGCCCAAGGGGATAGTATCACTTGAAAAGCTCTTCGATCTGCAAAGCCGATTCCGCGGGCCCCCAAATAACAAAGTACAAAGTTCCGTCTTGGCACATCGGCAAGTGAACTTGGGATCAGATGAGAACCCGAAGTCCGTTAACCTGGGGAAAGACTGTACTGACGAAGAGACGCAGGCCTTCACCCAACTATTTCAGAAGTATCGAGACGTATTTTCTTGGACGTACGATGATTTATGTACGTACGATACTCGGATTATTCAGCACGTGATACCCATGAAGGAAGGCATGAAGCCATTCCAACAGAAGCTCAGAAAAGTGCTTTCTACTTTGGAAATGATGATTCTGAAAGAACTTAAGAAGCTCTTGGATTCACGCATCATCTTCAAAGTTCGTCATTCCACATGGGTGTCAAATTTGGTCCCAGTGCGGAAGAAGTCTGGCGAGATCCGCTTATGTGTGGACTTCCGGAATTTGAATAGGGCCTCGAAAAATGATAATTACCCGGTGCCACCTACGGAACAAATATTGCAAGCTGTGTCTAGATCTGAGATTTTCTCCCTATTGGATGGGTTCTATGGTTACAACCAGGTGCTGATAGCTGAACTAGACAGATTGAAAACTACCTTTCGTACCAAATGGGGAACATTCACTTTTAGGCGCATGCCTTTTGGATTGATAAATGCGGGGGCAACTTTCCAACGGGCCATGGATATAGCTTTCCGTGGTTTGATAGGGCAGAGCGTGGTAGTATATTTGGACGACGTCACCGTGTTTTGAAAACACCGGGGCGATCATTTACGCCACCTCAAGCAAATCTTCGAGAGGTGTAGGAAATACGAGATTTCACTCAACCTGAAAAAGAGTGTTTTCACTGTGGCGGAAGGAAATTTTCTGGGCCACATTATAAATAAGCAAGGCATTGTTGTAGATCCAGAGCGGGTGAAAGCCATTACCCAGATCCCCCCCTCCTAGCAGTAAGAAAGCAATGCAATATTTCCTGGGGAAAATCAATTTTGTCCGCAAATTCATATCGGATTTCGCCCAGATAGTCAGGCCTCTGCAAGGGATGATAAAAAAGAATGCAGTGTTCAAATGGAATCTACCAGAGAAGGAGGCCTTCGACAAAATCAAGCAGGCTATAGCTGAAGCACCATCCCTCCAAAGTCCAGATTTTAGCAGAGGTTTTATCCTGTATACTTTTGCTTCAGATTCATCACTTGCAGCAGTCCTCACGCAGAAAGATGACAACAATGATGAACGGCCCATATCCTTCATGAGTACTGGTTTACAAGGAGCTGAATTGAACTATCTTGAAATCGAAAAGCAAGCCTATGCGGTCTACAAAGCAGTCAAGCATTTCAGGCCCTACATCTTGAAAAACCATGTCACGGTTTTTGTTCCCCACCCAGCTGTCCGCTCACTGTTTGTGCAGCAGGAGCTAGGCAAGAGGCGAGGCAACTGGGTGGCGTGCCTGCAAGAGTATGATTTAGAGTTTAAACTAGCACACACCGTTAAAGGACAAGGATTATGCCAAATGGCTGCAGAGGCTGCAAGTTCACATGGAATTGAAGAAGAGTGTTGGGAACAGGAAATCGACATGTGTCAGAGTGACCACGTGCCTCAACAGAGAAGCCCTTCTTGGTACTCTGATATTTCAGGATACTTAGCCCAGGGCGTCCTGGACCCTGCTCTAACTGCCCGGCAGAAATGCACGATAAGACTCAAAGTTGCATCTTACCAGCTGATCCAGGGGAAGCTTTTCAAAAAAAATTACAATGGGGTCATGTTACGCTACTTGGAACATGATGAAGCACAGAAAATCTTGACCGAGCTGCACGACAGACCAGCTGGAGGTCATTTTGCCAGCGATACCACCACCCATAAGATAATGCGCGTAGGATACTATTGACCAACCCTTTTCAGAGATTCGCAAACCGGGAAGCGCGGCCAGCTGCCCCCTTACTATCAGTAGCAGTAGAAGAACCTTTTCAACAGTGGGGTTTGGACATGATTGGCGAAATCATACCCCACTCTTCCAAGAAACACCGATATATTCTTACAGCTACTGATTATTTCACCAGGTGGGTTGAAGTAGCACCTTTATGCCAAATTAATGATCAAGAGGTAATAGAATTCGTCACTCATTCCATCATCACTAGGTTTGGCGTTCCAACTTCCTTGGTTTTTGATAATGCAACTTACTTTTCATCTTTTAGATAGTATGATTTTTCTCTGGAAAATGGTATTGTTCTTAAACATTTTGCAAATTATTATCCCCAAGGAAATGGGTTAGCTGAGTCAACCAATAAAAATATTATCCACATCATTAAGAAGACCTTGCTGTCCCACCAGCGCAACTGGCAAAACGCCCTTCACAACGCTCTTTGGGCCGACCATGTCACGCCCAAGCCCTCCCTAGGCACCTCTTCCTATTTTCTCGTGTATGGAAAAGAAGTTGTTCTTCCTCCCCATCTATCTCTCCCTGCCCTTCAGCTGTCCCAAGAATGTCATGGTACCCCATGCCCTACCTTGCAGACTCGAATCGACACCCAACTGAAGTTGGAGGAATAAAGACAAAGAACCCAAGAAAATTTCGCCATCCACCAAAGCTGAATCAAGAGATGGTTAGATAGAAAATCCGCAGGGAATAAAAACTTTGAGGTAGGAGACCTGGTCCTGAAGTGGGATAAATCTCACGAAGAAAAGGGAAAACATTCCAAGTTCCAAGCACTGTGGACAGGTCCTCTCCAAGTTAAAGAGAAATTAGGTTCCCACACGTTTAGACTGCAAACCCTTGAGGGAAGATTTGAGGTCCTCCCAGTAAATGGGCATGACCTCAAACATTACTTCACTTAGCAGCCCTTAGGGGCTATCTTATCCTTGTACCATAGTTTCCTTTTTAGTTCCTTATGTCAAAAAAAAAAAAAAAAAAAAATTGTTATAAAAGCAGAGGGACTTGTCAGAGCCACACAATTGGCACACTACAACAGGTTCTATGCTGATGGAAGGCCTTTTCCTGACAAAAATGAAGGTGCTAAAATCTTTCTTGTTACCGGCACCTAAAGGCAGCACATGATCTAGCTCAAGCCATCAAGCGGGGAGCCCACCTAGCAAGTTTGAGAGGGTGTCTGCAAAAGAAAGTGTGATACAGTGGTAACTAGATCGGAAGGGAATAGAGGTACTCCATGTTACATCAGGGCATCCAGGAAAAACCAAAGTCCTCATCCTAGACCAGGAGCAACCTCTCTGCAAGTAAAATAAGTTGGGATCCCTCATCCAACCAGGAAAAATTTGCCCATCTCAAATAAGTGCCACGAGCACATCTAAATAAGTGCCCCAGGCACATTCAAAATAAGTGCAATAGCACACTAGTAAAGGGTAAAGGATTGAGAAAGGCTTCCTGCGCAGAGAGGTGATGTGATGACTCTGCCGGGGTATTGTCCAGGCTCGCTGGAAGTGGAGCAACGTTCATGACTCCTAGGCAGTGACTCTGCCGGGACCGAGAGGTTCGCTGGCAGCAGAGCAACACAATGAGGACAAAATAATTGTACCGGACCCTGTAGCCGCTTGGAGTTCTCTAACCCTTTTGATCCTGAGACCTAAATAAATGAAATTTGGTTAACCAGCACCCGAACTAGCCAGCAGGCCAAGCAACCTCGCAAGGTGCAAAAAAAAAGCTAGGCAGTGTTGACCTTAAGGTAAAAAGAACAGCTAGCGCAGGCCCCTCCCTCCCCCTTCCAAAGGCTAACCATCGACAGAAGACTTTGAGTTCATCCAGTGAATCGCCATTTGTTGTAGCCTCTAAAACACCCTCCAAAAAACCCCACTTTAAAATTTTTTGGAGCCCCTTGAGCATAAATAAAAGTAAGTAAAAGTCAGGAAGACTAAGTCGCTGAGTCGCAAATCCTAAATTTATGGAAAACTGCGACCTTGCGACCCTGCGACCCTGAGGTCACCAGGTCGCATGGTCGCTAGGTCGCATTCCCCTCGAACCACCTCAACATGCGACCTTTTGACCTCATTAAATGCTTGCACGTACGACCCTTTTATATATTGGAGGTCGCTAGGTCGCATTTCGCATATTCAGCGGATAGAAAAAAACGGCTCTGACAGGTCGACTGGAGCGCGATTTTCCCGGGTAAGTTGCCGTTTTTCCTCCTGTTGTTTCCTTTTTTATTATTCTTTCCAAATTCCTGCATTCCTCAGCCTTTAAATTCTCATTTTCCTCAGCCATTGTTTTCATTTCTTTCTTAGGGTTTCCTTCTTATTCAATTTTTCCCCACACTTGCCCAACTCATCACAATTTCTTATCCAGCTTCCCATGGCCTGCTCCCTACTCCAAAAGCTATCCTTTGACTCTGTCTGGACCCATTTAGCCTTGTATTTTTCCAGTTAAAGGGAAAACAACTCCACACCGCGCGCGCCCAAAACCCCCGGCAAGCCTTAACGAGACTTGCGACCCTGCGACCCCGCGACCTAGTCGCCAGGTCGCAAGGTCACATTTCTGCGGTTTCTCGAAACTTGCGACCCCGCGACCTAGTCGCAAGGTCGCAAGGTCTCATCCCTTCCATTTTCTGAAATCTGCGACTTAGCGACCCCGCGACCCAGTCGCAAGGTCGCATTTCTGCTTTTTCCCGAAATTCGCGACCCCGCGACCTAGCGACCCAGTCGCAAGGTCGCACAGTCGCATCTTCATCATTTTTAAAAAATCCGCGACCCCGCGACTTTGCGACCTAGTTGTAAGGTCACAAGGTCACACCTTGGCCATTTCTTACAACCCACGACCCCGCGACCCAGTAGACCATTTATTCAGTTTTGCCTATGTCCCAATTGAAATAATCGATAAACTGTAATTGGTCTTATATCATCATGGCGTCTTTCTTATCTTGGGAATCTTTCATGAATATGACAAGTGAATTTGAAGCAGACTTGGAGTGCATACCTTTCCTCTCAGTTTCCAGCGACATGGGACCTCCAGTGTCCCGGAAGAAAGACAAGCAGTTGGCAGTGGAAGATGTGGAGATGGACATGCCAATGTCCCCACCCCCGATATACAAAGATACTCTTTGCACATTTGCCAAATGGGACAGCATGCGTTGGTACCAAGTGTACGTGGAGTTCGCCAAAATGGAATTCCTAGAAGACCTCCCGGATCGGGAGATATACTTACAGGTTAAAAGATCCAAGCTACATCTCGCAGGTGCTCACCCGGCCATATTCATGTGCCCAGAGGTGATAGATTGGATTATACAGAAAACAGATCCCAAGAAGTTCGTGATCAGAGACAGCGAAAGCAAGGCTTTCACAACGCTTAAAGGCTCAGATGCCCATGTTTATTACTCTTTGCCTGAGCGAGAAGAAGAATTCACGGAAGATTGGGCCAAGGCTCATGCAGTTCCTGTGGTTGACACTATAAGGCAATGGTGGGAGGATCCCTAAAATTTTAAGGTCAAGAAAGACCAGGAATATCCAGTGGCGAGCCTAAGAAAGGTATATAAATTACTAGCTGCCATGCTTTGCAGATTGTACGGGCGCCCCGATGCCACCACCTTCAACGGCGCATGGGAAACTCTCATGGAATATGTCACAGTGCACGGCACCTGTTTCAACTGGGCTAGCATATTGATGACCTCCATGCATACAAATTTATCCTCCGCATTGGTACCAAATGAAGGAATGCCTTCAGAATTCTATATGGCCTCTTATTTATGGGACGTCGTCTGTTCGAGGTTGCATTTTGAGGGATGGGTACACAACTGGGATCCCAAACAGACCCGTGTAATTCATCTGCAAATTAAGGTGTTTTGGGAATCCAGGTATAAACAAGACATAGATCCAATCTGCCAAGTATTCATCCCCACTCTATACAGAAAATTATTCGGCCAAGACGCCCCTTGCATGTCTTGGCGAGCCAGGGAAATTCTAAGCCAAGTGGCGCATTGGTTTCCTTTCATAGAACATACATTCATCCGAGTCTTTGGCTCGTTCAGGGCACCACATGCTATGCCTCGTTTTGTTACAAACAAAGTGCTCATGCAAGAGGTCTGCTTCCAAATGTCCTCGGGTTTCTCCAGGGTCCTGTCCAAAGGTAAGAAGAAGTCGTGGCCCGCGCTACCCCTCACTATCGGCGCATACACAGTTAAAGACTTCAAAGAGGTAGAGGCAGAGGGAGAAGAGATGAAAATTTATCACTTTAGGGCTTTGGAATACCGAACATACGACCCGGAGCGGATAGTTCTCGAACATTGCAAGAAGGCTAAATTCAAATGGAACTATCAGCATGTTGAATGCCCGGGAGAAGATGAAAGAAGGAACTGGTACAATGCAGATAGACAACTTGCTCCCGTGGCAGACTCTAGCCAAGAAGACACGGATGACCAAACCTTGGAAGAAAGGAGTCATAAATTAGGAGGTGCTTCTTCCTCTCTAGCTAAAAAACCTTGGACCAGTACAGGGCATAGTACCTCTACCCAACAAAAAGAAATAGAGGCCAAAGCCCAGCAAGAGAGAGAAAAGAAAATGAAAGAGAACGAGGATAAACGCAAGAAGTTCCTAAGGGAAAAACAGAAGAAGAAGTAGGCCGAGGAGGCCAAGAAGGAAAAGGAGGAAAAAGAGGCAGAGGATGTAGCAGAACGGGAACTCAAGAAAGAGATAGAAAAAGCGGAAGCTGACCACCAAAAGAAAGTAGAGCAAGCTGCAGCAGCCGAACGGAAGAGGAAAGCCAAAATAGAAGCAGCAGTAGAAGCGGAGCTCAGGCAGAAGAAAGAACATGAGAAGGCGGAAGCCGAACGCCTACAAAGGGAAGAGGAGGAAAAGAAGAAAAAAGAAGAAGAGGATGAAATGCTAGAAGACATCGAGGTACCTCTAGTCAGTACACGAGCCTTGCTCTCTGATGCCAGTTCCTCCCAGGGACAAGAGGAGGAGGTATTCGACCTCACCAGGCTCACATTCGATCAATTCTCCTTCAAAATCCGACAAGAGAAAAGAAGAATCCTGGCACAAAATCCTTCCGCCACATCCACGGTCGCAACCAGAAAATACATAGTCCTTGATACTAGGACTAATCCCGTGATGATAGCATCGGCTGGCACAGCTTTCACTATGGCTATGGAAGAAAATGTGACCAGAATGAGTAGAGAGATCGTTTCTCTACAAAATAGACTACAAGAAGCAGAGCAGCGGGAGAAAAGGGCAGAACAGGAGAGGACGGCATTGAAAGAGGAGGTCCAACAACTACAAAACAAAACTCCCCCTGTTAATGAAGTTCCGCTTGCCATTCTAAAGGAGTGCAATGTATTAGAGTTGACCATGAGGCAAGTGTATGGGGAAATGTTCACCATAAAGCAAACATTCTCCCCATTGGTAAGAGCACGAGCAGAGACTAAGCAGAAGCACGAGCAGCTGAAGGAGGCCTCAGCTGCCTTGGATAGAATGATGGACTGGATAGTGCAGTACCCTCAAGCTCTAGAGCACTTGCCAAAGAAGGATTGGATTCATACGCAAGATGCCAAAGTCAAAATTCGTATGAAAATGCAGTCCAAGGATAAGTTATCCAAGGATTTAGACAAAGTAATGTCTGTATATGAACACCTGATCAATGGCATCGACTCGATGCACATCCTTCACCATATTCCTTCGTTGGGGGCATTGGATGAGGGGAAAACCTGGGAACAAGTAGATCAAGAGATCCAATCATTTCTGCAGCCCATCAAGCAAGATGTTGTCGCCCCCGATCTTGCAGCATCATGAGAAAATCTGGGTCAGTTTCTTGTCACGCCTGTATGGATTTATACCAAGCTTGCCTCTCTTTCCAACCAGATCTCACAGAAAAGGGAAACTCTAGTCCCCAATTCTTTGGAATGCATGCATCGGTTGAAAGAAGAGGTCCCTCTGGTTTCCCCCATAACAGCAGAGTATCAGACCTGGCAAGATTTCCTCAAAGAACAACAGATTGATGCCTGTGACCTCACAATTGCGTGCTCATCTTCATAGCCTAGTGGTAGTAAGTCACTGGTAGCATTTAGAGGCAGGTCGCAGGTCGCACTGCCAAGCCAGGTCATAGTTCGCACCACCAGCCAGGTCGCAGTTCGCCTTTTCCTACCAAGTTGCAAGGCAACTCAACAGGTAAGCAGGCGAAGAGTCAGGAAGCCCAAAGGGTAAGTTTTTTTCTATAAAACTCCCTCTGGGGAAAATGTAAAACATATTTTTTTTTGGACTCAAGAGCCATACAGCATTGTATTGAAAGACAACACTCTTTTTCATATGAATACAGATACTTGTTGGAACTCCTTTTGGAATGATGTGTTTTTCTGTGTGAACACTATGAGTATTTCTATACATTTTCAAACATCTTTTGATTAATGAAACTGCACTCTTAATGGAATCATTTATGCTTTATGGTTTCCTGTACTTGTGTTAATGATGTTCAGTTTGATTACTTGCTTAATGGATGTTAACGAATTTGTTTATTAGCATTTCGTTTTATCTTTCAAGAAGTAAAGGGGTATCTCGCCATAAAGAATTGTTTCTTTTGTGGTCAGAATAGCCTACAAGCATAACCCCAAAGATGTGTTGTTAACAACACCTCCTTCGGCGTGTATGCTTTATTATTTGTCTTGCTACGCATAGTGTTATACACGTGTTTAATTCATCAATCATGTATCTTGTATCATGTGAGTAAGTGTGTGTCCGCAGGTTTGATCGAGTTCTTTTGAGAACAAAGGGAAGGTGATTTAAGCGGTAGCCAGACCCACACCCTGGATGGGATCCCTATTCCAAACGGTTCAAGGTCTAATTAGGACTTTCTACCGGGGAGATCCCCTACTGTTGGCTGGAAAATTTTTCCCGTCAACAGACTCTTAAAGGATTCCACTCTTATGGGAACCTTTTCATCACCGCCGCCCACGACTTCAGCAGAAATTTCAAGTATAGAGACCTGCTACATGATCTCTTCCACTCTATCTGGCTTAAGGGAGAGTATGGATGATTCTGAAATTACAGAGTTGGATGATTTTCTACCGCCCAACCCTATAGAGCTGGCATAACAATCAATCTATATGGCTTGGGTGGAAAATCTGAAATCAACATCGCCGAGTGTTTGGGTTGATCGTTCCTTAGATTTTGGTACTCCCTCTGATCCTTTTTCGTTAATGTTCTTGACATATGAGAATATTTTAGAAGCCATGATGTCATAAGGAGAACCATGGGAATATTATCATCATCGTTCCCATATTCCTGACTATGAAGAAAACTATCTTAGTGAACTATATCACCCAACAATCAAAAATTTATTTCCGAATTATTTACCCATTAATGCAATCGATTCTGAGCAAAATCTGTCAAATATTGAAGAAACAATTTCTATCGATATTTTGACCAAACTTGGTGTTGTAGAGAATATTCATGTTGGTGTATCTTGTTCTCCATCAGAATTCGAATCATATCGCTCTATATTTCGTGAATTCCATGATGTATTTTCTTGGTCTTATGAGGAAATTCTAGGCATAGATACTAGTATTGTTGAACACACTATTAATATGTATCCTGATGTTAAACCGGTGCGACAACGGCTTTGTCCTGTTCATCCAAAGAAAGTCGCTTCCATCAAAGCAGAAGTTGAAAAACATTTGCATGCTAGTTTCATATACCCTGTTCCACTAACTGAGTGGGTTTCCAATATCATTCCTATCATGAAAAAGCAAGGAACCATTAGAGTGTGCGTTGATTATTAGGATTTCAATCTTGCTTGTCCAAAAGACAACTATCTTACTCCCTTTATCGACCAGATTATTGACGATCGTGCTGGATGTGAAATATTTTTGTTCATGGATGGATTTTACGGCTAAAATAAAATCAATATCTACCCAGAGGATCAACATAAGACAACATTAATTTGTCCCTGGGGCACATTCGCTTATAGGAAACTCTCGTTTGGTTTAAAAAACGTTGGGGCAACTTTTCAGAGAGCAATGGACTATGCTTTCAATGACATCAATCACATTTTTCAACCTTATCTTGATGATTTACCAGTGCATTCATGAAATCGAACTGGTCACCCGATGCATTTGAGAGCCATTTTCTTACACTTCTAACATTACAAAATACGCCTCAATCCATATAAATGTGTGTTTTGTGTTGGTTCTGGTCATTTTCTTAGATTCGTAGTCTCAAAAGAAGGAATTCAAATCGACCCATTGAAGGTTTAGGCCATTCTTGATTTTTCTGCGCCATCAAACTTACTTCAGATACAGAAACTTCAAGGAAATGCTAACTTCCTAAGAAGGTTCATTCCAAACTAAGCTGAAATGGCTAAAGGATTTACTCGACTTTTGAAAAAGGGGGTTCCCTTCCTTTCAGACCAAGTTGCAGAAGCTTCTTTTGATGCTTTCAAGGATACTCTTGTCTAATCGTCATTAATGTATCCCCTTAATTATCAACATGATTGTTTCCTATATATCGTCATGGATGAAACGACCATTTCTATGGTATTGTTCCAAGTAGAAAATGGAATCGAAAATCTGATCTATTATTTGAGTCATAATCTCAATAATACGGAAGTTAAGTATTCATACATAGAAAAGCTTGCCTTCGCAGCTATTCAAGTTGTCCAAAGAATTTTCCATTATATCTTGGTTCGAAAAACCACTATCGTTTTGGATTGCAACCCCATGACTTATATCTTATCATGTCAATTGTTGGGGGAAATATTCAAAATGGATAGTAATTTTGCAGGAATTTGATTTGGAATTCATCAAATCCAAGTCAAAGAAGTCTTTAGTTTTGGCTGAACTTCTATGTGACCTTCCCTCTGATAGCACTGCAACTACGTCGGAACCATCAATTCCTGACGATTCTATGTTTATGATCGGATCATCTGATCCTTGGTATGGGGATTTCATCATTTATCTCCAAACTCAAAATTTTCAACCTAATACCTCTCTTTCTGAACAACGACGTATTCGTTACCAAGCCAAATATTATCTGATCTTCGGTGATACACTTTATCATCATGGTTTCGATACCATTTTAAGGAGGTGCCTCACTCATGAGGAGGCCGAAAAAGTGTTAAATGATTGTCATGTTGGTGCTTGTGGTGGAAATTTAACTGGATATGCTACCTAGCAAAAGATACTTCGCGCTGGTTAATTTTGGCCTACTATTTTTCAAGACTGCATCCTCGCGGTTAGAAGTTGTCATGAGTGCCAGATTTTTTATCGTAAAATCCATGAACTGCCAGTGTATCCTGTTGTCTTTGTGGGACCATTTTCTAAATGGGGTATTGACTTCATGACCTGTAACCCTCGTTCGTCCGAGGGGCATGGTTATATTATTGTCGTAGTTGACTATTTTACCAAATGGGCTGAAGCAATGCCTACATTCAACAACACAGGACAGACAACTGCATTGTTTTTCTTTAATCATGTTATTGCACGGTTTGGAGTCCCACAGGCTATAGTTACAGATCATGGGAAGCATTTTCGCAATCACATGATGGCTGAATTGACTGCCAAGTTAGGACTATCACATGATAATTCTACTCCTCATTATCCACAATCGAATGGACAAGTTGAAGCTATCAACAAGATTCTTAAATGTATGATTCAACGAATTATAGGAGTTCGTAAAATAAATTGGCATTTTATCTTGTACTCTGCCTTCTGGGCATATCGAACCTTGGTGAGAAACACAACTGGATTTACTAATTTCAATTGGTGTATGGTCTGGAAGCTATGTTACCAATCCAATGTGAAATACCGTCGTTGAAACTTGAAATCGACTTGTTACCTAACACCTCAAAAGAAGAAGCGCATCTCCTTAACCTCATCCATATTGATGAAACGCATCGTGAAGCCCAATTGGCCAAAAAAGCGCATAAGAGACATATAAAGGTGCAATACGACAAAAATGTCCAGCCTCGCATTTTCTCAGAGGGCGACTTGGTCCTTCTTTACGATCAACAAGCTGATGTAATAGGTACAAGAAAATTTGAGCCATTATGGCATGGCCCCTATATTGTCAAAAGAGTTCTTGCTAAGGGAGCCTATGAGTTAGTTGATTACAATGGAGTTTCGTTGGCACAACCTAGAAATGGGTTGTATTTGAAACGTTACTATGCTTAATCATGAGAGCAGTAATTTTTTGTATTATATTGTATATATATGCTATTGATTTGTATTCACTATCTTAATTTTTTTTTTAGATTTTTCTTGACGTTAGTAATCCACTTTACATTTCATCGCAGATGTCTGAATCTTCGGAACCCTTTGTTGGATATGCTGATGATGCTAGTCGTAGTATGCAGAATCTATCCTCTGCAGCGTGGGCCATTTTCACTCTAAACGGCGAGTTAGTGAGTTTTCAAGGGAATTGTATTGGTAGATCGACGAACAATATCGCTGAGTATAGCGCGTTGATCGAACTTCTCTCTGATGCCATTTCATTTGGTATTAACCGTATCATCATAAGGTTAGACTCATAACTTGTGGTATTACAACTTACTAGTGTTTATATTGTTAGAAATCCAAAATTGCATAGATTTTTCCTAAGAGTTCGACTTTTGGAAAGACACTTTGATTTTATTCAATATCAACACATTTACAGAAATGTGAACACATTGAATGATTCATTAGCTAATCAAGTTTTAGACAGACATTTGCAACATATGTAGAGAAAACATTCACATCATTGAATAGGATTGCACAATAAACATAGGAAAACACTAAAATCATATAGATACATATTTATAGGTTTTACAAAAATTTGTGCCCAAGACACATTGGTCATCTGCCTCAAAATGTATGCAAAATGTCACAAGTAAACTAGTGTGATCGTGGTAACATGCTATAGATCTAGCTATCCTACGTAGTAACTGCATCTAGCGGTTAGGAAATAGTGTGTCGCTGCAGTCGCATGGGTATCTCTTCGATCCGGAAATCCAAAATCCCGAAGGTCAAACCCTCTATGTGCTGCCAAAGTTTAGTCAGAGTCTCAACCATATCAAGATCCTGAAGGACTGCTCTCCCGACAGCCCTCTCTGCTGGCACATTTGCTTCGCGCTCTGGTTCCACTACTGGTTGAACACAATCAACATCTGCATTACATCAAACATTTAGTTTAGTCTTGGGAAAACATCAAAATAAAAAAACATTGTATAAACCTTAGGAAAATAAAAAACATGGTCAAAACATTCTTACCCATTGCACCCCAC